>PVLA01003984.1:0-191782 GCA_004027455.1 Hydrochoerus hydrochaeris | reverse complement strand
AAAGTGAGCTCAAGGCCAGCCTGAACTGCATAGCGAGACCCTGTCTCAAAAAAAAAAAAAAAAAGATAAATTGTTTCCAGTTCTTCAGACTTACACATAATGCTACAACCAAACTTTTGTGCACTTATTTCCTTAGCACAAGTTTCTTAAGTACTCAAACTCTTGGTTGCAGCATTATAAGTGCAAGGAAACAAAAGCAACCAAATGACCAAAAATACAAGAACAGCTAAATAATTGATGTTAAATATATATTGAATTTATGCATATATGAATATATTACAATATATGTGCATTTATATATATATGCATAGGTAATTTTCCTGCCTTAGGTAGACAATAATTTAGACACCAGAGGTGCTCATTGGTACTGTCTTAGTACTGAGGTGTTTTCAGTAAACAGAAGAGCTAGAAAACATATCTACATACAAACACATAAGAGTACACCATTGGTTGATATCAATAACTTCCAGCTCAAATTCAGGATCAGAGTGTTTGTATCTAACCTTCTCTTGTATATATTCCCTCCCTCCAATGCTGAGAATCCTGATGCTAAAGACAACAAACATGATACAATTAGAATACCCCATAATACTTGCTTAGTTCATATACAGAAAATGGCAGTATCAACACTTTCACCAAAAATATGATCATAAAAACAATTTAAAATTGTTGTTGGGCTTATCTTATACCCAATTAGGGACAGACAGTCCAATTGGTGTCTCGTGTCTTTTGTTTTGTGTTTTGAGACTGAGTTTGCTACATTGACCAGATGGTTTCAGACTCCTTTACTCAAGTGATCTTCCCACCTCTGTCCCCTGAGTGCTAGGACCCCAAGCACATGCCATGGCACCTGGCTTAGCATGTTTTGAAGTCACTTAACATAGTTATCTGTATTCCACCAATTGTATGTATATATTTTTTAAAAGATAGAAATTACATATTTAAAAATATTTTCATAATTATGTAAAACTGTTAAATGATTCCAAAGTCAAATCTACAAAGCAAGGTAAATTCAAAGTAGTCTAATTGCTATCCCTATGCCCTTTACTTTTATAGCTTTGCCCTCTTATAGGCAACTATTATTTTGTGATGTTTATCCTCATATTGTTTATGCACATATTTATATACATATCTGCATATATATGTGTGTTTGTGTATACAAATGTATTTCTCCCCATTTTTGCTTGTTTGAGACATGGTCTTGCTATGTTGTCCAAGTAGCCAAGCTGGCCTTGCACTGCTTGGCCCAAGTCATTCTCCTACTTCAGCCACCCAAGTACTGGGACGTCAAGTGGTCATCACCTACAGCCAGCCTTTGTTTTTTTCTTTTTGTCCAGGTGCAGGGGGACTGAATCCAGTGGTGAAGTAATCCATACTGAACTACATATCTATTTCCAGTGGTGATTTATATATTAAGAAATTTATGGCACATATTAACTATAGAGTACAGCTCAGCTGTAGAGAGAGTGCTTGTCTAATATAATCAAAACCCTACATTTGATCCCTAGCACTACTCACCAGCCTCAGGGTGGGTGAAAGAGAGAGATACCAATGAAGTTTCATTTGGATCCTGCTTCAAAGAAGCAAGTTATAAAGATTAAATAGGGGCTGGGCAGAGTGGCACACACCTGTAATCCCAGCACTCTAAGAGACTGAGAAAGGAAGATTTCAAATTCTAGCCCAAACTGGGCAACTTGGTAATTTAGTGAAACTCTGTTTCAAAATACAAAATAAAAAGTGGGCTGGGACTGTAGCTTGGTACAAAGGTATTGGGTTCAATCCCCAGTAACACTACACACAGAGAAAAGAACATTTATGCAACAGTTAAAACTTTGAATGCTGAAGATCAGACTTGCAAAGAATTAGTTATTAACTTAGATGTGATGGTGAGTATGTTTTTAAAGGTCCTTGTCTTTTAAAGATCCATATTAAAATATGGGTGAAGTGACACAATATCTAGAGTTTGCTTCAAAATAAAGCTGGGTAGAGTGATGCCTCTTAAGAGGTAGAGCAATTGCCTAGCATGTGTGAGGTCCAATGTTCAATCCCTTGTACTACCCCACCACCACCACCAAAAGAGCAGACTAGTGGAAAGGGATGCTGATGGGCTAGCCACAGGTTGGTGAGGACATGGGGTTCATTGTGCTTTCAGTCAACTTTGGTATGTGTATGAGGGATCTGTGTATGTGTATTGAACAAAGGCCCTTTACAAATAACAAAATGTTAATGGTAATAATCTCTCTGTAATAAAATGATGGGTGACCTGGTGATTTTTATTTTCTTCCTTTTACTCTATATTCTACATACCTCTTATACTATATGTGTGTTCTGGTTTTTCCCCCTTGGTGCTGGGGATTGAACCTAGGACCTCATGTGTGCTAGGCACATGCTTTAAGTTACATGGACCTCCATATATATTTATGACCAAGAAAAAGTCTCATACTTTGTTTGCATATCATTTTTGCAATTCAACTATAATTCACTTCTGATGCAATGGATAACTCCTTTTGAAGTATAATTGGATAAAGTGAGTCACTTAATATTTAATTATATTTGGTTTTGAGTGAATATAGATAATAGTTTATGAAAATATAGCTCTAAAGTAAAGTTTGAAGTCTGGAAATTCTGTTATTTGGTGTAAAAGGATAATCATAGTTATGGTTTAGCAGAAAACAACAGTTAATTTTTTCCCTCTCACATAACAATAATGCATTCAGTTTGGCACTAAGTTTCTCCTCCAAAGTCACTTCTGTGCCAAAATACAAGCACCTCAGATTTCAGTCAAATAACTTGATTGATTCCTTAGCAAAATTTGCTTGTAATTTTACTGCACTGTTAGTTTCTGACAACTTGGGAGAATATTTTTTTCAAATTCAGAGGGCCAGAGGAAATGCTTCTCTTCCCTACTTTCCAGTGGGGACCAAGAGCAAGTAGTTATCAAACTGAATCATTCCTTTTGTATCACAGAAATAAATATAGGCCATGAAAGAAATAATAAAAGAAAAAATAGTCAAAGGCCATTATCAGTATATTAATAGCTAATACAAAGTACTATGTGGTTAGTCATTTAGTCTTTTAAAATCAGTCCTTCAAGATCAATACAATTTTTCAAAACCAAATATAAAAAGAAGCATATTTTATAATTATACAAAAAATTATATTATCATCTGAATTTCTATAATCAAGACTCTGTCTTTTTTTGTTATTTTGAAATACTTTTTTAATCTAATTTTACTTCTTCATTAATAAACAATTACAAAATATGTCATGATACATATTAATGGATTATCATTGAAGTACCTTTTTTCTGAATTAGACTTCAAGACCAAGTCATTACTCACTTGGAAGTGATACTTTTGAGTTTAACAAATGCCTAGCAGCAAATAATACGATTGGAATTCATTTGGTCTTCTGAGTTTCCAAGAATTATTACATGTTTCACATAAATTCAATCTAAATTTGCAACTATGTTCCAATTTTTGTGCTTATTCCCATATATAATCAGAAGCATTTATTTCAGTACAATAACCTTGTAAAATAGTGATTACAGAAATAGGTTATGATGCTTTTTAAGGTCACACATAACCTAGCTATTTTAAGTCATGGGTTACTACTTTTAAATTGTGGACAATAGCAAGAGAACATTTGTACATCCTTGATGTCTAGGACCCAGCCTTGTGCTGGAAAGCATGTGATATCAGTTCTAATATAATATATATCTATCATTGCAAAACCATGGTACCCTACCCCTCCATACCCTGGAAGATGTGCCAGAGGTGCAAGATGAATTGGGAGTGAAGCAAACATAGCACCATTGAGGACTGTGTGTGTTCATGCAAAAAGTACCAGAAGATAGCACAGTGCAGGGCAAGGAATCCTGATTTCTACAGCACAGAGCATGCCAACCTTCAGCCTGGATCTTCCAGCAAATTCAAAAAGGTTCAAATATGTCAAAGTCTGGGAATGGACAGTGTTTTGACTTGACAATGAGCAAACTAAAGGTCAGTCTGAGAAAGTTGATACATTTCCAACATCCCAGTGGACTCAAAGTTTGGAATTAAAAACCTCAACTTTAGTAAATTATATGTTTGAAATACTGAGAGTTCTAATTAGACATACATCCTAAATGCCAGTAGAACCCATTCTATTCATTTACTCTTAGCTCTATGAAAAATTTGTGCATTTGGGATGTGGTTTTGAAAGCAATTTACCTTCTAGCTTAAAGAATGGACTATATAAGAAAAGAATTTTCCAAGTTTTATTGATGAAATAGAAAAAAATGACTATAAGAATACAGCTACTTGTAACTCAAAAAAACTGGGCTAAGAAACATGAAATGTTACATGTTATGCTAAGTCTAATGATAAGCCTCAAATGTAATTTCCAAAACATACCTTTGTTCTAGCTGCTAATACTGTAGAATCACCCTCATAAGCATCCAGTAAGCATCATATTAATTATTCCTATAAGGTTTTACCAAAGTTAGTACTAGAAATATTTTATTTATGGAGACATAGAGACAAGTTACATGACACTTGAAAGCAGACTTGAACTAAAGGATATTAAAAATAAATAGGAGCAACAAAAATAAAATACTATAAAACTAACTCTCCTGCTACCAGCAAACCAAATGTTTTCAGGGACCTGAGGCCAAGAGATAAAAATCTATAAACACAAAGGCCAAGATAATCAGTCAAATATACTAAGCCTCCATAAATGACAAAATAAAACACTGAAAACTAAGCAATTCCAAAACCCCACCTGCTTTTAAGGATAGAATACAAAAGAGCTTTGACCTCTCCTGCTCTACCACCTACCACAGGAATCTCAGCCTGCAGCTGACTTTACCACATCTCCAAAAATTATGGGAGATGGATATCTCAGAAACACAATGCTTTGATCATATAAGGCAAGTCCATATCAGCATAAGCAGTAATTGTTGAGGAATGGGTAATCTACTTCATTCATTTTAATAACCAATTCTTTCTTGGTTAGATTTGCCATAGAACCAAGCCAACTTAATTATGAAGGCACAGTAATATTGGATTGAACTATTTTTCAATCCAAGAATTTTTATTATAGGAAGATTGGACAATTTAAGCAATTACGTGCTTTATTTCTCTCTTGCTCTATCTCCATTCTTGCTAATTTACAAGGTATTGAATTTAACTTGCTTTATTCTTAATGTTTTACATCTTGTCTTCTTTTTAGAAAAATTTAAACTAAACTTCAAGAAGCTGCAGAGTTAGTGTTGGTGGCTAGTTTAAGTCATATCCCCTTGAGTCCAGATCACTATGCTGGGGAACAAGAGGCTAAATTCTGTTTGCTGTGAGAAACCCTGCAAACCACACAGAAAGTCTAAAGCATGTGATGATGCTTGTCAGCCTTATGTTGATGTATATTCTAGATTTCACCATACTGTTCCCTAAACACCATGAGTGCACTGCCTATATAATTGTCTATGTACCCATATTATCATTTCTTCTCACTTGGATGCAACATCTTCTGAAGAGCAAGATCACCTACAAGAAAACTAAACTTGCAGTCCAGAGTACAAGTGTGCAGGTCCCAGCTCTTCCGGGACCAGTTAAGATGACTAAGTGCAAGGGTAAGTGTGTGTCTGTAGGACCAGATGGCGTAGATGCCAACTGTAATTTTCCACTTCCAGGTATGAGACTCCAGGCAAGTTACTAAAGACTTGTGGCTCAGTTTTCTCATTTGAAAAACGGCAATGATATGAAAACTACCGTATAGTTTTCATGAGGCTTAAAGGTCTTAGAGGGTTTAGAACAGAACCCCAGGGATCCTAACAACCATTATGTTAACAACCATTGGTAGAAGGTGTATAACCTTGGGGATCTCACCTAACCTTCTTGCTTTTATCTTCAGTGCAAGAAAGTATCACAATCTCACATGGCATTTAGAAAGACAAACTCAAATAAGATAACATATGTAGAAGTTATTCAAGACAATTGCTTGAACCAAGAAACCAAGTAGAATTAGTTCCTTCCTGCTCTATTTCCATAATACTTAAAATACACACACACACACACACACACACACACACACACACACCTGCTACAGCATTTGTCATACTGTATCCTGAAGATTTTACTCACCTATCTCCCTCTGCCCCACAAACAGTGTGTCCTCTCTCACCTGTGCATCCCTGTTATGAGACAGGTGCTCCATAAATATTTGTTTAAATGAATTGTGTCAAAATGATTGAGCAGGCTTTTAATTTCCGAGGCTTTTGCCAGGAATCAAGGGTTATCACATTTGCCTGCTGTCCTCAGAAGACCACTTCAAAAGTGCTTTTTTTTTCTTCAGGTGCAACAGATTGAGATTCTGTCATTGCAGATGCAGTCAACCTTATGTGGTCACATTTGTCAATTCTTTTCATTTAACAAATAACTATTGTGCACCTACTGTATGCTGGTCCCAAAATGAGCTCTGATCTACAGTATCACCAGTGACTGATACCTAGGTAACATTAGTCCCTGCACACTGGACAGAGAAGAAAGGCATTTACTATAGAATCATCTACTCTTTGAGGTAACAAACTTGTTGGTATGATTACTTCATTAGAGCTATAGACTCTCAGAGAAGAAAATAATGGTTTTCTAGAAGTAAAAGCCCTTATAATAATAATTAAGGCAAAAAATCTGATTGACTAGGTTTAAATCCTTGATCAGATTTGCATCAGGTGTAAGACTTTGGGCAGATTATTTAATCTCTCCAGGTCTTGGTTTTCATCTATAAAATGGAGCTAGTAGAATTGATCTATTAGAAATGAAAATAACTTACTAAAATACTTACCATATAATCAACACACAATATGTGCTTGCTATTTTGATTAACCTTCCTCTCTCTATTCCTTTATCTCAGTGTTTGAACTTCCATTACAAATTCATCCAACAAATACTACATGTCTGCCCAACTTCTAGACATTATCCCACAAGAGTCAGGACATTTACTGCCTCCTGTGGTTGTCTATTTGGCTGCTAGATAAATAGAATTGTTGATAAATTCTGGAAGGTTACATCTTCCACTCATTGGGCCTCAATCCATCATTCAGGATTATTCAGAAGAAATCTAATCTTTCCACTGCAAGGATAACTCCTCAAACTTCAGAAGGCAGCTATATCTGCTAGTTGTCACTCTCCTCCCACACACCCACACATAACCTTAGATCCTCTTGCTATTTCTAAATAACATTTTACTAGATCCTTTGTTATCCATTTTGCTCTTCTTGAGTAATCTGTCCATCGATATCTCTGAATGTGTGACGTTCAGAATTCATAAACCAGAGCAATTGTGGTCAGATCACCAGTGAGTACTAGAGAACTAGTTTCCCTCTTGAACACTGTATTTCTAATAAAATAAAGATGGATTTTTTTGGAAGCGACATCATGCTGTGTTGAGTCATCATCCACTCATAATCAACAGGAGACTAGCTCTTCCTGACTTGTGCAATGGTAAGCCACTACGCCTCCACCCTGTACTTGTATAATTGAATTTGAGGATCTTTCAGTACTTTATATTTGTGCTCATCAGCTTTATATTGTTAGATATGATTCACTATTACATTTTGTTAGGATTTGTGAGGAGGGAAGCCTGATTATATCTTCTAGTTTATTCACTGTCTTTCTGGTTGTGTATCACCTGTGAACTTATTGGATATATCCATCAGTGTTATCATCTTGGTGATCAATAAAAGAGTAAAGGGAACAGTGTAGGAAATCATACCTGAATTAGGTCTTTAGAGACCTTACTGTGCCTTAGTCTCTTAACAAAAGAACTTTTAAAAGTTATTACTTGTGCAATCAACAAATATTTATCAAGTGTCTTCCAAGTACTGTTACAAGTGCTGAGCACATAGTGGTGAACAAGACAAAACCCCTGTCCTCATGAAGCTTGCATTCTAGAAAGGGAGATAGACAATTTTAAAAAAAGAAAATAAGTAAATAACCTTAAATTTTATGAAAAACAAAAGCAAGAAGCTAGAGAAGTTTGACAGTGGGGATGGAGGAAAGGGCTGCGTATAGGTCAATATTGATAAAACAGAGCTGTTTTCAGTTTGAAGTCAGGTATGATGTGTAGTGGATGCTTCTAATCCCGGCACCCTGGGAGGAGGAGGTTTACAAGCTTGAGCCCAGGCTGGGCAATTTAGTGACTCAGCAAAAATTTATTTATTTATTTCAAAAATAAAATAAAATATGCTGGGGATATAGCTCAGTGTGAAGTACTTGGGTCCACTCACTACTGTAACCACCCTCCCAAAAAAGTTGATTTCTCTGCTCATGTCTTGCAGTCTTTGGCCAAAATATGCCCAAAAGTGGCCAATATTATGGTTTAAATATAGAGTATCCCGCCAGAATTTAGCTCAGTGGTGTAAGCGCCTGCCTGGCAAGCACGAGGTCATGAGTTCGATCCCTGGTACCAAAAAAAAAAAAAAAACAATTAAATATGCAGCATCCCCCAAATATTCAGAGATTGATCCCCAGTGCAACAATGTTCAGCAACAGGGCCTAGAGAGGTGATTGGATCATGTGGATGCTAAGCTCATCAATGGATTAATTCACTAATGAGTTTATCTCTGAATGAGTTATTAAGAGGTGGCCCCCAGTTAGAGGAAGTTTGTCACTGGCAGAGTGCCTTCCAGGAGGATATGGTGACTCTCGCTCCTTCCTTTCTCTCCCCATGGCTCTTACTGCCTTTCTGTTTCCTGACTGCCATGAGGCAAGCAGCTTTCCTCTGTCATGCCCTGAGCTTTGTGTCTCACCACAGACCTAAAAGCAATGAAGTCAAATAAACATGGACTAAAGCCTCTGAAACTGTGATCCAAAATAAATCTTTCCTCCTTATGTTCTTTATCTCAGATATTTTGTCACAGTGACAGAAAGCTGACTAACATAGGCAGCAAGTCTTTCCAATTTCTCAAGATCTCTTTCCTTATATGGTGTCATATTAGAAAAAAAATCAGTAGATAAACAATAAAGAATTTAGTCATGAAGCGTAAATGAAAATTTGAATGATAACTTTCCAAACCCATAACTATGGGATATGCAAACTCTCAAGTTTTCAGGAAGCAGTCATATCTGAAGAATATTCCACAGGGTTTTTTAAACTATTGTTCTACAGGTAGAGTATATGCTTGAAAAATAATGGAGAAAAAGCTGAAAAGCTAGCACTTACTTTATTCCAATCCCCATGGTTTCAGGTATGAATCCAATAGCTTATGAGTCCAATAGCTTCTGGAGAGTCTGCAGGATGGCACGCATGGGTGACCTCAAGGCACTGTTCAGAATCTGGACATTAAATTCTGGAAATGAAGCCCACAAAGGACATATTGGAAACTTGCTTCTATTAATTACTCTCTGTAATTCTAATGTTGGTAGATTGCTCTAAATATTTTTTAATCCATAAAACCCCTTGTTGTTGTAGGGATTTGATAAATTTTTGTTCAGTAGAAGACTACTTGGCAGGTATGGTGGTGCACACTTGTAATACCAGCACCCTGAAAGGTTGAGGCAGGAGGATCTTGCATTTGACCTCAGCCTGAGCAATTTGGTAGGCCTTATTTCAAAAATAAAACATAAAAAAACAATAAGCTAGGAGCTAAGGCCTTGGATTTAATCCCTGGTACCATAAGGAAAAAAAAAATTGTACACTTTGATTGGAAAATATCCATCCATTCATCAAGTATCTTTTTTGTACCATATTGTTGGTGCTAGGAAAACAAAGCTAAATAGGGTAAATATGGTTGGCTCTGTTGAAGCAGTGTGTTACAAAGAGAAAAAGAGAAAAATGGCAAGTTAGAAACTTCTATGCAGAGACTTATGAGATATGAAAGAGTCTTACAAAGAGGTGAGAAGTGTATTTCATCTGGAAGGTACAGCATATGCACATTTGGGAAATAATTCTGCATTCTAAGTATCTGAGTCCTAAAAGCAATCAGAGAACATTAGCCAGAGTGGTCAGGGATGGAACTGAAAAGGTGAAGAGTACCAAATATGCAGACATTTATAAGCCATGTTACAGGGGAGCGAGAATCTGCTGAGATGTGTGATTATTTTAAAGCTCTGAAGAGGGAGTACTCGAGACTAGGAATCTGATTTTGGGCTTGGACAACAGGGTGGGTACTGGTAGTACTCACCGAGATGGCAGAAATATGAATACAAGACAAAAGAGATGTGGGGGAAATGGTGACACACTCAGTCATGGCCATGTCTGTTTTCGATGCCTGGGAAACATTCACAGAGCAGCAGTAAGCAGTTAGATCTGGGGGTTTGAAGATACGAGTTTAGGAATCATCAGCACAACAGAGAACAATGGAATTCATGAATATGAGTAAGATACCTGCGGGTGGAGTTCACAGAAGGGAAAAGAATCCAGAAAAAAGCTAGCAGAACATCAGTACTCAAAGAATGGACAGAGAAAGGATCCTTGAGAAACAGAGTGGCAAGGTCCAGCCAGAGGGAAAGGAGGGAAATAAATGTGAGTTATCACAGAGGACAAGGGGGAAAAAGTTGTGACCAACAAAGTCAAATGCTGTCGAAAGATCAGGGGAAAAAGACTGAGAGGCACCACGGGATGTTTGGTAATGGCAAACTTGGATCACAGTGAGTTGAGGAATGATTGGAACTAGTGAACATAAACAACTGTTTCAAAAGTTTGCCTTAAAGGCCATTTGCAGTCCAGGGAGAGAGAGGAAAAGACCACACCAGGAAGCAAGCCCAGTCTGGGAACCAGCGCATGCATGGGCTGCTGCCGGACTAGAACAGACAGACCCCAGCCCCTTCCAGCACAGGCGCTGGTAAACAAGAAGTACAAACCAACACCACGCCTCACCCCACCCCCACCGTGAGTGACCGGCTTATCTGGAAAAGCACAGGCTGTGGTAATAGCTATGGAGGTGAAATGTAATTGGATGCCTGTGGTGCTTCAGTGTTTCCCTAACATTGCAGGTCTATGATGAGTGGTCTGATCACAGGTTCAGAGGATAGCTTTAAGCAGTGTGGCATCTAGGTGGGATCTCCTGAGGGCTGCAGCCATTGTTGATTCCCTATGTCTTGTTTTGGAAGTCCTATATTGTTTCCATTGCTTTGCTGTGTTGGGTTTTATTTTCTTTTGTTTTGTTTATGTCAAATCTGATGGCAGGAGCAGCTATTTCAAAGATAGTAAGAAATATTAGGGTAGCAATTTTGGATTTACTGCTGGCTTGTTTTGAAATCCTTTTTGCAGTCATTATTTTGTTTTAATTATTTCTATTCTATTCTGTTCTTTTTGATTTTTACTATATCCAAAGTTATCTGCAGCTATATCAAAGACATCAAGAAGCATTATGGTAACTATTGTTGATTTCTTAATGTTTTGAAGTCCTGTATCTCTTACACTGGTTTGTTTTGATTGGTTTTATTGTTTTATCCTCTCTAAAATAAAAAAAAAAAGTTTGCCTTAAAAATGGAAGAAAACAACACTAGGCGAGGTGGCATGTGCCTGTGAACCCAGCACTTAGGAGGCTGAGGTAGAAGAATAGGTGTGAGTTCAAGGCCAGCCTTTACTCTATAGCAAGACCTTGTCTCAAAAAAAAAAAAAAAAAAAAAAAGAAGAAAACATAATCTCTTGACCTTCTTCCAAGGGCAGGGAAATTGGGCCCTCATAAAGCATCTTTTAAGATCCTTTAGCTTCTTTGTAGTAGCTCAGTTGACTGCATGGTGGTGCTCTGGAGAGACATTGCCTGTGCATTGGACAGTGGTTCAACATTCAGTGCTGGACTTGGCTAAAAATGTAAAATAAACCAAATCTGTCCCTTTTGTTCTCCTCATAGGTCTCTGAGGGCCACATAGGCTCCTGGACCAAGGCCACTTTGATGTATGACTGACCTCTCTGAATAGCCCATCAAGAAAATGACCTACATATGGTCAAATCTGGTCAGACACAATTCTCACACTGTCATTATCTGTCGTCTATTGTCACAGCTTATGTGATGAAGGCAGCCAAAGAGGGGGGTGGAATTTGGTCACCTTAGAGTTTGGAACCAGCAGCTGGCCCCACAGCTGGCCAGTCAACTATGAAAGCAGGGAGCTTCTCTGAGAGCAAAATCCAGAAGCCAAAATAAATGGGTCAGTTGGAAAACAAATGACCATAACTACAAGCAATGCTGAAGGTTGGTCCTGGGGAGTGAAGGTGAGTCAAGACATAATGAATGGACACTGTAAGGGGTTTGGACAAGAGGGGAGGGCCAGAGGCAGTGCAGGAACAGGAACCAAGGATACAGAGATGAACAAAAGCTTATATACACACACAGAGGCCAGACATAATTATTCTGTACAGATAAGTACATCACTACCAGCTCTCTTACCTGGTCCTCCCGGGGCATTGTTCAGTTCCCAGGTCCTCATGACACAAAGTAAAGGTTTTGAAACCTACAACAATCCTCCAAACCTTATTTCCACAACCTCCCTCTCCAGGCAAGTGTTGCTATACTCCAAGAAGAGGACAGAAAAGCTCTGGCCTCGGAGTTGTTCATGGTGCACACAGTCATGGGCACCCGAAAATGTCCTAGAACAGCTCTCCCTCTCTTAAGAGCCAGGATTGTAAATGGAGATCAATAGATCCTTGAGGCCCTAAGTCAATAAGCAAGCTAGCTGCATGGGCTGATGAGTGGAAACATTTCTAAAATCCAGTTCTTCCAAGATATCTGGGTTCTTCAGAATGCACACTCTGCTTGGACCAAAAGGCTAAGCTGTCTTCAGTTTGTAATTAGAGCAGAGAGGAGAGAAAGGGCAGTGGTAAACATCACACAAACTCAGTAATTTTGTTCTGTGCACAGACAGGCTGAGCTGTACAAACCAAGTTTTCAGAATGAGTTTTTTTTTCCCACTCAAGTCAATAATTACTTACCTGTTGGATATTGCTTAAAGCAGAGTTTTCATCTAATTCTCATTTAAGGGTACTGAAAAGGAAAAACTAAATAATAATACCTCATTTGTTTACAATGCTTGTCTTTCAAAGACATCCTGACTGTTTATATACTCTCTAATTTCCAGTAACAACACTGTTTGTAATGGAAATACTAGTAACAACTATTAGCATTTTATAAATTAGGCATGAAAGAAACCAAGGGAGCTGGCAATGAAATGACTGCTTCAATGTAACTTCCATTTTAGAGTTGTCATAGCTGGTTTATTTTTCATTTTTTATTAACAATGCAACCATACTTCAAGTAAACACACTTATTAAGGTGTATCCTGCCCTTAAATTTTAAAGTGAAAAATACATTGCTTAAGAGAAATAACAAAGACCAAAATGTTCATGTGTTCTCAAGTTAAATCTCTCTCACAAATCTAGATTTGAATCAGTCGGTTCCCACTACCCAACTCTGCTCTTTATCAGCAAGTTCGCCTCGCCTTACACCCACATATTATAGCTCATGTATGTGTCATCTCCTCTTCATGTGTGTTACACTGCCATTTCAATTGGATTAGGAAAGTACCATTATGCATGCACATTCTACATGTATGTGAGGTCACTGATACTCTTATTCTTTTATTAACTTCAATTTGCAATGGTAAATTTTTTTGGCTTTTCATGTATTCATTTTCTTATTCATTCACTTATACTCTCAAACACTTACATGTCCATTCCATATACAGAGATTGTGTGCCCAAAATGTAGAAGCACCATTATTTTACATGCAGAAGATTGAAATGGATATAAGACCCCCCCCAAAAAAAATCACAGACTCAAGAAACTCACAACCTGATGAGGGAGACATATTAAATGATTATAGGTGACTATGGTAGATGTGTAGATCAAGTTATGCACAAGAATGGTTTGAAGAGGTCAGGTGTAGTAGCACATGCCTGTAATCCCAGCACTTGGAGGCTGAGGCAAAAGGATTACCATGAATTCAAAGCCAGCCTGAACTACATAGTGAGACCCTGTCTCAAAAAAAAAAAAAAAAAAAGAATGATTTTGGGGGCATGGAATGGGAATCTAACCTGATCTCTTTCAAAGGTGCTCCCAGAGATGAACACTCCAGAAAGAGGATTTGGGTATTCCAGGCACAGGGAATAGCATATACAAAGGCACAAGAAGAGCACATGAGGTATTTGGAGAACTACAGAAAATGTGGTACAATAGGAGATTCTTCAATTATTCTATAGCTTGTTCTGTTTCACAACTCAGGTCCCAGGCACCATCATAAATGATTCTATAAAGGGAAATGTATTGTAAGTAAAAACACATTCTATATGGGATCTGTACCAAAGCACTTTTGGAAACTATCTCTGAAGAATATTACTTAGGGAACAGCAAAAAATCAAACTTCAGTTCTACCCAAGGAATACAGACTTCATATTTTACACTCTTATTTTCTAGGAATTAACAATTAAGAACAGTTAATATCAAATTTAGGTGATCACTTAGCTCTTCCCCATTATTATTTCACTATGTGGTTTCTATGAAGATATTTCAAAATACAGCATTTTCAAGTACACTCTGTCGGATGAGTCCAGTTTTTCCTGTTCACCTCTTCCTGACTATTCAGACATGGTGTTGCCCAGCAACCAAAAAGGATGAGAGCCAGCCTTGTAGGCTTCTGTTATGGTTTCAATCTGAAGTGTCCCCTGAAGACTCATGGATTGAGGGCTTGATTCCCAGAGCAGCAATGTTCAGAGGTGAGGCGTAGGGTGGTGACTGGATGAATTCACTGACAAGTTATTGCTGGGTAGACCATTAGCCATTGAGGCCCAGGTGGGGGAAGCAGGACTCCAGGGACATGCCTCTAAAGAGTAGATCTTGTCCCCAGTCCTTGTCTCCCTCTGGCTTTCTCAGTCTGTTTCCTAGCTTCCATGAAATGCCCAGCTTTGCACCACCACACCCCTCCGCTAGGTATTTGTCACAGCAATGAGAAGCTGACTAATTCAGGTTCTCGGAAGCCCCACACGCTAGCAGCAGATGCTTGGAAAAGGTCTCTGAACATCCTACGCTAAGGCCCTGTAGTGACAGTTCTTCCCTAAGGCGCCTGTTCCTTGGAGTGCCCTTTGAGAAGCCCTACACCAAGGAGAGAAAAACACAAGAACTCATACAGAACCCTCCCTAGACAAATCCGAGTGCACAGGCAATCCTATTCTGAAATTTAAGAAAAGCTTCGCACCCTGAAATCTCATCCTTGTTTCTACCTGGAAATTTTTCACTAAGAATCCAAGATAACTTATGGATCTGTTTTAGTTCTTCACCAATTCATAGAATCCTCTCTAAGCCATATTCTTTTCATTTACCCACTCTTCCCCCATCCAACAGGCATCTACTTCCTCATCTCTGCCTATCTCTTGGAGGCAAGCCAAACAACATTTGCCCCATTGTGCTTCTGCAAACACACTTGTGAAGGTCACAGTGACTTCTATGTCAAACCTAATGGCTAGTGGTTGATCTTCATTCCTCATCTCAACTTTCAGTGCCCTCTTAATACTGCCGGCCTCTCCCTTCTTACTGCAGCACTTCCTGTACTTGGTTTCCATCATACCACACTGGCTTTCCTCCTGCCTCATCCTTTTTAGTCTCTTGCTGGGCCCTTCCTGATTTCCAAAGTTTTGGAAGTTGCTTTGGTGTGTTCCTCTATAATTACCCATTGGTCCATTGTTTTAAATACCATATTCATATCAGGTTGGAGATGTAGCCAGTTTAATGGTACAGCATTTGCCTAGAATACCCAAGGTCATGGGTTCAATTTCCAGCACTGCAGAAAAAACAAGATTTTTATTTAAAAAAGTAACTAAATACCATCACTATTGCTCTGATGTGTCCCCTGAGCCCCTGATTTAGAATCTGAAGAAGACTTTTTTCCCTCATGGTGTTTGAAGTTTGGATTTGGAACTGAAGAAGCAAATGAATTGCCAAAAGGCAGAAGGGTAGTTTTTTAATAAGGGGAAATGAGATAAGAAAGGACACAGAGCTATAAAAAAGAAAACTGTATTCAGAGAAAAGAGGCACATCTTGCTGGGTGTGGAGATGCATATCTGTAACCCCAACACTCAGGTGACTGAGGCAGGAGGATTACTGTGAGTTTAAGGCCAGACTGGTTTACAGAGCAATATCCTGTCTCAAGAAACAAAAAATAACAAGCAAGCAAGCAAAAAAAAAAAATCCCAACAAGTCTGGGAGGGGCTGGCAATGACCAATGAGGTAGGTTGTAGCTATATTTCAAGAAAATTTGATTTACAATTAAGGAATATGGAATCTATACTGAAAACAAGTAATTTTCAGAGTTTTTTTTTTTTTTGAGATGAGGGTCTCACTATCTATTCCAGACTGCATTCACTCAGATTTCTTCTCCTGTTTAGCCTCTTGAGTGCTGAGATTATAGGTATGTGAACCATGGGTTATTTATTTATTTGGTACTGGGAACTGAATTCAAAGCCTTCACTCTGAGCTGTATTCCCCAGCACTGCCCCCCCTTTATTTCTTGAGCAGAGTCTTGCTAAATTTCCCAGTCTAGGTTTCAAGTTTTGATCCTCCTGCCTCAGCTTCCAATAGTGCTGAGACTATAAGCATGTGCCACCGTGGCTGACGCTCCAGAATTTCTTAGAGAGGGGAGAAGCCCAGCATAGGTGCACTCCTATAATCCCACCCTCTTGAGCCTGAGGCAAGAGAATCACAAATTTGAACCCAGCATCAGCGATTTACTGTGATCTGTCTAAAACATGACAGATGACTACTGAAAAAAAAAAAAAAAGATTATTTGTATTTTAAAGAGGAAAATAAGGCCTAGGATGTAGCTCAGTGGTAAAATGTTTGTCTAGCATGTTTGAGGCCCCGAGTTTGATCCCCTACATCACAAAATAAATTAAGAAATACATATAAATAAATATAAAAACTTGAGTGGCAAGAGGAAGATTGAGCAAGAGTAAGGAGAGAAGGAAAGTCAATTAAAAGGCCACTGTGGGGGTTAAGATCTGAATCACCATAGCAGCAGT
This sequence comes from Hydrochoerus hydrochaeris, assembly GCA_004027455.1. Classification (NCBI taxonomy): domain Eukaryota; kingdom Metazoa; phylum Chordata; class Mammalia; order Rodentia; family Hydrochaeridae; genus Hydrochoerus; species Hydrochoerus hydrochaeris. The sequence continues at coordinate 174,797 of PVLA01003984.1, read as the reverse complement.
GGGATCAAAAGTAGTGACAAGTCCAAATTAAAAGTGGTGCTGAGGACAGAAGAGGTGCTTGAGAGGCAATGACACTGAGTAAGCTAAGTGCAGAAGGCCAGCGAGCGCAAAGAGGAGAAGGGCGGGTCTGTTAAGCTCACAGTGACCTTAGGGTGCCCCGTGACAATGAGGAATAGGCAGCTCCAGAGACAGCAAAGAGGGCTGGGTGAATGTGCAGGTCCGACGAGAGCGTGGGACTGGGGACAGCAAACAATGCCACGTGTGCCAGGCACAGAACCCCAAACATAAGCAGCAGGCAGCTCTCACAGAAGGAGCCAGTGGAGGTTCCCGGAAAGGAGCCCTCACAGAGGTGGCACGGGAACAGGACAGTGACGCCTTCAGGTAGAAGGAAAAGGTGACCTTCAAGGCGGAAATGAGTGGCAACCTTGGGTAATCTGAGAGACAATAAGGCTCTATCATGAGAAGATGAAAAGATATAGTTTCTCAGGAGTTAGAATTCAGTCAACAGTGCAACTTCTTTTAAAGCATGGCTGGGAGGAATCAGGTACTGGTAGGAAGAAGATGGAGCTGGGCCACATGTGGGGATCAATATCTTGGATCCAGCAGGTGACCACCTTGCTTCTGCCCACAAGACAAACTCTACCTTTCCCCAATGACACATACAATTCAGTTCAACATGTGATAATTGAGCACCTACTGTGTTTAAAATAGAAGGTTTGGCATTTCAGCACCCAAAAAGATATGCAAGATGGGAAGTCTTTTTTTTATTTATTAACTCCAATCTGCCTTCTTTCAACCACAGTTCCTTGACCTCTGGATTTCTTCCACATAGCAACCTTCAGCTAATTGAAGATGGTTTCAGCTGCCTCTGGGATTCTCCCACTTTTTCACTTTTATGAGATAATCCAGTTTTTAGATCCATGTATGTGTACACATATGTATGTATTTTGTTGCCAGCTGACTGCTTTCCTCTGGATATATGTAACATAATCTGCCAAAGTGTCTTTTAGAATGTGGCTCTCAGAATGAATTGCAGTTGTCCCCATTTAGTATGAGCAGTATACAGAGCAGTGGGAACATTCTCTCTCCTGTCTAAGACCCTGTCCTCTGGTCATGTCACCTGAGACTCTATGAGCATCCTGACATTCACATGCTTCACGATCAGCTCAGATACCAAGATCTTTTGGGCTTGAAATGTTAACAGATTGGGTCTCCTGAATCTTAGACAATTGCTGTTTCACAGCTAACTGCACAATTTTACATTCCCCCACTAAATATTATATTTTATATTTGGTTTTTGATAACCAGTCAAAAAAAAACAAGATTTAGGAGCCAGGCAGATATACATTTGAAGTTCAGTGTTGTTAAATAGCCTAGTGACTTTGAATGTGGCATATGATCTCTTTGAGTCATGACTTGCTTAACAGTAAAAATAAGGATAATCCTGTCTACACTTCAAAGTGGTTCTGAGGCTAAAATATGGGCAATGTACTATGTCATGTAAAGGCCCAATACCCTTTGGTTTTCCTGCCTTACTTTTCTTCCTTTCTCTCAACTCTGTAGACTTAGCAGGATAAGGCTTTCGAGTGATGTCTCAAGATAGGTAAACTGGGCACAGGATGCTCCTCAGTGGTAGAGCACCTGCCTGATATGCAGAAGGCCCTGTGTTTGATCCTTAGAAATGAAAAATAAATCTTTCTTTCAATAAGAAGAAAAAGCAAGTTGGACATAACAAGAACAAAAGGCCCCCAAAAAGATAATTTATATAATATAAATTGTTATACCTATAATAATAGTTAATAGCTAACTATTTATACAATATAATAATAGTTAAACATATAGGTCATGAAGGTTCTGAAACCAGATATTCTGTAACTGAATCTTAGCCCCTCTCCATACTAGCTACGTAACAGGAAACAAGTTCATAAACCATCCTGAGCCTTAGTTATCCACCTATAAAATAGGCATGATCACAGTTTCTGTTTCACCAGATGTTGGAGAAGATGATGGATAGGAAGCACTGCACAAAACTTGCCACATATTAAGTACTGAGTGGTACTCAGTATTGTTGTTGTTATTGTTACGACCAATTGAAAATCTTCATGTCCTATTAATGCATACTTTTTTGCATAATCATTTCATCTACTAAGAATATTGTTTAAAATTGTTCCACAATTGTCCCATGATCTATTATCTTGCCTACCAAGATCCCATGACCATCTCTCTGTCCAGTGCTAGGTAAGCCAAGTAAAAAAAAAAAAGACTGAAAAGAAGGAAGGAAGGAAGGAAGGAAGGAAGGAAGGAAGGAAGGAAGGATGGGAGGAAGGAAGGATGGGAGGAAGGAAGGAAGACGGAAAGGAGAGGAGGGAGAGAAAAATTAGTCTATAGGATCTTGTACAGATCACTTGACTTCAGTGGCCTCTGGCTTCTGTGTAATAGGAATAATAATAACATCTGAAATGAGGATTACATGACTTAAAGCACATGGGGATAAGGGAATCTGAGTAGCTTGCAGGTACTTAAGTGAACCCATGCTGGCTCTTTTTGATACAGTAGCAATTTTCTTTTCCTAAGCAAACTAAGCTTATCAGTCAGTAGGTTCTGGAATTCACTTTCCCCTTTTAAAAATTGGCATAGTTGCCTAACCCCAGGCATATGGTATTTTTTCCTATGTGATTCCTCACAACATGTTTATAAGCATATCTGGAAGTGCTTTTTGTAGCCCTAGATGTAGTTTATATGGATCAGAAGATTTGAATCTCATTTAAATTTGAATTTCATCTAAATTTAAATTTAAATCTCTTTTAAATTTACCCTGCTGTCATTCACCTTGAGGTCTCACTTCATTTTAAATTTTTTCTGTATCCTGATTATAAGAACATGCATGTCTATTGCAGTAAATTTAGAATACACAGAAATCACAAAGAAAATAAAATCAATTCTGTTCTACTAAGATATTATCACTGTTAATATTTTACTGTGTCACTGTCCAGTCTTCTTTTTCTGAGAAAAGACACTTAAGAATAAATGACCAACACTTTTTGGCATCATCATATCTTTCAAATCCTGCTTTTGACTGTATGTGTACATTTCATCATAGAAATATACCACAAAATATGTGTTAATTCTACTGAACACTTAGGTTATTTCTAAGTATTTGATATTATAAAGAACACTGAACTAAATATTGTGTTCTTTTATATTAAGTTCTGTGAGTGTTTCTGATTATTTCTTTGGCTAAAGTCATAAAAATAAAACTGCTATGTTAAATGGTATGTTCTTAACAGACAATTCAAATTGTTTGCAACAATGTTTGTGCCAGTTTGTACTCTTGGTGTATCATAAGGGTGTTTATCTACTGTATCTTTATTCATATAAAACATAACTTTAAAGTTCTTGACTATTTGCTAGACAAAGGAAGCTGGTGTGTGTGTGTGTGTGTGTGTGTGTGTGTGTGTGTGTGTGTAATGCTTTCAAGTCCAGGGTCTCACAAATGCAAACTACAGGCTTTATAACTGAGCATACCCCCAGCCTAGGGTTTTACATTAATTGGAATTTTCTTTAATTCTTAGGGAGATTGAATTTCTTCCATTTTCATTGGTCTCTTGAATTCTTTTTTATTTTCTTTTTGACTTTTCTTGTTCTTTAGTCATTGCTTTGTAATGTTTCTTTTTCTTAGAAATATGTAAGAGAATTTTATACATTAAATTTTATGTATTAAAGACATTATTTCTATATCTATAGCAATAAAGTTCTAGAAACTGTTACCTTTTGTTTGCGATGCTGTTTTATTTATATAACTTAATAGATTCTAAGCAATCAGATCTGTCAATATTTTTTTCTTTAGGACTTTATTTATTTATATGGAAGTTGAACCCAGAGTCTTTGCAACAGGCTATAATCCCAGCCCTATTTTATTTTTATTTTGAGGCAGGATCTTACTAAGCCACTAAATTTATTTTTTAAGGTTTCAAATATTTATTGTTTACCCATTAGTGTTGATCATAGCAAAAGATTATGATTCCTGATTATGTTCAGCTGTCCAGCCAATGGTATTTCTTTAAGCTTGATATGGTGATATCATTCTGACCATGATAAAGAAGGTATCATCTTGTGACCTCTGAGAGGGTAAATGTGCTGCAGCTCATGTGCAATCTACAGTCCCAGCTTGGTCTTCCTCCAGTGTGAGCTAACCATGTCTTCTCACAAGACTTTCAGAATCAAACGATTCCTGGCCAAGAAGCAAAAGCAGAATCCTGTTCCTCAGTGGATTCAGATAAAGACTGGTAACAAAATCAAGTAAGTCACTAAACTGTCCAGGCTGAGCTTGAATTAGTGATCTTCTTGCTTCAGCCTCCCAGAATACAGGGCTTGCAGGCATACTATGACCTGCTAAATAAACCTTTATGTTTTTGTTCATGAATGTCTTTATCGTCATAAGATCAAAAAATGACTATATCATCCCCATCTTTTCAACATATATCACTGCTCTTAATGGGTCACTTTCCATGTTTAACTCTTTAATCAATCTGCAATGTACTCTACTTGTTCTTAGCCACATTTGTTCCATTCTTTCAAGTTAGAGAAGATATGTGGGCCTCAATAGCAACTCTGAACTGCTGTGTTTCAAGCAACAGTAGAATTTATTGGCTCACATAAATGAAAAATTCAGACTTCAGGCCAGGTTTGGTCAGTTGACTCATACAATGTGTTGAGAAACCTGACAGCTTCTTCATTTCTTTCCTTTAGTCCCTGGTGATAGTCCATCCTCAATAGACTGTTACTTTGTGGTTCCACAGAGGTAGCCAAGCACTCATGGGGTTCATGGTTCTGCATTCACTTCCAGAAGGAAAGCATCTTTGAATTAGCACTCTCCTGACATTGTCTTTGGTGGAAGTGATTTGGTTCCCATGCCTAAGCCCAAGTCAATCACTGAGGCCAAAGGAATGCCATCCAATGATTGACCATATTCCCTATTCCCTGGAGATGGAGATGTTCCCTAAAGTCCCTACAGCAACTTTCCCACCACTCCACGTCCACCCCACTGGAAGGCACAGCTGGCAAAGGTGAGCATGCATGAAATTGCAGAGTTCCTATCCTTAAGTGCCAAGTCACTGTGTTTAATGGAAATGACAAATGCTCTGCCATCCAAAAGTTCACTTGTCTTGCCACTACAGTTACTAATAGACTCTAGAGCTATGATCCTGAAAAGACACGGTCCCTTTCATTTGTGTTTACAAAACATGCAGCATTTGGGTATATCACAGTTCACAAAGATCTGATCATATGTGATTGAAATAACTTTCTTGAATTACTTCCTTCACATATGGGCTCCCAAGGTGGAACATAAATAGATAATTGTTTCAACTCTCCCTGGAATTTATTTTGCTAAAATCTCTGGCTCTCGGCTACCTTGTTTTCAGTCATTTGTACATTCCTCGGCCTCTGTGTTTGTGTGTGTGCATAACCATCTCAACCACTGTGCAGTATCTTTTCCTGTTGTGTTTTCCCAGGCCTATAACCTTGGCTTCACTAGCTACCTTTTTAGAGGAGCCTTCCACTGGGTTAATCAAAGCTGAGTACCTTGGCTCCGTTAAGGGCTTTAAGTCAATCACTTAACTGATTCCTTGGAGGTGGGATGCAGTGGTGCCAGGCAGTTCAAAATGTCCTGTCCAGGACAAACACCATCTATCTGACCCATGGTAGACACTGTCCTGAATATCTTCCTAGCAGTTTATCTTTACCTGTATCTTGGTTGTACCTGGACTCAGAGGCACATTTCCTGTCTCCATCTCTGTGTGACACACACGTTCAGTGACTTGCCTTCCATGGGCTGGTAATGGTCTCTTTACCCACCCATATGGCTTTCTTCCCTTTTATTTGTCTTTTTGAGAGAAGGTCTCTTTAGGCAGTTCAGGCTGGATTTGAGCTCACTTTGTAGCACAGACTAGTCTCAAACTTACAACAATCCCCCTGCCTCAGCCTCCCAAGTGCTGGGATTACATGCATGCGCCACCACACCCTGCTTCCTATGCCTTTTTTGCCTCAGTCCTGTCTCTAACTTTGCTACCCTCTCATTTTTTAATAGGGCTCATATGATTGCCTCTGCATCTTGCATAGGGCAACACACTTCCAAGTGTGGCCTTTGAACTCCTTTCTGATTCTCCCCTGTCTTTTGCTGGCCACCTGCAACACCACAGCTTTTGGAACACAAAATGAACCTTTCATCTACTGAGTACAGTTGAGGCAGGCAATGTTAAATGAATAAAGTTTCACATTTTCTTGATTCCAAGACCAACTTATGGTAGAATGCACCATCATTTAATGGCTGTTTTGAGCCCTCCCCTAAAATACTACCATGTTAAACATATCTATTGAAGGTATTCTGGGCTGGGGATAGAGCTCAGTGACATAGCACTTGCCTGTTAATTATGAGGCAGTGAGTTCGATTCCTGATACCAAAAAAAAAAAAAAAAAGATATTCTGCTTTTAGAAATACTAAAAATGTAGAGGAAAGAACTTATACCTTAGAATATAGAAAATGCTACAGCTGAACAATTTCAATTTTCAGTTAACTTCTAACCCATTGTATAGCACTCTCCCTTCTTCATTATTATATGTTAGCATAAACATGAATTAAACCCCTATTTACTCCTTTCAATACTTTTCCAGACTACAGCTACATCTGGGCATTAGCCTTTAAGGCATTATTTTCATGGGTTCAAGCCCTTCTTTTGAAGGTAATTTTGGTGTACAGTAGTTCCTCCTCATCCAAGGTTTCAGTTTTTTTGGCTTCTGTAACCTTTGGTCACCTATGATCTGAAACCATCAATTGGAAAATTTCAGAAAGAAACAATTCCTAAGTTTTAGATAGCCTTTTTTTTTACAGTATACTGTTATAATCATTCTGTTATAGTTGTTGCTGTTAACATCTTACTGTGCCTAATTTGTGAATTAAACTGTATTAGAGGTATGCATGCACAGGGAAAAATAACAGCAATTATGAGTATGTATGTGTAGGAAAAAGCACAATACATATGGGTTTGATGCTAATAGAGATTTCGAGATGTCCACTGGGAGTCTTTCACAGATAAGAAGAGGGCTACTGTATGTTCCTTTTACTGCCTTTCCTATGTGTCCTTTAATAAGATAAGTTTGTCAGGGCACTTTTTGAGCAGCCATATTGATCTTTTAAGACTCTCCTTTTCACTGAAATCACTGATTTTGTGAGAATATGTGTTTCAAGTCAGTTTACTCTTCTTGAGCTTTGAGCTCCTAGCTACTGGCCAGGCAGTCTCATGTCCCTGCAATATCTTAACTCTCTTGCCTTCTTCACCATCAGCATAGTGAATACAAAGTTGCTTTCTCTGGCTATTACAATTTCAAAGGTGCCATGGTCACTTGAAGTTGTTTGACACTTGTGCTTCACCAGCACATTCTTCTTAGCTAGTTGGAATTAAGCACAGAAGAGCACCTCTTCAGTGAGCAATTAGTTTGAATTTAAGTCATGCCAATTTTATTTGATGCTTAATTTTCACATAATGATATTGTCAGTTGATGTGAGATAAATTGAAGTTCTCCATTACCCCTCTTTTGTGCCCCTCTGCCAATAATTTTGTCACTTATATTGGGAAAGCATGATTGATGTTGCCATAACAGGATCACAAGGCATGCTAGAACTAGCTCACAACACATGGCCAGTAAGAGAGGGTATGAGCCAAGACTAGGATAGGGGTACTTCCCAGAGCTTGAGTTGTGAATGCAGAAGCCAGCCTGGATTAGGAAGCCAGATTATGCAAGACTTGGTGTTTCACACCACAGTAAAGATCAGGAAGCTATTAATACCAAGTCTTATCCAGTAGCAGGTTACCTATGAAAGGTACGGCACTGTGTCCCACAGTGTAAGGAGACTACAGCAGGGGCATAGGTGGTTAGAATAAACTCCCTCTGTGGAAGAAGATTGGCCATAGCTGAGCTAAGCAAATAGGAGCTGTGTTAAGGGAGGCTAGGGCTCAGAACAAGGTCTCACACATTTGGGGAGACTGAGCTGCAATGGCCAGAGGGAGAGGGGTGGAAGTCAGAAGCCCAGAACTGGGCAAACAGAGGGGTGGGAGGCATGGTAGGAAGGATTTAGGGGAGTAAGAGGCACACAGCTGACTTGAATGGAAAGATGAAAAAAGGGAGGGACACACAGATGATGCACTTTAAGCTTTGGGGAATCTGGGAAGCTAGACCTCAAAGTGGAGCTTCTTAGACAATCCAGCAGCTTGTTGCTAGGGAACAAGTAGCCACATACATGTCTTGTATGTTTCTGTGACAAAGTCATTTCTGCTTTTAGTTTTACCCAAATGTTTTCTGCTAGCCCTCTACTCTCAGGTTTGTGGGTTTCCATATGTGTCCATGACTTCATTACTTACAAGGTTATTCTGCTTTGCCTCTGATTGTGTGCTTCTTGAGAACAGGTTATAAACCTTCAGACTGCCATATTATGATAGCTATGATTTATTAATGCTTACCATGTGCCAGGTACCATACTAGCTGACGTTCATATACTACCTTATTTAATTCCCACAGCTTCCTTCAGAGGTAGTTATTATTATCCCCTTTCTATACAAGGGAAACTGAAGCCAGTACACTTTATATAATCAACCCAAGGTCATACAGCTGGGATGCAAAAGAGCTCAGATTTAAACTGAAGTTTTTTTCAGACTATTTATTACTTCAAATGACAACATTTATACATTCATACATTTATTCGGTTATATACCCAAGCAAATCTCACTGAACTTATCAGCCACTAGATTTTCCATCTACCTACCTACACATCAATGATCGATCTTCTTTTATCTCTAACTTTGTAATACACAGTATTGCACTATTTAAAAATTAGGTCCAGAATAATGTATTTAGTGAATGAATTAGTGAAGTTCAAAAATGTGATTAGCACTACCATTTCCTCTCTTGGTTTAGGTATTTACATTTTTCAATTTGCTATCTAAAAACACAATTACGAGTCACTTAATGATGGGAATGTATTCTGAGAAATGTGTCCTTAGATGATTTTGCCATTTTGCAAACATCATAGAGTATGCTTATACAACCTACATTGTATAGCCTACTACACACCTAGATTATATGGGATATTTACATATATGTAGTATATATGTGAGAGATATTTGACCTATGTGATATACACTCTGCTTCTAGGACACTGGTAGCAAGCCTATGGCATGCATGCCACAGTAGGCTGTTATCACTGAAAGCTCTAAAAAGTTTGCCATCACTGTTATAGGTCCAAGATAAACAAATGAAAAAAAAAAAGATTTAAGCACAAATGAAAAAGATGTAACATGGCATCTGTTACATAATAATTTTTGATGAGTAGGAGTGCATTCTAAGATAATGATACAGTATAGTCAAGGATAAACTAGTAACAAAGTCACTAGTCATTATCAAGCAACTAGTAACTAGTCATAGTCATTATAAGTATTATGTACTATACATAATTGTATGTGCTATACTCTTAAGTGACTAGCAGTGCAGTAGGTTTGTTTATACCAGCATCTGGGTAACATGTTGTGCTAGAGAATGCTGACAGCTACATCATCAGGTGATAGGAATTTTTCACCTCCAATATAATCTTACTGATCCACCATCTTATGTGCATTGTATTGTTGATCAAACCATTGTCATGTGGTACATGATTATATATATCCATAGACATGAGCATTACAAGGAAGAGAAAAAGCACAGTGTTCAGTGAATGTAGAACTGAGGGGACATACTTTACTCCTGCCTAAGCCAGAGATTTAAAAAAAATGTGTTTATTTGTTCAAATAAATTTGACAAGTTAAAATAAAATTCAAATAAATTTGAGAAGTTAAAATAAAGATATAGATAGATAGACCTATATCTATGTCTTCTTTTTTTTTTTGGTACCAGGGATCAAACTCATGACCTCACACTTGCCAAGCAAGTGCTTATGCCATTGAGCTAAATCCCTGGCCTCTATGTCTTCTTTTTAAAAGTCCAGGTCTGAACATCTTTTTTGTAACATGATCTTCATGTTTGTCTTTACCTAACTACTGCCCACTCGCCGACCCTGTTTTTGTCCAGTCTTGAGCAAAGAATGATTATCACAGTTTAAATGGTTGGAAAAAAATTAAAAGAAGAATGATATTTGATGGCATGGAAAAGTTACATGAAGCTCTGCTTTAGTGTACATGCATAAAGTTTCATCAGAGAATGGTTGAATTCATTCATTTATGTACTCTCTCTAGCTGCTTTCTCATTATCTTGGCAGAATGGAGTATTTGGAACAGAAACTGTATGGCCAAAGAGTCCAAATTATTTTCTATCTGGCTCTGTAGAGAAGTGTGCTGATCTTTAGTGTAACTAATACATGCTGTAATAGCATTTTAAATATTACTTACATACATATAGTATCTTATTTTTTTTCCTAATACAAGGAATTTCTTTTATTTTACAAATTTTTACATTCTAACTTTTCTTTCTTTCTTTCTTTTGGTACTGGGGATCGAACTCACGACCTTGCGCTTGCCAGGCAGGCCCTTATATCGCCGAGCTAAATTCCCGGGCCTACATTCTAACTTATCATCCATACTATCTAGAGTCTCTTCAGATAGCAGCAATGCATTTATGTAGAAGCAACAGACTCAGAAATTGATGGGTTCTCTAAGAGGTGGGAAGTCTCTTCCTGCCAAAAGTCACCTGATGGGAAACCTGGGCTGGGTATCTCAGGAGTGGCTGCAGTGTTTTATAGAACCACAAGAGGCACTGGAAGTGGATTCTTCACTTGCCATCAACTGATTCAGCTTGGGGTGATGGAAGCAGACAGATGAGCAAAACCAAACTGTTCTTTTTTGTTATCACTTGGGACCTAAATAAAGATTAAAAATGGTTCAGGTTGACTGGCACAAGTATTACCTAGCAAAATATTTTGGAAGGCACTTACCCTAACAACATGGTACTGTGAGTGTTCAACTTCTGTGTTAGTTCAAGGGTAAAAGAGAGGCCACAAAAATTCTTTCTGTTTTCCAAGATCAAGTTTGACTCTCCATAGCTTCTAAATGAGTTCGCTTTAATTATTCTTTGATGTTCAAACATAAGTTCTATTGTCTTTCTGTATATCTTCTATGTATCCTTGTTTTTCTTCCCAATATTACAAAAATTTACTGATCATTTATTATGTGTGGGGCATGGTGCAAGCCGTAGGTTACAAAAATAAAATAATCTCAACTCACAAGGAGCTTTGGGTTTATGAGACTAATATATAACAATGATCTTTCTTGAGCTTTGGCATTATGTAACAAGTTGATCCTCCTTAACACTCTTGGGTTTTTTGGTGCCATGATTTCCTAGTTTTATTTAAGGGGTTTCTGATTCTCAGTCTCCATTGCCAGATCTTTTCTATTCAATCTTTACATGATTAGAGCTTAGTCCTGGTCCCATTTTTCTTTTGATTCTATCTGCCATCCCTAGGCCATCTTCTTCCAAATTTATAATTCCAGTTCCAGAAGTTCTGAGCTTCAGAACCATGCCTACAAATCTGCAGCAGACATCTGTGCACTTGGTACAGGTGTACCAGTCTGTTCACTTGGACAACACTTTTCACCTTCTCCTGAAATTCTGTGTCTGTCCTTGGATTCCCCATCTTGGTAACTGACACCTCTATTTGTAGATCTAATCTTGAAAGCAGTCTCAAATTCACCATGACAGTATCCCCCTTTCCATAACCCATTATCTCCAATCAACCAAAGTTACTCCAAATAATTGTTTTCAACTCTGATCCTTTCTCTCTCTGTGCAAGCCACTGGTTTCAACCAGGCAACTATCATTGCTTACATAAAGCACTTCCAAATAGTCTCTCTTTCCATATGCTCTTGCCCTGTTCTATGTAATCTTTCCACAGATAATGACTTTTCAGATCAAGAGTGTAAGTGCTGATGGGCCAGGGATATATAGCCCAGCGGCACAGCATCTGCCTGGCAGGGGGGAGGTCATGAGTTTGATTCCTGGTACCAAGAAGCAAAACAAAACAAAAACTATTTTTTAAAAGAAAAGTGTAAATGCTCTTCAAAAACAAACACAAGGTTAGCAAAATATACAGATGGATAATTTTTCTTTTTTCTTTCTTGTTTTAGTGGTACTGAAGATTGAATCCATGGACTGCTGAGGTACAGCCCAACCGTTTTAATTTTCAGACAAGGTCTTGCTAAATTACCCAGGTTGGTCTTGAACTTGGAATCCCCCAGCTTCATCCTCCCAAACAGTGAAGATTACGGGCATGTGCCACTGCCATATATGGTTCTTCATCTTAATTTTTTTACATATTAATGCTTCATGACAAACTTTCAATGTAAATATGCCTAGAAGTGACTCACAAATTTTAATAGCTGCCTACTTTTCACTTGTATAGCTGTATCATAATTTATTTAGCCAATTCTCTTTGGATAGCTGTTTTCAGTCTCTAATGAGTATAAATAATGCTTCAAAGAATGTACTCTTAGATTCATCCTCCAATGAATGTGTAAATCTATCTATTAGATAAATATATAAAAGTAGAATTGCTAGGTAAAAGGCTTTGTACATTTGAGAATGTAATACATACTGCCAGATTGCCTTCCAAAGAGATGATATCAACTTTTCCTCCTTCTGAGTATATGAGACCATGCCTGCTTCCCAGTCTGACCAACCAAAATTTTAGAAATTTTGTCAAGCTGACATGTAAAAGATTCACATCTCTTGCTATGAGAAAACTGAACATTTTTACATATTTTAAATATTCCTTGACTGCAATCTGCCATATATTTTGCCCAATTTCCTAGATTTCAGTGTTTTTCTTATCAATTTGTAGGAGTGCTTTTATTTCTTCTTACATAATTTAATTTGTAGATTCTATCAGAAATTCTTTTGAAAGTCACAGTCTGTTCAATTTTTATTCTAATAGTGAGTGGTAATCAAGGGCCACCTCCATCACAGGGGCCCCACAAGTGGAGGATGTATGGATGTGGAGAAGTTCCGACTTGTTTGAAAATAGCCTACCAACAGCATCTAATGCGTCCACCTATCCTACTTCATTTCATTTTCTAATAGCCCTGTGAAGCATGTAGTGTTATTAACAACAAAGTGAAGTTTGGAGAATGTGAATGTCCAGGGTCACATAGCTAGTAACTCCTCCACTTCCAAAATTGTGAATGCCTAGAAATCCATAATCCACCAGATTCCATTTCTCCTCCTTCTCCTCCTCCTTCCTCTTCCCCTTTCTCCTCTTTCTTTCCTCTTCTCCTCCTCCTTTCTTCTTTTGGCAGTACTGGGGATTGGACCCATGCTAGCCAAGTGAACTATATCCCCAGTCTTTAAATTATTTTATTTTTTTATTTTTAGACAAGTTCTTGCTAAGTTGTCCAGATTGGCCTCACATTTGCAATTATTTGGCCTCAGTTTCCCAAGTAGCTGGATTACATGGATGCACCACTATTCCCAGCTGGACTGATCGTGTGTGTGTGTGTGTGTGTGTGTGTGTGTGTGTGGTACTGGGGGTTGAACCCAGGACCTTTATATTGAGCTATTTCTCCAGTCCTTTTTAAAATTTTGAGACAGGTCTGGCTAAGTTGCTAAGATGCCCAGGTTGGATTGGAACTTGTGATCTGCTTCAGTCTCCAGAGTGATGGATAATAGGCATACACTACCATGACTGGCTCAGACTTTAATGCTTTTTGTTTGTTGGTTTTGGTTTTGATTTTGTTTTTTTGCAGTATAAGAGATTGAACCCAGGGCCTTTTCATGGAGCCACATCCTCAGCCCATGAATTGATATACTGATTGATATTTTGAGACAAGTTCTCCTTAAGTCACTAAATTGCACAGGCTGGGCTAAAAATTATGCTCCTTCTGCCTCACCCTCCCAAGGTACCAGGAGTACAAGTGTGTGCCCACACCTAAGTCAAACTCTAATTTCTTTCTTTCTTTCTTTCTTTCTTTCTTTCTTTCTTTCTTTCTTTCTTTCTCTTCTCCTCCTTCTCCTTTTCCTTCTCCTTCTCCTTCTCCTTCTCCTTCTCCTTCTCCTTCTCCTTCTCCTTCTCCTTCTCCTTCTCCTTCTTCTTTGTTTTTTTTGAGACAGTCTCTTGCTATGTAGTCCAGGCTGGTCTTGAACTTACAGATATCCTCCTGCCTTAGACTCTCAAGTACTGGGATGACAGGTTTGCATCACCACACCTGGCAGACTCTGATCCTTGTGCTTCTAATTTTTACTAATCAGTTCTAGTGCAGTCCTTACCATAAAGCAATAAAAACAGTAATAGAATGCTCCATAATGAAGTTCTGTTATGAGGAAAATGCATACTATGATTTGAAATGTGGGCAGAGATGAAGTCTTCTAGTGGAATGGTCAGGAAGGGCCAGTTTGAGGAGATGATATTTAAACAAAGATACGAAGGACCCAAAAGCTATCCCAGGGAAAGGAAATATCTGGAATAAATCCTTTGAAGCAAGAGCAAAGTCTGCATATCTGAGAAACAGAAAAAGGTCTACGTGGTTGGGATCAGGGAAGCGAGGTTGAAAGGGGGGTCTGTCTCCCAGGCTTCATAGGCCAGGGAGTCTGGACTTCATTCCAAGTCAATCAGAGTATGTGGGAGGATTCTAAGATGAATAATATGATCTCATTGTGTTTTATAAATCAGCTGATTTATGTTACTCTAGCTGTGGTATGGAAAATGGGGAACAAGCATGATAGCAGGAAGATGACTTAGAAAGCTACTATGGGAGCACAGAAGAGAGAGGGTGGTGGTTTGCAGTAAGTGGACAGCAGTGGACATAGATGAGCTTTGGAGGTACACGACCTAAATTTCTCATGGATAGGTCATAAAAACTGCAAAGAGAAGAATCACGAATGTCTACATGCTTCTTGGCATGTAGACTACATGCTTCTTGGATGGTGAGACCACTTAATTTGAAGAAGATCAAACGAATCTGGAATGCTATATCATTTCCTGTTGCTCATACCCTGTTCCTTACCCTCATAGACCATGACTTTATTCTCTTCGTAATAACCCTTTAGTCCTTCTTATCTAAAAGAACTTCTAGCACTACTTTCACTCACTCCTCAACTCACTGCAATCTGGTTACTATCTTTTATCCATAAGTATATTTCTTTCCAAACACATCAATGACCTTCTTGTTGCTAAATACAAGGATTTTTCAGTCTTCATTTCTCTAGACCTCCCTCTAGCATTTAATACTGTTACTTATTCTCTCATCCTCTGAGTTCCTTGTTTCTGGTCCTCTTATCTCTCTGGTCATTGTTTCCCCCGTATCTTTCTTTCCTTGCTTTTTAAACATTGACATTTTCATAGAGTCCCATACTAAGTACTTTTTCTTTCTTTATACTCTCTTGGGAATCCCAGCTATGCCCATGAACTATCACTTATTCTAACTAGCTCTCTCTCTTGAGTTCTGGATCCTTTTGTTCAGTTATGTAGTAGACAGCTTCACTTTAACATCCACATTCACTTCAAACACAACATTTAAAATTATACTTAGTACCTCTCCTCCATAATTTGCTTTTCCTCAGGTAGGTCTCTATCTTGATGAATGCAGCCACCATCTTTCTATTTACCCAGGCCATAAACCACCCCCCATTCCTTAATCCTGCAGTTATAATCAATAATCAAGTTCAGCTGATTCAATGTCTGAACTATTTATCAAATCTTTCCATTTTTTCTATTTCTATTTTTGCTGTCTTAGTTTGCATGTCCATTTTATTTCCCATAATGCTCAAATAACTTCCTAGTCTCCTTGCTTAAATTTACTCACTAATAAATTCTGAAAACTGGCATGCTTTTTCTAAAATGGACACATGATCATTTCATTATGCTCCTTAAAATTGATCAACAGTTTTCCACTAGCCTTAGGATAAGTTCAAATTTCTTAAAAGACATAAATCCTTTCACAGTATAAAACCATGTTAATCTTTTTGGATGTAAATTTCAAGATTTCTACCATGCAGTGATATAAGGTTATTCATCGAGAATCTTCCTGTGGGCACTGTCCTTTACTCTTAACTCTTTTGGCATAATTTTTAACACTGAGGTCTTTACACAAAATGCTTTCTTGCTTGGAATACCTTTCTTTGAATTTGCCCATCTGTCTGGCTTACTTCTGTTCATCCTTAAGTATTCATCTCAGACTCCTCTTTTATAGTTCCTCTGTAGGTATATCTCACTGTTGTGTGATCAATTGTGTACTCATCTACCTCATTATAGTATAGGATCCTGCAGGCCACAGACTGTGATCTTACTCATCTTTGTATTCCCAGGA
This sequence comes from Hydrochoerus hydrochaeris, assembly GCA_004027455.1. Taxonomy (NCBI): domain Eukaryota; kingdom Metazoa; phylum Chordata; class Mammalia; order Rodentia; family Hydrochaeridae; genus Hydrochoerus; species Hydrochoerus hydrochaeris. The sequence continues at coordinate 158,460 of PVLA01003984.1, read as the reverse complement.
CCTAGCACAGTACTTGACACACTGCAGTCACTCAATAATTAATAAAGTGGTAGAGTTGGGTTTCAAAGTTAAGACTTTTCTTTCCAGCATAAATTTCACATTTCTTCATGCTATTTCTTAATATCTTGAATCTAAAAAATTCTTAAATCTAAATTAGGGATGTTTTCTAAATCACTAATTGAAGACAAATTACTGGGACTCTGAGGATTCACTTAGTTGATTTTTTTTATAGCCCTCCCTCCATTGTTCTACCATTTTGCTCATCAAACACATTGGGTGAATGTTAGTTAGCTTTCTGTCACTTTGAGGAAATATCTGAGAAAGTCAACTTAAAGGACGAAAGAGTTACATGTTTTGGTTCAAGGTTTCAAGTCTGTACTTGGTTGGTTCCAAGGCAGAAACATCAGGGCAGAGTGCTGTGGCAGAGGAGTGCAGCTCACCTCATGGCAGCTAGGGCGCAGAAAAAGACAGAGACAGGAAGCGGCTGTGGACACCCAGTGGTCTACTTCCTTCAGTAAGGCACTACCTCCTAAGTTCCATCACCTCCTAATGCCATCAAATGAAGAATCCCTCAATGCCAGGCATGATGGTGCACACATACAATCCCAGCACTCAGGATGCTAAGGCAAAAGAACCATGAGTTTAAGACCAATTTAGCCTATACCCTGTGTCAAAAAAACAACAAAAATCTTATGACTCCACCAATAAGTTAATACCATGATGAAATTAGAACCTCCATGATCCAATCACCTTCCAAAAACATGCTTTTAAAGGGGAATTTTTACATCCAAACTATAATATTTAACTATATCGAATATAACTGGAAGGGCTTTCTTCCTTTTCCCTTTCTTTCTTTCTTTCTTTCTTTCTTTCTTTCTTTCTTTGGGGTTGTGTATTGGGGGTGATGGTATTAGGTATTGAACCTAGGACCTTTGAACTGAGCTACATTCTTCAGCCTTAAAAAAAATTTTTTTAACTGTATGTATACTTAAGTGTGTAGGATAACCATGTTACTAATTTTTTGTTGGATCGGTGAACAGAACGGTTTGCAGCCTCACTGTCTGAATGTCCACTTTGTATGCTTTAATTTTATAACTTGAACAACTATATCCAAGAAGACAATACATAATGTATCAAATAGTGATTTCTTACTGTTTATTTTTTTTGAAATTCTGTATTGTTTCTACCCTTTTTTCTGTTTTGCTTCCCCCCACTCTAAATAAAATTTAAAAAACATTTTTTTTTTGAGACAGTACTTTACTCAATTGCCCAAGCTGAGCTCAAACTTGTGATCCTCCTGCCTCAGCATCCCAGAGTGCTTGGATTTTAGGCACATATCAGCAACCTGGGCTCACATACATCATTTTCAAAGGGCTTTATTTTCTATGTCAACAAATTATCCACTTCAGAGTTCAACTATTTATACAGTTTTGTGCCTATAATATTGTCTTTGTGATATCCTTGTTATAAAGATGAAGGAATTGGGAAGGCAGGGTAAGGGTATCTTGTTCTGGAACATAGAGGAATTGGTAGAGAGACAATTAGTACACAAAGTGATGGGGTTTCCTATTCGTAGCACAGCCCTGTAATCACACTTTGTTCTCAGTGTGCCACACTGCTAACCCAAGCTTATTTGTCCTTCCTGGGCCTGGATTCCATTCAATTCTATGCCTTATTTAGTCAAAACGATTTCCCCAGCTTCAATGTGTATTTTTTTGTGCCTCATTTTAGGAATATCATATCTGCTCTCCACTTAAGTTTGTTTTTAGTTCCAATACTGAGGACTGTAGATTTTGAGTAAAAGAAATAAAGATAGATTTTTCTAGGTTTTACATTTCAACAACGGTTTTCTCAAATGGCTAATGAAGACTAGCAGTCTACCTTACTTCTCAAATGATGACGTTTTCCATGAGAATTAGACTTTAATTGGCATAATTTGTTTTGAACCGAAAGCAAAGATTACTTTCTAAGAGGATCAGTTTGATAATGTTTTACCAGCTAGTGCTACCAGACCAAATATAAACCAGTTCTGAGAAACAGGAAGTGAACCTGACTAGTCTAGTCTGAGTGTCCCTGGCAGTGACGCAAATACAGAAATCAAATTAGGAAAACAAGGTATGTGGGTGTGAGGCAGTTGATGATAATTCAAGATGCTACAACATAAGCAAGAAAGCCTTTAACCAAATGCGATTCATTTTAATAACACCCCGAGCAGTTTGATTTCCACGTAACAGGCTGGTGATTAGAGAGCGGGATGAGCCTGAGTTCCCTAGCAACCGCATGTGCTTTTGAGACCGTCATTAGCCTTTCAGTTAATCCCATCAACCCCTTACTTCTAAATGTATGACTGACATTTTTTAAAAATGATGTTTCAGAAAGTGCTTTTTAAAATTTCAAGTGAAATGGAAAGAAATAATAATAATAATAATACATAATGATGCTGCGAATTGTATTGGGTGGAAAAAGTAACGTTCCCATGCTCCCAGCAGGTCCCTCCACATCCATGCTCTCAACCCTAAGCTTCAGAAACCCCTAGGGCTAAAGGGCAGCGGAGGTGAGAGTGCTCCGAGTTAAAGGCAGTAATGCTACGCGGAGCACCGTCTCCGAAGCCCAGCTGTGAAGGGGGGGTGGGCTCGGGGTGTGCAGTCTGCAGTTGGTGCTGTGGGGAGGCTGGCAGGGGGTGGGTGGGAGCGAACACAACACATTTTTTTTTTCTTCCTTTAAGCACAATGAATTATCCTGGTTGAAGGAGCTCAGGGACAGAGGGCAGGGAGGGAGATGAAGCCGTTTTTCCTATTGATCCTTTAATTGCACCAGAGGCTGCTTGTCCAGGGCCACTGGCCAAGAGCATTATTTTCGTGGCTAAAGTGAGGTTGGGCAGGTTTCCCATCTCCTAGTTTTGAACAAGACAACCCAGAAAGCGCAGCAAAGGCCAGACTAGGAATATGGGGCGTGTTGGGTTTTGCTATTCGGGGTGACTGGGTGATGTTTCTCCAACCGTGAATCATTGCCTCCAGCTCAGTCCCGAGTTCAGGATGCACAACTCCACCCTCCATGCAGCCTAGGTCAACCGTGGGGCGTTATTCGGATAGTGATCCTGGCTGCGTTTGGCTGATCATCCTAATTGCAGCCGTGGTCCCTGTCAGTTGGACACTGGGCTCCTTTACTTGGGCCGAGGTAGCTCCTGCTGCTCCCGCCGCCCGGCCTGACCCCCCTGCGCGCTCCCTTCCCAAGGCGACCACCTGCGCCGCCCCACTTACCCTCTGCCCCGCGGGGAGGGCCCCTCGGGGTAGCGGAGCCCTCCCAACTCCCGGGCGGCTCTAGGGGAGGTCGGTGTTTGCCTCCAGCCCTTCGCTACCAGAGGATCAGGTTCCTCCCCTCCTCCCCCTCCAGCTCCGGCCGCCGCCGCCGCCACCGCCTCCTTCTTGCATGACACAGCAGAACCGCAGCTGCGGCAGCAAGTCCAAACCGTCCGCCCAGGAAGCGCAGCAACCCGGACTCGGGAGGGGCGGAGGGGGTGAGGCAGGGGTCCCGGACCAGGGGGAGTCTGGTCCCACTGTGCACCACACACTCCTTTCCCAGCGCAGGGCCACGCGAACGAAATGAGGCTCAAGCTGACCAGGCCGAGCCGTGGAGGAATGCTGGGGCTTGATCGCAGAAGGGATGGGACCAGAGAGCAGGGTGTGAAGGAGACCCCAGTAAGGGGCAGCACATTTCAGGCAAAGAAAGGTAAGAAGAGGCCTTGAAGTCAAGGGTCAGACTGTGGAGGAGATGAAAGGAGGTCAAAAAGAGAGGTAAGGAGGTAGAGTTGCTGAGAAGAGAGACCGAGCTGGGGAAAGGGTGGGGGCAGGGAGCTGTAGGGGAAGAGAACTGGGAGGGAATATTGGGGGTTTGGGGGAGTCCTGAGCTAAGCACCTAGGCAGGAAAGGGCCTGAGTTGGGAGGGAGGCAAGGGCAGACAAGGGGAAAGGAATGACAAATTAGTCATGATATTGGGAGGTAAATTCAGGGATTTATGGAATCTGAAGAGATGCAGTGACAATCATTTATCATGGCCGAGGAGGTAAACTGATGAGGTGGAAAGAGATAGTCAAGGCAAGGGCGGAAGAAACTACATGATCTTCCATCCTACTCTTCAGTTTCCTGCAAAGTTTTTTCATAATTCCGCCAATCCAGTTTTCCTTCTAAAATGGAAAAGCATGGACCAAAACACAGAAATAGCTATCTAGTTTAGATTCATAAGATAACATCACCTTGGTCCATCTACACTTTTAATACAGAGAACTAGGATTTAAGGTAGAACCCTAAGGGTTCTAAAGGGGTTGTGAGTCAGTAATATCAGAGAGTACTGAAAACTGTTAGGAGTTTCCACACATCACCGGACTTGAATAAGTCTTTTAGAATTGTTTAATACTTAAGTTAAATTTTGCAAATGAGGACAAAATATCAGAAAAGTGCACATGCTCCTCACTCTTCACACCTAGACGTATATGTATATATGTATGTCTAGTGTCTACCATGTATGATTGAGGGGCGAATGTTTTCCTGATTCTTTTATTTCCCACGAAACACCATGCATTTTATAGCAGCCATTCTGCTTGTCACCATTTTGAAGAATATGGTCAGAAAAGTAATGCAAAACTGCCACTTTGGTTTTGTCTGTACCTTCCAGGTCATATCTTCATACCTCACTTCCTGACACAAACAAGTTTTTACTGTTGTCAGCAACAAAGCCCTAATATAGCTGCGGAGGAGAAAAACTGCATTGCATTTTTGTCTCCTGTGAGCATCAACAGTTACCAGAGGAATGTAATTCCAGACAGCTTTAAAACTGGTGCTGATGGTAATTATGTATCAAATACCTGACTCTCTGGTATTGTTCTGGCTTTTCTACCATTCTAATGGGACTGAACTCACAAAGGACAAATCTGTGGGGTTTTTGTTTGGTTGGCTTTTTAAAAAAACTTTGTAAAATTTAATCAGGCCGGCTAGAAAACTCATTGCTCTTTGGGAAAAATAAAGTAGGAGCCATGAAATGTCATGTTAACAGAGCGTGGGTTTTGTGACTAGAAAAGGATTTAAGGTCGCTCCTTCCGTTCAGCTTGCTGGGTAAGAAGCATAGGCTCCACGCACGTACAGATGCCACAGCTCCAGGATGCTTCTCCGAGCTTCTGCAGCGCTAGAAACCCCTTCGGGATGCTGCGAGGGGCTCCAGATGGGTGGTGGTACAATAGCAGCGGCCACCGCCAGTCCTGCCGCTGTTGCCACTGCAGTCACGTGGGAGCCCCTTTAAGTTTCCATAGAGAGGCCTCTCCGGTGTCACATGATGGACATGATATAATGAAACAACATTGTGGAGAGGAAAGCATTAGGGGAGCCCACGGCTACAAAAACAAGTGAGTGAGAAGAGGTGGGAAGAAGAGAAACTACGCCACCTCCCCTATAGCCGAGCGCACGCAGGAGCCTGGCGTGACAAGTGGGCAAAGGCGGGGTCAGGGAGTTGGGGGTCCTTGGCTCCGGCCAGGAGACCTCGCTGCCCATCGCACGGAGAACAACTTTGTCGGCAGCTCCGGCCACCAGCCCTGCACCTGTCTCTGGAGTCTCCATCACTCCTCGTGATCATTCCAGGGAAATTCTCGAAGACTATGCTGTACAAATCTACGTGCGCATCATTTTCCTCTGGCGTCTCGCTCGCTCGGGAGGAAAGGTCGGAAAAAGGGATGGAAGCGGCACGCGTTCCACCCCGAGGTAAGTTTAGTAGGGTGGGGAAACCAGTTTAGGAGTTGGGGTAGGGGATTTTGTTTCAGTCCCACTTCAGGGAGCTGAGGCAGATGGGCTCTGTCGTCAACTGGAAATACTTCCCCCAGGACTTCGAGGACCCCCCCCTTCGTGCGCTCCGCGTTCCCACCCGCGCGCACCCCTGGCCTCCTCGCCGGTGCCTCAAGGGGTCTGCAGCTCCGGGCTGGGGGCTTCGGCCTGTGGGCAAAGGGAGCAGACAGGGCTGTGCGTGAAAAGGGCCTGTCGGAGCTATTTCGCCATGTTTGTGTTGCTAAGAGCACTTTTTTTGCCCTTTGCGGTGGCTTGATGCCACATGGCTCCTCCGGAGCTGCTGCCGGGTAGAGAGTGAGTGTTTTTTTTTCAATGTCCGCATTCCAGCTAATGTTGCGCAGATAAAATTCAAACTTGAGGTAAACAGAAGAGGAGAAGGAGGAGGAGGGGAGGGAGCGAGGAGGGGGGCTGTTTCCATTTCGAGATCCCACCTCTTCACTCCGCGGAGACCGACGTCCCGAACCTGGAGACAACTCTCGCCTTTCTCCCACGTCGCCCACCTTTGCTGTCAACAGGAAATCAGGGCAGGGGGCGCGCTTCTGGGAAAGGACGCAGGGTCCGGGCGCTCGGGGCTGCGGGGGAAGGCAGCCCGTAGGAGCCCAGACCTCAGACTCCAGGGGGACGCAGGACGCCTAGGTTTGCTCTGGCGGCGCGGGGGGGAGGGGCGAGAGGGCGCGGCTCTTCCGGGTGGGGCGAAGGGTGTCTGACCCCCCTCACTCCCGGGACGTCGGGATACCAGACCGTGTCACCGCCACCTCACCCCAGGCGCGTGTTTCCCGCAGGCGCGGTGGGTGGGGCTCGGGGTTTCCGGATGGCGGGTCACCTGGTAGGTGTGCGGGTGGCTTTTCGGGTGGGCAAGTTGTCTTTTCTCGGTAGAATGGTGGTAGTGGTGGTGGGGAGGGAGACCCTTACAGCAAGCACTCGGAGTCAAACTGCGTCTTCCGTTTTGCTTTTGGGGTTTATTTTTTAAATTAGGGGGAAAATCCAAGACATAGCCCCTGCTTTAAATGTGTTTCAGCTCGCAGCTGAGCTGCGCAAGTGGCGAGGGTGAGCTTCGTCATGTGGAAATTGTAGGCTCTGACAGCTTGTAGCAGCCCCCCCCCCAGCCTCGGGCGGAAGGTGTGGGTGGCGTGGTCTGAGAAGGTGACGTCCAGGCGGGGTGGGGAGAGGCTTGGGATCCCTCTGAGCGCCGGGGTCCGCAGCGCTAGTCGCCTAGGCTCTGTGCCCCAGAGGGGACGGCCACGTGAGGAAGTGCTGAGGGCGAACTGCGTGGTAGAGTCGTGACGGGGGTGACACGCAGTAGCCGGGGCGCCGGGCCGCGCGCCTCCCACGCAGGGCCGGCGTCCGCGCCGCGGGCGGGTGCGCTCTCGCGGGCCCGCTCCTGGGAGGCCGTTTCCGGGAAGGGCGCGCGGTCGCGGTCGCGGGCGAGCTTGGGAGGAAAACAGGGTGGTGCCCTCTGCCCTCTCTGCTGGTGCGCGTGGCCGGCGGAGCCTGGGGCGGCACAGGCGCGTCCGCGGCGCAAGGCCGTGGTGGCGGGCGCGCGCGCCGGCTCCCAGCCGCCTCTGCGCGCTCCCGCGGCCGCCCGCCGGCCCAGCCCCCTCTGTTTTTGTTTTGATGGAGCCCGCGTGCAGCTGGCGCGTGTCGAGTCACGTGGCCGAGGCGGGAGGGGTTGGGTGAAGGTGCGGGTAAGGGTCGAGGCCCCCAACCGACTCTGGCGGCGGGTATCCGGCGCTTGCTTGTGGAATTGGCCCGTGATGAGCAGTGTATGCGTTCTTCCAAAGAGCATCGTCCAGGCGAGCTTCATCCCCTACATGTGGGCTGGAGGGCCCTCGGCCTTGGGTGATTTGCTTAGAAATGGAACGTATGTCACAGGTGCGTGTATTACTGAGAATATAGGACAGACTTGTGTGCAGTTTTAAATCCTGGCTGCATATTAGGAACAAGCCAGAGCCTTAAAAAGAACTGCCATACCTACACAGACCTAAATAAACTGATCCAAGTCCAAACAAAGTCTGGACAGATTGAGATTTTTACGGCCACTTCTGATGCATAGGGAAGAGTGAAAATTTACAGAGGTAACCAGTTAAGTAGACTAAAAAGTTGTGAAATCCTCCATACTTAAGGACTAAATAGTAAGAATAGCTCGAATACTGTAGTTAACATTGATCTGTTACCAAATGGGGTCTCTCTGCTAGGCACTGTGGCTTTGCAAACGTGGATATACGCAGTGAAATACTGTTGTCTTCATTTTAAAGTTGGAGGAGTGGAAGTTCAGGAGGTCAGGTGAGAGAGGAGTATCCAGTACTCCAAGTAGTACCCAGGGAGGCAGATCCAGAGCCTCTATTTTCAGCCATTGCTTGCTACGCTGGAAGGGGGAGGTACTTTTAATTTAAGAGCTACATATGGGACTAGGAATAGCTGTGTGTGTGCTTTAAGGGCCAGTGAGTCCCTGTGTGTACATTTCTACTGTCAAGGTTTTCCTTTTGGTGAAGAATGCTTTATTTGAAAGGGTGGAGAATCACTTGAATTCTTTAAGGCCTGCAGGCTATCTTTTCAAGAAGTTTAATGTGAGGAGAAGAGAGTAAAGGGTTTTAGTGATTTGAAGAAAACAGGTTTTCCCTGGAAGTGTTTTCTTTTGAGAGGTGAACACAACGTGTAAAATGAAAGGAACAGTCAAGAAGATACAGATGTTTTCCAGGCATTTAAAGGTGCATCCACAGAGTCCTTAGGTTGCTGAACACTACATAGTTATGGTGCTCACGGCAAGTTTTGGAGGAGAAAACAACTCATTTTGGAGTACAGAAATTTCACGTTTGAATCCATCTTTCACCCCTTGTTCACTATTTCTTCTGTCTGGGAACATTGAGATGTGGGGGTAATGTTGTTTTGAAATTGTACATTGATATGGTCTCTAAGGGTGTTCCAAATAAAGCAGTAAAGTGAAGTTTCTTTGTGAAAACAAAGAATTCCGATTGTAATAATTTGTGAACTAAAATTGTGTAGTGTGCCATAAAAACTGTGTTCCCACTGATTGATGTCAAACTCGTGTTGTTTGGAGATTTAAGGGTTGGTGTTTATATCACCAGCCATTTTGGTGTGGAAAGTTTACAGATACACCTTGGCAAACCTGACAGACGTAGTAGTCTGTGGTCATGATGGAAATGGCTCTCTAGCCCCATCTCCCTCCCTGCGTTGTTCACTCCCATCTAGTCAGCACCAGTGATACTTTTCTCTGGCTTTACCATACATACCATTGCACATCTCTGCTTAGTTTGCACTTCTGCATCTTGGGTACCTCCTTATGTAAAGTTCCCCTGGTTTCTTCTCAGAAAGATATTTAAAAACACCCTTTCTGTGTCATCTCTATCTCCTAGATGTCGTATTGTATCTATTGTATAAAGGGGAAGGAAGAAATGGCACATTACCAGTGCACATACTTTCATGTGCCATAGTAGAGTACCAATACTTACTCATATTTCACTATACCATAGCTTTCAGACTTAGTAGACAAAGTTATTACAGAGCTGCTCTGCCCGAGAGAGTTTTCTGTGTGTTGAAGAAATGATTTTTTAGAGTTGCATAATCCGGTGAATTACCTGTTGAGGCCGTTGAGAACCTTAAATGTGGCTAGTGCTATGTAGGAAATTAATTTCTAATTGATCCAAAAGTAGATAGCCACTAGTGGCTACTGTATTGGACAACATAATTAAAATTCAAACTTGATGTTTAGGCTATGTATCCTGCCTTTAAAAGAAAAATCTTGGTTCATCCTCTAGGGCCAAAGGTAGTGCTTCCCATTTGTAGATTTTAACATGCTTGGTTGGTGATTTTTGTGGTCTTGGGGGTTAAACCTTGGGTCTTCACAGTGAGTTACATCTCAGTCCTTTCTTACTTTTTTTTTTTTAATCCTGAGACAAGGTCTCACTAAGTTGCCCAGGCTGGGCTCACACTTAGAATCATCCTGCCTCACTTTTCCAGGATTCTGGGATACATGCCCTTGTGATGGTGCCCAGCTAGGCAATATATGTGTATGAATATATATACACATATATACATATACGTGTATATGTGTATATATATATATATATGTATATATGTATGTAAATGTATGTCTATATCATGTATGTGATATATGTATATACATTTTACCTATATGACGCCTTCATTTTCATAGAGCCCTGTCAGTGTTCTGTGAGTTGTTTACGTACAGTAATTGATGTGGCTCTCTTTTTCAGCAGAGTGGAGTGGTTGAGAGTAATTATAATTAAGAGTAATTATTTGCAAATGGATGTGAGGCCTTCGTATATAAACCAAATGAAAGTTATGTAAGTTGATATTTTTCTAAGATGTGATGTATAAGGAACAGAGTCTTGCTGGCCACTGTATTTCCAGTGCTTTGTGTGATGCTTGACACATAGAGAAATTCACAAATACTTTTCAAGCAAATTAATGTTCAAATAATGTAAACCTTCCAGATATACTGCAGAGTTGAGAATGCTGAAGACAGTAAGTACGCTGACCACATTTCTCCCAGGCATGCAGTCTTTCTAGGAGCATCGTTTTTAACTGTTACTTTGGTTTCTTTCCTGAAAGATATGTAGGAGAAGTTTTTACTCTTATTTGATGACAGATTGAAAAATAAAATCACAACATTTGGTGCTCAGGTCACTACAGAAAGTTAGGAAGTATAAATCAAACTGAAGTGGTCATTTCTGTTGCTAGGTGCACTTGTCCGTGTACTTTCACAGGAAGTGAGAGCATGCCTGAACTGCTTTAGTTAGAAAAGCTGGTTGGTAAATGAAAAGGTAATTGTGTATGTTAATGGAGTTGAAAAAGAGGACTGAAAATAGGTCTATTTTGGCATGACTCTGAAAAAATAAATTCATATGAAAACAAATGGAAATGCTTATTCTTAACCTTTAAATCTGAGTCTGTTAGTTCTAACACCAAAGCTATAAACTTCTCCAAGAGGGTATTTAAGACGTAAATAGAAGCAGATGTTTAATTGTGTAGATAACTATTACTAGACTTTCAAATATGTATATAAAAAGGTATGTGGGTGACACATCAAACATCTGTTTAGAACAATAGCCCAAAGGCCGAAAATTGTAGATTTTATTAAATGTGGTAAATCTATATTTGGTTGATGATGCAGGCAGATAATGTGGTGTAGTACTTTTAGGAGATCCAGCCATAGTCATTCATCCATTTTGTGCTGTTTTTAACCTACCTTGTGCAGCTCTGTTGGCCATATATATATATATATATTTTTTTTTTCTTTCTTTGGTACCAGGGATCGAACTGTCAACCTTGCACTTGCCAGACAGACCCTTAGGCCACTGAGCTAAATCCCTGGCCCTACTGCCCAGATTTTAAGTCTGACTTATTTACAGCAACTTGGTCTTGTCTTCCTGTTACTCTGCCACTCCCTGTTCCACAAATGAGGACTAATTTTATGATAAAGTAAAATACAAATGAAAATACAGGTTTATTGTCAGAGAAATTTGTAGAATATATTCCAAGATAAGTGCTAGGGGTGGGGGCTACTTTTTTTAAAGCAATTTCCAGTCCATTTGTTCTTTATGAATGCTTTTCAAATACTTATGGTGTGAACCCTTTTTGGTGGAGCAATAAATACCAATCAATAAAAGCCTCCCCCTCAAAATAAACTGTCAGCAGTGTTTCCCATTAATTCCTACTGTTACCTTTGAAACCAAACCAAAACACAGCCATAACAAAGCAGAGCACAACACTGCTAATAGCAACAAATGTTAACCTAACCAAACAAATAATTGTTTAAAAAACCCCAAAAAACTCATGGGATTTGACTTGTTACTTTTGTGAAGAGGTCAGTCACATGAAGGCTTTTTTTAGTTTATTCTATATAAATTACTTAGGAGAAAAATATTTCTGATACTTAGATGGGTTTGGATGAAAGCTGTAATATTATCAGAAATAATACTGTAGAAAATTGAAATGTATTTGCTAGAAAATCCTATATAGGTTGCTTGGATTCAGGAATACAATTTAAAAATCACTCCAAAAGTCACTGCTGTTTTCAGTTAGGCAGTCTTCTCCAAAATTCTGTCTTTTCAAGTTGAGCACCTTTCCATTTCTTGATTTCTCCAACATTGTGCCACTTAAAATTGCTGAATGGAAGACTGAATTGTGAGTGTGTGTGCACACGCGCGTGCGTGCGCACCAGGGTCTCAATGTACAGCCCAGCCTTGCTTTGATCTCACTGTGTAGCCCAAATTGGCCTTGGCCTTGAACTCCTGGTGATCCCCTGACTCAGCTTCCCAAATTCTGGGATTACATGTGTGCTGTACCACACCCAGTGGGCAGACTGAATTTTGTGTCTTTTTGTTTTAGTTTTAAACCTACAGCCTTACTCATGCTAAATTTGCTTCCAACAACTGGGTTCCTGAGATTGTTTTGAAAAGGGATTAGATTTTTTTGGAAAGTTTCTCAAAAATTCCATATATTTTCCAAAAATCTTAAGTCTGTTAAAACTCAGATTGAGTATTCCTACTTAGAGTAGTCCACCGTTGAGTCATGTTAACTACTTAACAGTTTATTGGGAGCATCACTTGGGCAGTGTGTTTGTTTACATAGTACTGCCTGTCCCAGAGCCTGGCTTGGGCAGGTGTTATTTCACTCAGTTGATTCTTGTATTGAACAAATTTGTTAAAATTGTTTTTATATTTCCTCATACATAATCTTATAAAAGTTAACAAAAATGCAGTTCTGCTAATTTTGTATTTAAATAATTGGCCTGGTACATGGTTAAAGTATTTGTAGTTAAATGATTAAATTATTTGCTACTCCTTTAACCTTGATGTAGTAAATCTAAGTGCCTTCTATCTTTTTATGATACAGCTGCAGCTTGTATAGCACAGCACATCATAAATTGTGAGCTCAGTAGATAAAAGGTTTTGTGATACAAGGTTTCTATTTGTTTTTTTAAAGACTCTTGTTTTTTAAAGACACTTTTTTTTGTGGGGGGGCGGGTTTCAGGGTCTTGCTGTATTGCCCAGGCTGGTTTCTCCGACTTCTGGGCTCAACTGATGACTCTGCGTCAGCATTTCCAGTAGCTGAGATTGCCAGTGTGTGCTCTACCTGGCTTGAGACATAGTTTTTATTTTTTGTTGAAACTCCTTCGTTTTGGGTCTGTATTAGAGTATGACAGTGTTAACTTTGATATGCTTTGTTACAGAAGGGAGATGCCTATCTGGGTTGACTATGAAGGGAAACCATAGTCATTCCCCATTTTAGGGACCTTGGGGAAACAGTGATGGCTCTGAGGTTTCTAAATGAGAGAAATGATAGAAGGGAAGTGAGAATACCAGCAAATTTGTTCCAAAGTAGCCCCTGCATACTTACCTGTGGCAAGTACACTAATCTCAGTGTGCATGATTTTTTTTTTTTGGACGGGGTCGGGGAGGCTTATGGTGGAGATTCTAAGGCATTCTAGGAGGGCAGGCAATACTCTGGAAATGTTCTAGATAAAACTGCTGTACACTCCCACATGCCCAGCTTCTGGACTCAAGGTCTCTGAAGTGAGCTGAAGTGAGGTTTGATAGTATGCTTTAATGTGAGTGAATTTATTGCAGAGGAAAGAAAAGTTTTGTTTTGTTTGTTTGTTTTTTGTACTGGGATTGAACTCACAACCTCACACTTGTCAGGCAGGTGCTTATGTGATGGAGCTAAATCCCAGGCCTTTTTTTGGAAACTCTTACGCAAGAGCAGAGAAATAAAATTGTGTAGGGAATCGGAAGATAAAAGATGAAATTCTTTTTTCATTTCTGATAAATATCACCACTTACTATTAATGCATATCAAATGCTGTTTTAATAGTTGTTGACTTGTTTAAATCACATTTCTGCAAGGCACATGGGATGCTTATTCCTGAATGTATTTCATAGATTATGAAACAAATCACCCCTACAGCACAGGCCAGAAAGCTGAGCTGAGACCTTGAGACTCACTGCTTTTCATATCTATAGGTTTTAATTTTGTCTTGAAATACAACCTTGAACCTTAGAATTTTAAAGAGTTGATTGAGTATTCATGTAATTGATTATAGAACACATTTGTTGAATATCACTCTAGATTTTGATTTATTTGAATAAAACTAGATAATGACTTGCAGTTTGTTTGTTTGGTAGTGAATATTTCTTGACTCAAATATATGACATCGTCTCTGAAGTTAAATCTGAAACTGGTTTGAATTCTTTAGACTTGACAACTGGGGGCTGAGATTAGCAGCCTGTGAGTTCTGGGGCCCTCAAAAGCTAGCTGTCGGGGATGCTGTATGATCCCGCCCTTTGGTCTTTCCCCGAGTTTGTCCCTCCACCTCTTTCTTCAAGACTTTTAAAAAGTTCCCTGTGCATTAGAGTTAGGATATTAAAGACATGTACTGTTTGTTTGTTTGTTTGTTTTGTTTTTTGGATGGTTGTTTGTTTCATTGAGTAGGATGAGCACTTTAGTGGGAGTGTCTCTCTTTGCCCCTTTTCTTCTTTGTTTTAGTTCCTTTCTTCTAGCTTGTCACCACCAGGCAACCAGCTTCTCAGCAGATTGCTGATTGGCAAAAGCCTCTATGTAGATTTCTTTTATGGTTCTAATTCTCCATTTCCTTCTTCCTTTTCCTGTCCAAAATTCTCTCTCTGTGCTGGCTAATCTTAGTTTGGTGGGAAAAAATATTGAGGTAGAATAGTGATACTCACTTTAATGAAATATATCTTCTTTTTGTATTGAGCTGTATGCTTTGCAGTTTCTCAACTGAGTTCCAGTTCCCACTAGCTGTGAGTCCTTGGGAGAGTGAGTCTGCTCCTCTGTAAGAGAAGGGCTTGGTTGAAGAAAGGTGTTTATGGCCTTTAGAGACTGGGTGGAGTTGATTAGTATGGTGGTAAGGTTGCAGGTCCTTGCAGAAGTATACTTCAGCCTTTTGCAAGATGACAATTAGTGGACACCAATAGGGGTGATGCTTTTGAGGCCCTGGGTGAGAAGACCCAGGATTCCTTACATTAGGTTGTCTGCAGTGTAACTGGCACCTTCTTCCTTCTGAAGTTAGGGTGGATTGCAGGGGCTGTCTTCTGTGTGCTGTGTGTTACCCACCTTGAGAGCCTCAACTGTAGACCTCAATCCTCTGCTTGGGAAAGGTTGCTTGCTCAGACTTAAAAGATTCTGCTGCATTCCACCATCCCAGGAGATGGCAGCAGCTTCTAAAGACATCCTTTGGGTGATGGTATTTAAACCACCAAGGGAGTTTCTAGGAGCTTGCTAAGCATTTCTGTTGATTCTTGTACAACTCATTAAAATAATGCTATCTCAGATCTTTCTCTTGCACAGTTGTACATGGATTATGACCTTGAGTGCTCATGTCCTCCTTTTACGGGAATTTTTGTTAGTACATACTGAATCTTTTCTGTTATAATTACACAAAGCTACTTATCTGTCCATTGTCAAGGCCACTTGCAACTGTTTTGCTTTCTGACTATATTGAAGTATCATGTTCTCATTGCACAAATTGTTCACTTAAAAAATAATCTGCAAATAAGTGTTTTGTTTTCAGAGCATTTAGTTATTGCTGTACTGAGAACACTTAATCACTTTTATTCTTAGTGTCATTCATATTCCTTTAGATTTTCTTATTTTTTATCTGTTCAAAATTTTATACTTTACATTAGCTCTGTTAATGAAGGTTTTGTTAATTATGTAAACTCTTTACTTTTTGGCATTTCTTGCCTAAAGATTCAGGTATTTGGTAGCAATAAGTGAAACATACATTTTTAAAACTTCATTTGTAGCAATTTTTAAAAATTTTAACCTTTGAAATTTATAGTTTATGCCTTTTAGCTTATTTTTGAAAAGTTTCTGTAAGTTTATACTTCTTATTTTCATTGGAAAGGGTACCAAGATCCTTTTTTCCTGCTTTTAAAGAGTTCTAAATTGACTTTTCTTTTGTTGCTAATTTAGTTCTTCTGGAAAAAGAACGGAAAAATTTGTTCTTTGCCATCTATCTTTGTTACTACCTAAGAAACAGTTTGCAAAAGGACTTGATAGGCTTAATGAATCAGTGCTCTATTTTGTCACTCCATATCATCTGCAGAATATTTCCAAGATAATGTGTTTTTCAAAACTAAAAGATCAGGGCTGGGAATGCAGCCCAGTTATAGACCATGTGCTTAGCATGCATGAAGCTCTAGGTTCAATCCCTAACACCACAAAAAAATAAACAAGTAAAAAATTATTTGGGTTACCAAACAACAGAAATGCTCTACATTTAAAAAAATGATCATTGTGGTAGTAATAACCATAGAGAATTTGCACTTGTGTATGGGATATGGTGGTAGCCTGAGATGCTGGGCACATTCTATATCCAAATGGTGCCAGCCCCTTAACTCAGAAAGCAGTCCTACATTCTTGAGGAAAACCACAGTGGCATCCAAAGAGTCGCCTGGAAATGCTTGTGTTCTGACTGTGTTTTGTTGTTGTTGGAGAGTAGTGCTTGTTTTCAAGCATAGACTTGTAATTTTTAAGTATATGTATTACTAAATATGTTTTCTGATCATGGTGCTCTTTTAGAGTAAATCTAAATTTCAGCAGAATTAGTTGTCAAGAACATGTGGGGTCAAGGACATCACAGGTAAACCCTCTAGCAAAGAGGCAGCAAACCTATAGTACACGTGCTGCAGTGGGCTGTTTGCTATTATTGAAAGCTCTTAAAGGTTTGCTATCACTGCTATAGCATGTTTTGGATTGTGGTGTCTGGGTTACTTACCATGTGTTTGACTCCTAATCTTTGACATGGAGTCTAAAAGCAGGCACAAGTAAACATGTCCTCTGTGGGTAAGTCTTTTGTCCAAAACTAGACAAAAGAATACAAATACAGAACCTTAGAAATATTTGGAATCTATCTGGAAGTTTTGTGAGATGCTGCTTCACCACATTGTCAGCAGACTGGCAAGCTTGTCGTGGGCCTTTCCTCTCCTCCTTGTTCTCTCTTCTTTCTACTTTTTTGCTTTACTCAGTTGCCTTCCCTTCACCCCATTTTGGGCTCTTTCTGCTTTTCTTTTTTTATAGTCTTTTCTTTTTGGCTAATTATATCTTACTACTTTCTATATTGCTTTATTTTGTTTTGTTTTAGCCTAATGGCAGTCCAAAGTTGAAGACAACTTTATTTCAGTATTTATTTAAGGCTGTTAAGTTCCATGTAGTATGTTTATGTAACCTAATTCCATATTGAATGGAAAATATATATAAAATATGTAAGTTCCCTGGTTTTTTGAGATAATTCCATAAGCATTTTACAGGTTTCAAATGGAAGTTTCAAAGTCATTCAGCCAACATTTATGTAATAGTATTGGTTATGAATATCAAGACTTTTCCATTTATAAAACTTGGGGTAAACAAAACTGTTATTTGGGTTAAAGTAATTGTTTAAAGTTGTTTAAATCATTTGGTATGCAAAATGTGACAGTCAGTTTGTATTAAATACTCACACCATTGGTAAGAATCAGAGTAACATATAATGACCTGCAAAGCTAATTCAGTATTCTTATTTTATAGATGAGATAATTTACTTAAATTTCACACCTTCTTAATGGTAGTAGCTGACCTCGGTATCACCTTTGACCCTTGTTTTGGAGGATAGGAAGTCACAGTTAGGAGGCTTAGCAACTCCGACAGTGGACAATGGGCAATGAACAGAGCAGCATGAAAAGAGTATTTGAATTCTAAAGTAGCTGTGACTTAAACATTGCTTAGTTATTAGACATCAGAGTAAGTGTTTAATGTCTTTGAAACTGAATTATTGGAAGGTTGTATTTGAAAGTTCCTCCTAGGTCTGTGATGTACTCAGCTAAATAATGAGAAACAAATTTAGCTTCTTCCTAGTGTATGTTTATGCTTGTGTTTTATGTAAGTAGGTGTCATTCCTATTTTTCTTTTTTTTTTTTTTTTGTAAATCTCCTCTTTCAACATATACTGTTGTCACAGATAGATTGTTGTCTGAATTAGAATGCTGGGTGCCTCTGTATTGAAGTGTCTCTAGTATTGTCTTATAACTTAGCATATACCCAGAGGTCTTCCCAGTTTCAAACCAGTAGAAGGGTGTGTGTGTATGTGTGAGAGAGAGAGTGTGTGTGTGTGCAGGAATATTCCACAAATGAGTCTTTGACAGATGTTCTTTTCAAGGTTTTATATTTTCTTACAGTCTTGGACACTATTGTTATCATAGAGAAAATTTAACAGCATTTTGCTGTTCTGGCTTTGAAATTTACTTTATTTGGATTTGTGGGACAAGTTTTCTATTCTCAGTAGGATAATCAACATAGTGGCAGAGAGAAGACTGCTAGGATGATCTCTGGGGATAGGAAAGGTGAGATGCATTGAAAATATTGGAGAAAAAGTAGGGAAGAAAACTGGAGATGTTTTCTGAGGTTATTGCAGTGAGCTTCAACAGTTTCATCATGGTGCACAATACTGTACTTCTTGTGCCCTTCTTTGTTTTAAAACACTCCACTCTTCAGTAAAGAATTTTGAACACTTACTATGTACATAGCATTGAGATATATACTGTGGAGTTTTGAAAAGAATTGTTCATCCAGGGTTTTGTGTGTATGGGCGTTTACTCCCTAGCTAGGTGTCCAATGTATCAACCATATAGAAGGGTTGAAGGGCAGTGAATGTCTGAGCACCACACAGGATGTCCCATGCAAGAATAGAGAGGAGGAAGGACTGAGGCAGTAGGATATACCTGAGGCTTCTGAAAGAGAAGCAATAATTAAGAATGGTTAAAGGGCACATTTTTCTTTTGGGAGAGTGCTGTGATGTGGCTGGAGTAGTTTAGAACAGTGTCCTGAGTTGGGAAATGATCATTGCATATTGTAAGATGGCAAATGAGACTGCTTGTAAATACAAGGGAATATTTTTTATTTGGAAAATGTTAAGCTTTAGAAAAATACTTCTATGGACACTTGTGTACCCTTCACTGTGTATGATGTGTGTTTTGAACCAAATCAGGCAACTATGTATATTTGTATTACTCTGCCTAACTATTTGAACATAAGTTGTAGACATTATAACACTTCACCTTTAAAGGCTTGATAAAGGTTTTTCTCTGTACAGCTACCATACAGTTATCACACCTCTTAATGTAGTCGCTACAATAACATGAGGTGTAATAGACAGAAAATATTTAAATTTGGGAAGAAGGGTTTGCTTCTTCATTTCTTTTTTAAAAACCAAGGTTTGTCTGGAAAAACATATTGAATGAATTGAGCCACAGAAACCATTTTAAACATAAATATTTAAGAGTCAAGTAGCTATAAAAAATAGGAAGCTAAACTCATTGTATTTTGATAGGCTGTGTTCTTACAGATAAAATCTTAAGGCATAGAAGAATGTAAAAAAGAATTTATAAACATTTGCATATAAATGTAATATCACTAGAAGGATAGAAAGTGAATTGTAACATTTCATGTCTGTAAGAAAAGGAATTAGGTAACTGAGGGACAGGGAAGTTTGCTCTAAGTATCCTTAGTACCCTTTTGAGCTGTGCTTTTATTTTTTGAACTATGTGAACATTTTACTTGTTTAAACATAAATAGTAAAGAAGCAAGTATAGACATAGTTACTGTTTTGTAGAATGCAAAAGAATATTTCTCCTTGCATCCTAAAGAAATTTGGAGAAGACGAAGTATTTTTATCTTGTTGGCTTTGAAGGATATACTAGTCATAAGAGCTGTTGTAACAAACTATGTATGATATGTAGACAGGAGGGCATATAATCAACAGAAATTTATTTCTCATACTTCTGAGGCTGGAAGTCTAAGATCAAGGAGCTGGCAGATTCTGTGTCCAGTGAGGCCTAGCTTCATGGTCCATGAATGTTGCCTTTTTGCTGTGTCGTTAACATGGCGAAGAGACAAACCAAGCTTTCTTTGGACTCTTATAAGCATCGATCCCATTATAAATACTTGGAGAAAAAAAAAAAACTGTGACCACACTAAATCTAAAACTAGACTTTGCCTACTTATCATTCCTGAAATAACACAGGACAACTATTTATATAGCATTTAGGTATTATAAGTACTCCAGAGATGATTTAATGTATCTTGGAAGATATACATAGGTTATATGCAAATTCTGCACCTTGTTATTCAAGAGTTTTGGGCACCTGCAGTTTATGACACAGTGAAGTGACCTGCAACTAGTTGTACATGGCTGTGAGGGATACATAATTACATGGTGGACTTCTGTGGTATTCATTTTTTAAAAATTACTTTTATCTCAAGATAGTGAGATATATTGCTGAAAAGCTTCATTTAGGAGTTAACTCATTCAGTTTATTTTCTGTTTTTATAGGATTAACACAGAGTTATTGATTGGTTCTTAGTGTGTCTTCTCTTGAAGGCCAGTGTTGCTGCAATGAGTGTTAAATTACTCCTGGTGTCCATTAGGCAGCGTGTGGTTAATGAAGACAGATGGCCCACCCCTGACAGGTGCTTCTGGAAGTGGAGTAAGTTAACGTTTTGACAATGTAAGAGAAGGGGGCTGCTGATTGCTAAGGTAGGCCTTCAAGAGGAGAATTCTGTACTCTTTCGTCAGTCACCAGTTGTGACTTTGTAGGGAAAGAAGTTTGGTTTTATCAGTTCATTCAGAATTAATAAGGATTGTGAGACTGGATGAAACTGTTCTAGGCAAGTTTGCATGAGATTGGTTGTATTAATTCTCGGTGGGGTGTGGCATGTTGTAGGCTTGTCAAAAGGATAAAATTTGAACCTTAACTTTACTTGATGAACATAGTTTTGTTTGTCTTTGATCTTTATATAGTGGAATCATATTTGATTTATTGTTCTATACCTTTCTTACTCCACATTAAGATTTTGATATTTAACATGCTGGTGGTACATAGCACCATATACCAGCATTCATTAATTTTCATTAATTCATTAATTTTCATTACTATATAATTTTCCACTGTGTGACCATTCCATAATTTCTTTTCCATTCTGCTCCCTGCTGATATTTCTGGTGTGAACAACATTGCTATGTATGTTTAAAAAGTTGCCTCTTAGAGGATCCATGTGTGTGTGCATGTATGCATATGAAGTTTTTCAAGACAGTATTCTCTATTAGGAGACAGAAATCATTTTATAAATTTGATTATTTACTGAGGCAACTGTCAACATATCAGTCACACTAACATGATATTATTAGTATGGAATTAAAGCCATTTATATTACGTGAAGTCAGTTGATCTCAAGATCTGTCTTTGGAAGTGATAGTTTTGTTAAACATCTAGTTTGTGTATCTAGTGTGTGGTAAGAGATACAGATCTAATCTTATCTGTCTCCCAGTGGATAGCCACTTGTTTAATACCATTCATTAAATGATCAGTTGACGTATCAGTGATTTTTAGATGTACAGTCCTCAGGCTGGTCTGTTTTTGGTCTTTCTGTGCTAACTCCGTGGTTTGGCTGCCTGCTCATGGGTCAGCGCCACACTTGCATTGTGGAGGCAGTACTGTCTAGCGAATTAAATCCTTTCCTCTCCAGGACATGGCGTTTTAGGGTTTTCCTGGCTGTTCTTGCTCATTGTTTTTTTTCTGTACCAGTGTTACTAAAAACACTTGTTGGTATATTTGTGGGGATTACATTAAATTCATAAATTATGGTGAACTGACATTTTTATATGTTAACTTTTCCTATCCAAAAATACAAGAGATCTACTTATTGAAGTCATTTATATCCTTTTAGGAATGTTTTAAAGTTTTTCTCTGTTGGGTTTTACACATTTCTTAATAAATTCATTCCTAAGTATTTTATTTTCTTTGTGCAATTTGTAATTTTTAATTTAATGCATCATGGATATCTGAACAGGTCAGTGCATGTTGACCCATTTCAGTTTTTAAAATGGACCTATGATGGTCTGCTGTACACTAACTCAGCTTTTCCTTTATTGGTGTATTTGATGCTGCTTTTAATTTTTCCTTCTTGCAAACAATACTGTGGAGAATATCCTTGTACTCTTTGCTTGATTGGATCACTATATCTGTAAGACAGATTTCTAGAAATGAAATTACTTTTTCAAAGACCATGCGAATTTCAGATACTGCCAAATTATGTCTTAAACTTATATGACAAACTTGTAAAGCCAAGTAAACTTCATTATATTACTACAAGATATTACAAGATATTCAAAATTTTGTGTAAAGAAACATCAAAAAAGTTAATTCTAATAAAAAATTAAATGTATGCTTTGAATAATATGGGGAATGTACAGGTAGCAGAGGCAGGAGTTGTAGCTCAATAGTGGAGAACTTGACTAGCATCTGTGATACTTGGGTTCTATCCCTAGCACTGCACACACAAAAAAGCAAAAGTCGTAACTTCTATTTTAAATAACTATGATATAGTTTTGAAAATCAATGTATTTTTACTTATGTAAATTTTATAATATTAAAACCTATCATGGGCCATTGATATAGCTCAGTAGCACAATGCCTGCCTGGCAAGTTGCGAGGTCCTAAGTTCATTTCCTGGTACCTCACCCCCCAAAAAAAGCGTCGTGAAAAATTATGTAAGTAGACTTTGAGTTGTACTTAAAGGAAAGAACTACATCTAGTTTAGTAGAGAAGACCAAGCAAAGGCACTACAAATACAAATGGTATAGACTAAACTAGAGGTAGAATTTCATCATGTCATGTGAAGTTAGTGAAGTAGCTGCTCTAGACTCAAATAATGTTTGTATTCAAAAAGTAAGGAAAGTTCATGGACAGCTGTGAGGGCACAAAACAGAGTTTGGGTTTAATCTACTTGATAGCAGAGAGCCTTCTTTAGTAATCTCTTACCATGTAACAAATCACCAGCAAATGTAGCAGTTTAAAATAATAGTAAGCATTGATTATCTCTAACAGTTTCTTTGGACCAGAGATTTGAGAGCAGTTTAACAGGATGTTTCAGGTTTAGGGTCTCTTCTGATGTTGAAGTTAAAATGTTAGCCAGGCTGCCATCTTAGGAAGGCTTGATCTTCTCCCAAGATGGCAACTGGTAGCAAGTTGGTTTTGGGTGGCCTCAGCTCCTCTCTATGTGGGACTGTCGAGAGGGCCTAGAGTCCTGTGACATGGAAGGCTAAACCAGGCAGAGCATCAAAGTCCTTTTTGACCTAGCTTTGTAAACCACATAATACCACTCGAGCCACATTCTGTTCCTTTAGTTGTAAGGCATAAATTCAGTCCATACTTGAGAGAGAGGAGCTAGGCTTTGTAACAGAGAATGGTCCCCCCAGCTAATATACTTCCGTTTCCTAATTGTCCAAGTGATAGTTCTGTCCCAATTCTGGTTGCTTCTGTCTCTTAGAAATGGCTGGTCACTGTGATGCATATTGCATAAACTGATTCCCAATTGACAGGCCATTCTGCCACTGTACTTCCTGTTTGCTTATCTCATTTATGCTATAGACCACCAGGGATCAGGGCCTGATATTTTGGGAACGATTCTTATCAGTGCCCATTGACATAAATAAATCTGCTTCCAAATCCTGGGTTTCATTTTGGAGTTTCTGCTTGCCACTGTAGCTTCACCTTTTAAAAAGAGAGTGTCAAAGAATCTGGAAACATATTGTGAAACCACTGTACTCTCTTGTATTCTGAAAAAGAGGAGTGATAGTATAATCTTAAAAAGGAAAAAGAACCATGGTATCTAGAGAAAGATTAATCTGGTAGCAATGTCAAAAATGAATTCTTTTATTATTTTGTTGTGAAATTTTGTTTTGCTTTTTTCATAAAAGTAAAGAGAGATATGAGGTAGATTCCGTGATCAGTCAAGTGATGATGGATTTGGTTGAGGACAGTGAGAGAAGTAGGACACCTGGAAAAGCAAATGCAGCAGAATGATGAGGGAGAGAAAGGGGGTAAAAGTGATGAGCAGATTGATCAGGCAGGCATGTCACAGTTGGAAAGATAAACCGGTTTTGATAGGAGAAGGCTATGTACTTGGTTTTAGACATACCTGGAGAAATTCCTGAGGTGTTTGAGCTCAGGTTGAGATGTATAACCAAAGAGGCACTGTCTTGCTACCTGGTGCAGTAGTGGTTAACTTTCAAGGGCCAAGTATATATAGAGAATAGAGCATTGAGAATCAGGCCCTTAGGGTAGAGTAAACTGTGGTTTGGAGTATGATTAGAGAGGGAGCCAGATCTGTAGCATCAGAGAGAAGGAAAAACCAACTGTGTTCCTGGCAGGAATGAAAAATGTTAAATGATCAAGAGCTTCAAATGGTGCAGAATTTGAAGAGAATGAATGATATTTGAAATGAATTCATTTGCCTTCATGATTATTATAGGTGACAGCAGTTTATGTGGAGTAGAACAATTTTGGAAATTGGATTATAACATTTAATTTGATGATTAACTTTTTAGAAGGTGCTTAAGGTGGGAGGTTGAGTGGCTGACTTGCCATTCATCTCTTAGATTTTGAGGTCTTTGTCTTGCCTCCTTTTAGTATCATGGAGCATCCCAGGAATGGTACTTCTGCTCAGTTCTTGGATTGAGGGAAATGCAGAATGATTTTTACCTCACTTGTTTTCAGGAAGGCTTTTCACTGGAAGTGAAATCCATTTCCCATTTTTCTTTACTTCACCTACTCCTTTTAGGTATCCTTACCTTTCCTGCCTCCTTTACCCCCTTCTCTTCTCTTCCTCCCACATGTGTGACTCTTAAGACCACAATTATATTCAAGAGATTACATAATTTTCTGCATCTTTACCTCCCACCTTTAAATATGATTCTGTTATTCATTTTAAGATAATACAAAAAATGATTAAAATAGTAACTGACATAAATACTAAATTGAGAGATTATTTTTTGCATTATATACCTATACATATACTTAGCCATTTTTCATATTAGTAAAATAGTTGTTGATAGAGCCAAAACGTGAAAATACATAGAAGTTTCTTTATGTGATAGGGCATATTTTAAGATTTCTATAAGAATTTGAGGGCCAGGGATTTAGCTCAGCAGCGTAAGTGCCTGCCTTGCAATCATGCGGTTGTGAGTTCAATCCCTGGTTCCAAAAAAAAAGAATTTGACTTTAAATACACCAAGGAATTGTGCAATAAAACATTAGAACTCCCAGAAATTAAATCTGACTTTTCTCTACTAGTAGAGATGTTGTGATGACTGTTATTTTATTTTATTTTTCTGATAGTGTTATTTTTCTTTTTGGAAAAAAGTTGGGTCTACTAAAGATTTAAAGAAACTAAACCACAATGGCAATAATTACTATAGTTCCAAATTAAAGAGTAGTCTTTGTGCTTTGATAAAATAACTGTTCTTGTAAGTTCCTTTTAGTAGCAAAACAAAACAAAAAAAAGGATTATTCTCAGTAGCACCATCTCTGAGTAAATAGGGCAGCATTAGATAATATAGTTCTGCAGAATGCTTGGGAGATGTCCATGGGAAGAGATTAAATGGGTCAGGGTTTCGTGACAAGAGAAGTGGAAGTGAAGGAGGCCAGAAAGACTTTGCCATGGGTGGCACAGATGATAAATGACTCTGAAGGGGTTATGAAGAGGAGGGTGTGTTTAATGTGTATCAGGATTTCCTTCAGTATTCTTAAGATGGAACTTAAGCACGGCCTCTCCCCACTCACAGGAACACAGTTATTGCATAGCCATTACTAAGCTTCAGGGTCTGTTGTTTCAGTTTCACATAGGGAAAAGAGGAAGGAGTTCACATTTTACATGCGTCCTATTTGCTATCTGTTAGGAATTACATTGTTTGAAAATCCTTCATTTGACTCGTTGAATCTTTGCAAGAATTCCATGGGATGATGTTACTGCTACTCTCACTATTCTAAGTCAATTGAATTTTGGAGCACTTCAGTCACTCTTGCAAGGTCACATTTTTGCAGAAAAGTGAGCCAGGAACTTTGTGATACCAGAGCCTGCACTAGTTATACTACCTTTCAGCTCTTTAGGTAGTCTTACCTCTGATTATATTGTTCTGAAAGAGTAAAATCTCTTTGCCTTGAGTTTAATGAGGTTGTGCTGTTTTAAGATTTTCCAAGTGTTCAGCAAATTGTTGAAGGTGCTTGTAACATTAAACTGTTCTTATTTAGTATTTAAGCTTTTAAGAACAGAATCAAATGTTTGCCCAAAGTGGAAATTAGTTGTATAATTAATTGATTCAGCTCCCACAATTATTTGTCTAATACTCTCTGGTATATTTATCCAATTTAGCATTGATCTCAGGGTCAATGCTAGTTTAGTTTACAGAACTAAACTGATAGATTTGTAGGATAGATTTCTGAGGGAAAATACTTGTCTTGACTATAAATTTACAGATTCTGTTTTAATCATAAATAGGAAAGGAGAAACTAAAAATGAAAAGTGTAAAACTACTCATTTTAAGGCTTTCCTAAAACTAAAATATTATCCAAGTAACCTGACTCTGGAGTATTTGAATCCCAGTCTGAGATTTGCCATGCTGAAGTAGTATCGTTACTGCTTTTTAATCTAAGTTACTCTGAATTCTTGAATCTTCTATTCTTCTGCTGGTGAAAAACACTTTCCTTTGAAGCTAATGATGACACTGACATATCAAGGTTGTTTGAAAGGATGGTCCTGAGCAAACAACTAGTCATTTACAGAATGATTATTTCCAGAACTTGAGACTTCCATGGATATAAGCCTGTGGGCTTTGTTGTGGTTTGAAGGCTGAATTTATCTCTTATGTTTTTGTTCAGTGCATTGCTTTGAAAGTTTTGAGAGTGCAACAGATTTTCAGTTTCTTCTACATTCTGTGACCAATTGTTAGAGAGTGTGAGAATCTGAAGTTTGTGTTGACTTTAGAAAGTTATTCTCAGAAGCCCATTTTTGGAATAACTTTAAAGAAAGAGGAGGATGTAAAGCCAGGCTCAGTCTTGCAGTGGATGCTTGGAAGAAGATGAGTGGTTCTCTGGGATCATTAGAGGGGATCAGATTACATTTTAAAACATCCTATAATCTTACTTCAGGCCAATAATACCAAAATCAGGGACACTATGTAAAGTGTTTCCTCTCCACTTTCTCTTTTATTTTTTCCTAAGAATGATAAGATTAAATTCCCTGCCATTGGTGGTTTGTGTGTTTCGGTTTCCAAGTGATTAGCAAGTACAGAATCTTCTCTGATTTAAGTTAGTTCTCTCAGTCAGACTCCATAAATTTAAAAACAACTAATTAATGTCTGTGGTGAAAAATTTCTCGTCCTGAAAGTCAGGCATAGGAGGGTATTTACCTACCTAAAATCAAGGTACTTAAACTGCAATCAGATGTTAACACATAATTGTTTTATTCAAATGTAAATGAAGGAGTAATGTTCAAGGTAACACAAAAGATATTTTTAAAGTATGCTGAGTCAGGCGAGTGGATGATTCTGGGTAGAGTTGTGGGAGAAAAACTTGATGTTCAGTGATGAGAATCCATGTTAAGTAGAACTGGAGGTAGTTTGTGAGTGTGCTCAGGAAGAGGGAAGATTCTAAAAGGAGGAAAACTCAAAGGGATAGGTATGGATCCAGTTCCTGAGGAGAAAGCTTTTGACCTGAGAGGAATAGATCTCAGTCCCAGAGGGAAAAGGACTTCTCTTTTTACCTCAGGGTTTGAGAGAAGAGCTCATCCTGGATCTGGGAATACAGGTAGAACTGCTTAAAAAAGGACTGACTCTAAGGACTTCAGACCAGAGTGGAAAAGCATTTGAGGAAGGCTCCAGAGAATCCTTTTAATATTTTAGACCTACCGTGATAGTTGAATCCTGTGAGATTATTGTGCTTAATGTGTAGTCCATAATAAGTAGGATTTGTATTCCCAAGGTACACAATGGTGAATTTTTTGGGGTGTATTTGAACAAACTCAGTCTGTTATGTACTTTAGAGTGCCAAATAGGGCACTCTTACTTTTAGTCAGAGAAAGTAGAATGTCTTCACAGGAGAAAACTATGCATTTAATTAGGGTAGGGTGACAAAATCCAGTGTAAAACCTTCTCTAGAGGGCTGGCAGAAAGATTTCCTGTTTTCCTATTTAACAGCCTTCTATCTATAGATAAAGCTGTTCTCCAGTTGTCTTCTCAAAAATGGTTGCATTGGCCCAGTGGATACAGGAGAGCTAGCTACCTAATTGTATGAACTCTGGTGTCCTGTAGCCTTGGTTTTCATCTTCCATTGTCTGCACTTTTTTCTTTTTTTTTTTTTTCTTTTTTGAGACAGGGTCTTACTATGTAGTTCAGGCTGGCCTTGAGCTCACTTTGTAGCTCAGGCTGGTCTGGAACTTGCAATGATCCTCCTGCCTCAGCCTCCTAAGTGCTAGCATTACAGATGTGCATCACCACACCCAGCTTGTCTGCAATATTTTTGAGTTTTATGAAACTTAGTCTTTTCTAGTTTAAATTGGAAGATAAATTATTTTTTTTAGAAGGTGGTGACATCTCATCTAACTTACCATATATTTAGTCAGCATATGTAATTATTGACACACACTAAAATGTAAGTATATTATATGCTGTGGGATATAAAGAGGAATTCAGTGCAGACCTTATTCTTAAGTTGCCCTATCTAACTGGGAGGGGATGGACTGTCTGTCATTTGATGATTAAAAACTGAGGTTCAACAGTGAACTAACTCAGAGTCATATCCTGGTGCTGACATGTAATATAAATATGTATGTGTCTCCTTGGAAAATGCTCAGTTGCTCTAAACCTGACAAGGTTATACATCCAGCATGTGTCAAGCTACAGGACCTGTGCAGTAGTACCTATGTGATAAGGGTGCTAGCGGCCTGGAAAGACAGTGGTGTGGTAAAGCGTTTAGATGACTCTCTACTCCCATGAGCCCTCCATAACCAGTGGCAGCACACACAGATCAACAGAATGCTTCCTTGTGAGCCCAGAGGATTATGACTTTGCTAGAAGTTCAGTGTTACAGATAGAGTTTGGGGGTTATCTCTGTGAAAGCTATGAACGGAGTCATCTAGACTGTATCACACTGGAAGACATTGCCAGAGGCAAACAAAAAACAGGGCCAAGTACAGAGCCTTATTTTGTTATCTGCAAATGTGGACTAGCAGTTACTATTGTGTTTTCTTCGATGTTTTGTTTCTAATACTTTGTGATAACTCAGATGTTGGAGAGTTGAGTCAGACTAATACTAATATGAAAATAACTTAGCAGTTCTTTTAATACACAGCTACTGAGCTTGCTGTGTGCTTATCTTGTGCACTACTAGGTTCTGTCATTAGGTCTATTGTATCATGTCTTACTAAGAATTCATGTTGGTTGATGTTCAGTTTGTCTGATTTGTAAGAATAGGTGGCTGTAAACATTTGAAGGTTTTCAGCTAAAATGAATAAACTTATTAAGTAATAATTTGATAAAGAATAAAGAAGCGGTAGAGTTGAATTTCCTTAGCTCACTATTTTCCTTAGACAGTAGAGTCTCACCTTACTTAAAAAGATCAAAACAAATCATTGGCTTCCGTGTGTGTGTGTGTGTTTTGCTGCTGTACTCTAGAATGTGCCTTACCTGTGCTAGTGCCGTGGCCTTGTCAGTCTTCTGCCTCAGGCTCCCAGGTAGCTGGAATTACAGATACGCATAACAATGCCTGGTTATTTTTTATTCTTTAAAAAATTATGTTATATTCGGTATACACAAAAGTTGATCTAATTCTGTGTGAATAACAGAACACTGTGAGTACATTGAAGCTAATTTTGAGAAAGAGACTTTAATCATTCACTGCATTATTATGAGTTGCTAAATGTACCTTTGTCAATCAGGATGTGTTTTCAAATACCATCTCTGTATGTCCCAGCCACGCATGTGATGATAGGCCTGGGGCCCCTTGTTTACCAGAAGGTTCAGTGTTCATTAAAGAATACTAAACATGGAGAGGAATGGGGAGAGGAGGACCTGGAACCTGCTGGTGTCCTGTGCGATACACTTCACCACGAAGACAAATGACATTTGAGAAGTGACTGCTGCTGCAGTTCCTTCTTCCAGATCCCTAATAAATTCCTCTTGGTACCAACTGTAGCCTAAAGCCTTATCTGGAAGGGGACTCTGGAAAAAGTAGTTTCCCTGTGCCAAGGTGATGATGATAGAAGCCACTACATTTGTATCACTAAATTTACTGTGTACTTACTTGTTGTAATGAAAACAAAAGAGACAGTCAGACTTCTTTACTAAGAAGATACCAGAAAAGTTATTTAGTTCAAAATTATTTAACTTGATTATGTCATTGTTTTCTTTTTCACAGAGCCATATTTTTTAAAGCCATGGAATAACCTCAAAAACAGAAGTAATTTAATCTTACCTCTTTTGAAGGTTCTCTTTTAATTGGACAAATCAGTTTGTATCACATTGTATTACAAAACTTTTAAAAAGTATCTAGTACAGTGCCATCTAGTGACAATTCATCTGCTGGTTATTGAAAATAGCTCACTATACCTGTTTCTTGATAGATCAGGAACTTCAGTTTGTTGTTGTTTTGTTTATTTTTGTGGTACTGGGGATTGAACTCACGACCTAGCACTTGCCAAGCAAGTGCATTTATGCTGCTGAGCTAAAATCCCAGCCCTGGAACTTCAGTTTTTTAAAAAAAATTTTAAGAGGTTGAGGCTGGAGGATTGCAAGTTCAAGCCCTGCCTACGCAACTCAGTGATTTAAAAGACCCTGTCTCAAAATAAAAAGGGCTAGGGATCTATTTTAGTGAAGGTCCTGAGTTCAACATTAACATGACCATAAAAAAAGAAAACAAGGAATTCCATTTTTATCTCATTCACTAGCTATTTAATCATACCTAATTCACAAGCTATGTTTTTAGGAACTACTTATAAATAAGTTAAGTGCTTGTAAATCATTAGAAAAAGAAGTAGATTTTTTAAAATCAGGTTTTATTATACATCTGTACATGCATACATAATGACTTACAGGTTTTTCTCTTATTTAAGGTCATTTGGACCCAAGAGTAAAATACTATGTTTAGGAAAATGATAGAATTATTTTAGATATGAGATGTACAGAAATGCACACAAGCTTTAGTCAGGCAGACATGGATTTATTTATTTGCTTTTGTACCAGGAATTGAACTCCCAACCTTGTATTTGCCAGGCAGGCATTGTACCACTGAGCTACATCCCTGGCCCCAGGTTTATCTTTTTGTCCATGTGGCTCTTGTGTTCTAACAGGTAATTACTATCTGCCAGGCAGTATTTCAGCCATTTTATATATGATGACTCATCAAATAATCACAAATTTCCATTTCTTTCAATAGAGAATTTATCTTTCTTACTACTCCGACCCGTATATACACTCCCCTCTCACACTAATTATAATTAAAATCTAAATAATTTTCAGTATTATCGTACGATTTGGAACACATTTTCACAACTGAGTTACATAATCTATAGTCACCTTTACTTCTAGCACAACTTTTCTTTTTTTCTACTATTGATAATTGTCTTTTTATAGGGAGCAAGAGGGGATTGTTTACTGGCATAGATTTTATGTACTGATCATATTCATTCCTAAACTCTTTCCCAGACTTAGACTATTTATGTCTAAAATGTTATGGTTCTGTGAAAATAGATACCACAGTAATTTGTGCTGCCCACATCCTTAACGAATGACATTGTCAGTCCACATTCAGCCTTCCCCTCTGGCTGGAGTTGCAGTGTTGCCTCCTGGGGGGCAGAGCAAAGGACTCTGGTGGGCAGTGGAGCCCCATTTGTGTGTGACTTAAGTCTGCTCAAGGCAGAGAGTCCAGTCACACGAGTCTTCCATAGGGTAGCAGCACTCATTACCTTTTGCAGTCACTAGTCTTGGGAAAACAGAGTAGTAAGTAAAGTTGCTGGGGGTGTGTGCAGTTAAAACTAAGTGGTAGATAAGATATGACAGGCAATAATTAAAATTTTTTAAACCAAAATAAAACAAAGAATCTTTGACATTAGCTTCTCATGGATTATTGCGGGAAATGATAGTGTTGGAAAGGCAAATGGTAATGACCTAGCTTTGTAAATACTTTGTTTACCTCAGCTGTGGACTTGGTATGGTTGTAAGTAGTGTCTGACACGTTGGAGGTATCAGCATTACATGTATAGAAGAGTAGGGGACAGGAGTGTCATATATGATACATTTATAAAAGAATTTGATACAAAATTGTAGGTATTGAATACACAGAATCAAGCTGGATGTGACCTCTGTGCCTGTAATCACAGCACTTGGGACATGGGAAAGAAGGAGGAAGACAGGGAGTTTCAGACCAACCTGAATTTTTAGTGAAATCCTGTCTTAAAAAACCAAAGAGACAAACAAAAACCACCGCAAAAATTGTCATTCTAGATGGTTAGCACTTAGGAGGCCACAGAGCCCGTGATTCTGATGTTCTCATGTTAAGTTCTGGGTCTTTCCTGTTGAACTTTAAAAACCTAGAGAAAATATTCCAGTGTAGAAATACAACTTTTTCATTAATATGAGGAGCACTGGGTTGGGGATGTAAATCGTGGTAGAGTGCTTGTATAGCATGCACAAGGCCTTCAGTTCAATCCCCAGCACCACAAAGAGGAAAAAAAAAAAAGCACCACTAGGCAGACTTTCTAGGGTTTATTTTTATTTATCCAAATTATAGCAGCTTTATATTTTTACTGCATATGTTGCATACTATGAAAAACTTCTAGATGAATCAGTTAGTGTATCTTTTCAGGAACAGGGGTGAGGAACTCAGTGTATTTGTTATATCATGATCTGCTGGCAAAGTGCGTCTCAGACTGGAGTATCAGGACACGTGAGTCTTACCCTTCTATCATATTCAGGGTTAATTTTGCAACTGATTGGTTTTTCATGTTTTTCTTAGTTTACCAGGAAATGTATGATCAAATTTGTGGCTCAGTTTAACCTCCCTGGCATACAGATTTTTTAAGGCTGAAGTTTTTCTTGTCTTTTTTTTTGTCTATATTTTTATAGTTGGATAATTTCATTGTTAGATCTATATTTTAAAGAGGCAGAGAATACTATGCAGTATAATGAATAAATACCTTCAAGATTTTGATTGAAACTTTATGTATACCTTTAGTCCCTTATTAGGAGTCACTTACTCCTGAACATGAGTAGTGGGGAGTGGAGGAGCCAACACAATCCTTGGCTGATGGTGAGTTCAGTGCTGACTGCCAAATGTAGAGTCTGAGAGTGTACACCTGTCATAAAGCCACTTCCTAACATTTTCTAACAATTTTTTTATTTTCAAAATAGTAATTGAAGAACTAAACATTCCAGGCTTTTACATATTGCTAGGGAAATTGAACCTCACAGTATATTTGAGTATTTTTTCAAACTGGCGAATGGGGCTTGAATAAGAGTGTAGAGGGTTGTTTTGTGTCTTTATAGAGAAAGATCTTTTCAAGGATTTTTACCTTCTTTGTGAGAAAAACACCATAGCACAGAAATGGCGAACCTTTTAGAAGATTGAGCACCCAAACTGCAACCCCAAACACACTTATTTCCAGCAGTGCCAACATTGCAATTACACTTGAATAATACTGAGATTTTAATTTTGGAAAAAACAACTGTTATCTGATACTTGACTGCAGGGGCAGCTTGGCTCATGTGCTGACAAGACAGGCCTCTGTGTGCCCACTGTGGCATGCATGCCATAGGTTCATCACCACTGCCATAGTCTTTATTTTTCTCTTTTCCATTTTATTCTGGAACTTACAGGGTCAGCATTATACATGTGTTTTACTTTTTAAAATTTTGTAGCTTTTCATGCTTCTCAAACACTTCTGAAGTAACTTGTACATTTCAAGTTGAATGGTAAACAGTGTTGTTTGAAAAAAAACTCACCTGAAAAAAAAAAGTTGAATTAAGTATTCCCGTATTAATATTGGGAAGATTCAGACAATGTATTTGATTTGATTGTTGGTAGCTGCTAAATTGAGGGGGGAAAAAAAAGTAATTTTTGTGTGCTGACAACCAGAAGCATGTAAACATCTGCAGCAACCAAACGTTTCCTGGAACTAAACTTGAGCAGAAATTCATCACGTGGATCTTTGTTTAAAGAACCTAGTGAAAAATATCTTTAACCACAGTTATGTAAAACACCCAGGAGCACAGCCTGTGTGGATTGAGTTCTGTAGGAGGCAGTCAGGAGCTGTGTACCTGGGCACAGGGCAAGAGAGTGACGGGGAGTTATGAGGCTCCTGAATCCTGGGCCTGCCTGTCCTCTTTGGAACTATACTGAAAAAGGACTTTAGAAAACCACCCTGTTAATAGGACCATTAAGTTTATTTTCTATAGAATATTAGACACTGTCAGCATAGTTTCTGTATTTGGGCTAATTTTAGTCCTCTACAAGTCTAACAAATGACTGTGGTGAAGATACTTTATTTTCATGATTAATGTGAAGCTTTTAAGCTTTAAAGGAAGCAAACAACATTTTTCATGAATCTTTAAGAGCTGAGCTAATATTTTTGCCCACAATTCTAGTCCACTTTGGAGTGAAGGCAATAATAGAATCTTTATTTTTTTCAAGGCTCATGTTCATTAATACAAATTTTCATAACAGAAAGTGACTTGTATTCACAACTAATGTACATGGAAGAATAGCTTGTGTCTGAAATACTTGAGGATAAAATAAAGCCAACTATCTATCCTTTCTGTGAAAATTTGGACAGAAAAACTTCAATATGGTTATAATAGTAGAGCTTCTTTTTAGAAGTTTGTATCACTTGGGCCCATAAAAAGTGTTAAAACATTTTAGGCTGCCCTTTAGCCTTAAGGATTGATTTTTACACATTTATGAAAAATACAGCAGTTCTATTATAGGTGTTAATTATCACCTGCTCAAAATGATAAAAACTGACCAATAATTTCTACCCTTTAGACCAAATCACCACTAGGTAGCAATTTAAGGTGTGCTGTTGGGATTTAAGAAGATTATCTTGGATAATTTTTAAATCTGATAATATATCCATTCCTACCATGAGGGTCTTTATTAAGATAAAATACGAGAATATGGATAAAATGCCTGGCATTTAAAAGTATCATTCTTCATCATTTTTTAGGTTACTGATAACATACAGTTCTTCCAGAATTTTTATACTATGTCATATGCATACATTTTTAGGTATGTCAAGAGAATATTTCCTGTCTTGATTTTATCAATATTGATTTATATCAACTCTTAAAAACACCAATAATGTACATTGACAATGCATAGCTTCTATTCTTTAAACTATCATTGAAAGTTCAGGAAATAATGCAAATAATTTTGAATTCTTTGGTGAAATGAGCCTAAATTTAATAGCATTTGAGAGTAAAATAATAGTTAGAATCTATTTTGCTCCAGCCTTACTGTGGTTTAGTAAATTTTGTCATGGCTGTTTTTTGTCCAAATGGCTTTGGATAAATTCCATGAGTGTCTCTTTGAGGATGATAGTTATCTTAGTTACTTTTACCTTGCTCGGACAAAATACATGACACCCATCCACAAACTGAAGGAGAAAAGGTTTAGGTAAGCATGGCCAGGGGCATCCCTGAGGAGAAACATGGCAGGCAGGAAGCAGCAAGCCTGCCTTCTTTCCCTTTTTATTCCATCCAGTCTAGAAGCGTGGTGGATGGGTCTTCCCTTCAGTAAATCCCTCATCTACACCTAGAACTGTGCTAAGCAATCAGTGGGCTAATGCAGTACCATACACACATGACCCAGTAGCACACCCTATTATCTAGTCACTCCCAAAAGCCCCACCCATGAGCATGTGGGACTTTAGAGGGACTCTGGATTTAAACCATAAAGATAATGGTACCTGTCTGTCGCTGTACTGGTTCTTGCGTATTTTAAGGTGGAAATCATTGATAACTTAACACGAACAGCTTCTAGAGAGCAGTGAGACAAAAGCCAGGTCACAATGAGCTCAAATGAAAACAGGAAGCAAGTACTAGAGAGAGAACAAAGCTCTCAATTTTATTTTATTTATTTTTATTTTTTTGAGCATCCCTGTAAAACTGGGTTAGAGAAATGTGGAGTGTGAGGAGTTAAGGGGAAGACTGGCTTCTGCTCCTTCCTACCTCTGTCTCCCTTCTTCTCTCCTTCCCTCTCTTCCTTGTAGGGGAAAGTATAGATTACATGGTGATAGCAATCTCCCTGTATAGTAACACTGTAATTTGGTTGCATTTAGGATTCTGATGCATTTGGATCACAGATAACAAATTGAAATAATAGATTGTTCTTTTCAACCTCACCCCCTTTCTTATTCATTGGACAAATATTGAAGTTCATGGGGTGCTAAGGTCCGAGCTTGGTGTTGGGTGAAGTTAGGTTAAAGGGTAAATTGAACAGGCATGATTTCAGCATTCTCACAAAGTTTTTACTGTCTGATGGGACAGAAATCGTACAGGTTTGGATGTGAGCTTCGTAGGACAATTACAGAGTTCTCTGTAGCAGGGGAACAGCCTGGCGTAACTTAGCTTAGGGACATATGGAGGCATCTAGGATAGGAAAGATGAGGAACTGAGGGGAGCAGGTCAGTTGGGGGAGCTGGTCTTGCAGAGGCCTGGGCAGGGGAGGGAGAACCTGGTACTTTGGGAGATTCCAGAGAAGGTCCATGTGGCTTGCATGGTAGGAACTGACCAGCTCATGCAGGGTTTTGGAGATCATGTTCAGAGCGAAGGTTACATCCAA
The DNA here is from genome assembly GCA_004027455.1 of Hydrochoerus hydrochaeris. Taxonomy (NCBI): domain Eukaryota; kingdom Metazoa; phylum Chordata; class Mammalia; order Rodentia; family Hydrochaeridae; genus Hydrochoerus; species Hydrochoerus hydrochaeris. Next base: position 121,926 of record PVLA01003984.1, on the reverse strand, counting down.
ACAGCATTGGACGCTTCTGAAAAGTTTTAAGGTAGGACTTGTACGGAGGGACCATAATGAGAAAAGACTACATGTGCTAAATTGTGCCCTGGCCAGTGGCTTGTAAGTGCAAGGTGGCGGGGTGGGGTGGGGGTACGCTACTAATTAGGGAAAAAAGTATCTATTTTGGCTGAAGTACAATTTTGGTAGGAACATAAAATGGTGAATACCCTGTAACAGAAAGTGTTTTGAGCTTACCAGATTTCTCACCACTTGTAAAGAACGTTTTCTTTTTAAACATGTATCAGTAGAGAAGAGTCAACTGAAGATAGAGATTTCAGGCTAAAGGGATGAAACTTTGAAAAAGATTGTGCTTTTCTGAGAAGTGAGAAGCACTGAGGCCATACTAAATTTTTTTTATTTGTGACACTCTGAAAGATAGAGTGGAAGACTTGGAATCCTCCTGCCTCAGCTTCCTGAGAAGTTGGGGTTACAGGCCCACTGTGCCCTTTTCCCAAGAGATTTCTTAAAACAGAAAAGCTGTTGTAATACCAAGAATTGCCTTGTCAGGGCTCCAACATGCAGGGCCATCAGCTAACTTGCTCTGAGCCCTCACCTGGGGGTAAAAAAAAAGGGAAACAGAGTTTTATCAAGAATCATTTGCCAGAGGTTTATCTTGGTTGTAACTCCAGTTTTCTTTCTTGCACAGGAGTTTTATTATATACTTTTCGAGATTAGAAGAATTGGGGTGTTTTACCTTCTGTTTTGATGCCTCACTGAACTCAGAGCTACCTGTTTTAGAGAAATGATTAATAGCAGCCTGGAAGCTGAGTGAGTAGATACGTTGTTTTACTCCTTTCAAAAAGTAATGTGTTAGAACTTTAAAGTTTTAAAACATTGTGTACTTTAATTGGGTTCTTTAAATTTTGTGATTGAATAATAGTGACAATTACTATCATAATTCTAATACACTTGTAAATGATGAGCTTCTGGGAGAAATCAATCCCCTGATGATAAAAAAAAAGTAATGAAAACATTTTCCATACATAACTTCAGTTTTTAAGAAGCATAGTGAAGATTTAGATTTCTACTTAAATCTTTAAAAGCAGTGTTCTTAGTGTTTGATTTCACTTTTATACTATGAAGTGTAAAAATTGGTAAGGAAATTGTTACTAAGTTTTTAAGTGCAAATGTATAGAAATTGTGTTTTAATGCAGGATGAGTATTAGTTAACCTAAAATAAATACCACTTTTGTGGAAATTGAATTTTAATAGTTCTGTTTGAAAATAGTGATTTTTAAAATATTGATATAAATGAGCTTACAGAATCTCTTTTTGCTTCTTGATGGAAGAGTCTAGACACTCATTTTTTCCTGTTTAAAACACCTGAATAAGCACTAAGTAAGTCATCTTGATGTAAATTCTCAGAATAGAAATAATTATTCTTTTTGCTATGTCCTTTGAAACTATGTTGAAAGAGCTAGTAATCCATGAGGGTGTACCAGATCCATGAGAATCTTAAGTTAAAAACCATGAATAGTTAATTTATAAGAGAGTCTTCCCTGCAATGAGGTTATTTAGTTTTGGTCCAAATCTGTGCTGTCCTATAAACATGCTAGCTGCTGACTACCTGTAGCAGCTGCTGTAAGCATTTGCAGTGTGTGTAGTATTAATTGAGATATGCTTTGTGATATATATGCACCATATTTCAAAGACTTAATATTAAAAAGATAAAAATATTTTATTGATTTTTGAATGAATTACATTATGAAATTTTGGGAGATAAATAAAACATGAAAATTAATTTCATCTCTTTTACCTTTTTTTCTTGTTACTGGTAGAAAGTTTAAAAGTACTTTATGACTTGAATTTTATTTCTTTTGGATATAACTCATCTGTATCTTCATATACCATCAGAATTCTTACCTATCCATTACTTAGCATTGGTAGTACTGCAACTTTATGGTCTGGTCTTCATAAGAATCAGTGAATGAAAATCCATGTTGTTTTCCAAGTATGATTTTTTGACTTGTCAAGTGTTTATCAAATACATAGCATGTGCCAGTGTCCAAAGCACATAGTAGTTAACAGACTGACCAAAACTTAATGCATTCATGGAGCTGAGATTTTAGCAGGGAGAAATGTTCTAAGAGCAAATAAATAAGTAAATAGGACAAATAAATAGACATGATATATTATAAAGCAGTAAGTGCTCTGGAGAAATCTGGCAAGCGTTGGAGATACAGTGATAAATGGGTTATTCAGAGAATGCCCCATTCAAGGCTCCATTGGAAAGATGGTATGTTAAGAAAGACTTGCAGAAGGGGTGGGAAAGAGCCCTGTGGATAACTGAGGGAAGCACATTGTAGGCAACAGGAATAAGTGTAAAGGGCTAGAGGCAGCAGCATGACTAGCTGTCTTGAATGATTCAAGGAGGCTGGTTACTAGAGTGGAATGAGTACAGGGAGAGAGGAGGGGAACAGAGGAAATGGATGGACATATCCTGTGTACAGTGGTTATTATAAGGTTTTCTCCTAGGCTTTAGCTGAAAAGGAACTGGCAGATTTTAAGGAGAGAAGTGACAGGATGATTTCTTTTGACACCGCTGTGATTTGCTTTGGAGTAGGGGCACTTGAAGGATGGAAGCAGAGAGACCAGGTCCAGGCTAGTGCATTCTACTCCAAGATCAAGGATGATGATGCCTGGACCATAAACAGCTGAAGCAATGAGAAGTGACAGGATTTTCATTAGGTGGTGGTGTGAGTTCAAGATGAGAGAAAGAGCAGTATCAACGATGACTCCAGAGTTTGAGCCTGTACATCTAGAAAACTAGTTTTAAGATTTGTTTCCTTAAACTTTTTCATTATCAGTGTGTAAACATCAACACTGAACAAGAAATGAAGGTACATTTCATAATTGCAAACTGATTTTTTTTTCACCTGAAACTATTGAAAACTCTGATGTTTGGGGACTGTTTTTTTTTTGTAGCTTTTTAAGAAAATTATTGAAGGATTTGAAGAAATTGAGGCTGAGAGCTGCCCAAGATCACATAGAATGGAACATTGCCAGAATATTCAGATTTTTGATAGATTTGGAGCATTTAATCTCTGTATTTCAGTCCTAGCAGGATAACAATGAGGATAATACTTGCTTTGTGTATCACATGAAGTCTTTATAAAGATCAAATGAGGTAGTAGGTGAAAGAGGTTAGTGAGCTATAAAGCATTCATTTTATAAATAGAAAGTAATGGCAATATAGGTAAGTTAGGTTTCAGGATTTTATCATAGTATTTTGAATTAATTGGAAAATAGTAATAAAATCTGGGTTGAGAGTAATTATAATACCTAATACTAATTTACTTACAAGAAAGTCTTCCAAAACTTGCTTTTTGCCTGTGTCAAGCTTGGTTCATGACACCATAGCATTGATTATGTTTGAGTCATCATGGTGCTCTGTAGTCAGAAGCCTTGACTGAGGTCCAAGATATTGATCAATTTATTCCCCAGGAGCCTCACAGTTACTACTGAACATCTGGCTATTTTGGGACTTTGTTAGTTCAAGGGCACTGTGTGAAAGCGTCACTCTTAATAGAAGACATTCAGTTATGATGAAAAAGTTTCTACCAGCTTTGGAGAACATTTCTATATTTGATACTTGAAGTAAAATTATAGTACTATTTTATGTAAAGAGAAATAGAGAAATTTAAAAAAATGAGTAGCCTAGGTCGCTTCCATTAGTGATGATTTGAAGAGGATAGGTGGTTTTTTTTCTCAAAAACCTAACAATAAAATGAAGCAAGATTTTCAAAATGATAATTTCTGAGTATTGGTAACCCAAAGAACAGTTCATAAATTAAGAAAGTTTACTGATACACTGAAGCTTGAGTATGAGAAGTGGGAGTCTCTGGCCTTTTTATCTGGTGCTCTTTTTCTCCCTTGTCCCTCTGTATTAGTTGGTAAGAAATTCAGCTTTACCTGTAGTGAACAGACTCTAGCTGGAGTTGGGTTGTAGAAAAGAACTCACAGATTTTCTAGTGAAAAGTGATCAATTCATAGTGCAAACCTGCAGATCTTCTACCTTGAATTTTCAGTTTGCTGGTTTGGAGCTACTAGCCAGAAATTTAATAGGTTGGTTTTGGAAACGGAACCACAGCAGGGCTGAGATAAGCTCTCCACAAATGTATGGCAGGCTTTAGAAAACCTAGCAAAAAGTGAAAGTTTGAGGTGAGTTCGATGTAACTTTGAAAACTTCCATCTGCCCAAATACAGCTCCATCAGCAGAGTGTGAGGAAGCCATGCCAGGTATGGGGTGTTTGGGTGCAACTACTGCCCAGATTACTGGCTGACCACTAAACTTTACAGACAGAGATACCAACAGTCATTAAGCATATGTGCATGAACATTGCAATAAGATTGCTACACAGCAATACAGAATGATGGTGAACAGAACAGTGGTGCCTGAGGATAGTTGGGGAGTTGGGGAAGAATTCCTGAGGAAGGACCACATTGGGACTAATGCATATTTATATATCACCTTCATTTTGTTTGATAGTTTCATGGATATATAATACATCAAAACTCATCATACAATATAATATATAACATATACATTATATATTTTATTGCATATCACTTGTACCCACCAGTAAAATCACAAAAAATTGTATTCATCCCCAAAACAAACATTCATATCAGTTATCATTTGCAATAGACAAAAACTGGAAGCAATCCATACCAACCATGAAAAGGAAGGAAGTTTTGCTTCATGCTCCTGAATGTCAAACAACATGGATGAACGTAAGAAGTGCTATACCAGGTCAGAGAAGGCAAATACAAAGAACTATGTATTGTATGATACCACTTCTCTGAAACTTTAGAACAGGCAAAACTGTAGACAGATAAGTGGTTACCTGGGGCCAGGGGGGCAGTGGGATTGACTGTATAAATAAGTATACAGGACCTGTGGGAGCATTGGAAGCAGTCCTGGTGAAGGTTATATAGCTATTAAATTATAAACATCAAATCATACACCTTACAGTGAATGGCTTTTATGATGTGTATATCATACCTCATAGCACTCAAAAATGTAAATTTTTTTTCAGAAGACCAAGGGACTGTATTTATATTGTTAAGTTTGTAGTCATATATTGCTTTGAAATACTTTGTTGAGACTCACTGAATGGACATCCTGTGCTTAATGCTCTGGATTCTACATGTAACACAGAAGTCATTATTTACTACCTTGCTCAAAATTTAGTTACAGCAAGAGCTGTACTTCTTTGTACATGAACATTGGTTTAGAACTGCTGGTTGTATTTTTAATAGATGTCAGCATTCCTCACTGGAAGACATGGTAGCTTCCTAGATTATGGTTCTGTTCTTATAAAGTAGTTTGGGTTTTTGGAATTGTTTTTTTTTTTTTTTGTCATCTTTCAGTTCTGAGGGGAAGTTGATAGTGGCTTAATACCTGGCATTTTTCAAAGGCACACCTTCCTAGGTCTAAGCATCCACCTATGTGACTCTGACCCCACATCTGAGGGACCATCAGAGAGATAAGACTGTAACCCTGAGATGCCCTTCTTGAGCTCTTTCTAGCTCAAGACTCAGACTCTGGGTAGTGATTGTAACTGTGTATCTAAATATTAGAAATAGTAGAAACTTACCTAATATTAGTGAGAAATCAAGGAACCTAAAACATTTCCCCATAATTTTGCTTAAGTCTAATGCAAATAGGAAAAAAATCCAAGAAAATAATTGACTGAAATTCATTAAGCTCTTTTAAAGCACCAGCTATTTAACCAGACTATATTTTTTTCTTTTTTTTCCTCTAAAAAATCCCTTATTGAATAGAGATATCCGGGACACTGATGTTGGTGAGGCACCCTAAAGACATACATATCTGCAAAGATAAAACTAGGTCTGGGAAAGGCAGTGGCTGATATGCAATCTGCCTTGGTAGGGAGGAAAGGCACATACGGAGGAACTGGTCAGGACTTGGAAGAGGGACTGTACAATCTGAACGTGGATGATGATAGGATTTAGCTGCTTTCCAGGCTGGGAAAAGTTGGTGAGAGTTTTATCTGTAACTGTAGTCTTGAGATTAAAGATGAGAAAATGTGATCAAGAGCTTCGGTGACAGAAAGTGTGATGACTTTGCAACTGGTTGAATATGGAGAATATAGGAGAAAAGATCAGATGGCTTAGTCATCTCAGTGTGTAATGGTATCATTTGCTAGGTGGGGAATTTAAGATACTTGAGTTTTATTTGATTTGCGTCATTGATTTAGAAAACCGGGAACTTACTTTGGGGTTTTATCAAGAGGGTGCAGCCTAAGGCCAGCCTGGGGGTGGCAGCATCTCGGACTGCAGTCCCACTTTTACAGGCAAAGTTACGACTGGACACTTCAGGCCATTTAGAGTAGAAATATTCTTATACATGAAAACCTATCACATTTAAGAATTTAATAATATCTTTTGATTATTTTTTCTATTTGCCTTCTCTCCATATTTTTTTACCATTAATCAATACGCTATTTTTGGTATTTCTTTGGTATAAAAATGATACAAAGGGGTAAATACTAGAAAAGGCTAACCAGTCTGCTGTTTGGATTAATTCATTTAACTTTTTCTGTTTGTATATGGTACTGGAGAGTGAACCCAGGGCCTTCACACTGAGCTCCTTCCCCCATCCTTCATATATTTTATTTTGAGAGAGTCTCGCTAAGTTGACCAGGCAGAACTCAAACTTGTAACCCTCTTACCTCAGCCCCCCAAGTGTGAGAATTACAGATGTGCCCTACTGCTGCCAGATAGCTTAACTTTTAAAACAACCCTATAAAAGAGGTACAGCACTTTTAATCAAACAAATTCATGATGAAGATACTTTGTATAATAAAGATGTTTGGAAATCAGTAAGTTTGAAAATTTTAGGACATGTTATTAACACATAAGCTAAATACCCATTTTCTTTCTTTCTTTCTTTCTTTCTTTCTTTCTTTCTTTTTTTTTTTTTTTTTTTTTTTTTCGGTGCTGGGGATTGAACTCATGATCTTGTGCTTGCCAGGCAGGCGCTTATGCCACTGAGCTAAATCCCCAGCCCTTAAATACCCATTTTCATATCCATTGATACTAAAATGTAACTGAGGATGATCGTTTCTTATTTTGGGAATTCTAATTATTTCTGCCTATCTTTCAAGGAAGTACTTTTAGTAATAAGTAGAGTGATAATACTTAAAATAAAATCTTTATATTTTTGATAGTATTGAGAAAATCATATGGAAAATAGTTACCCTTTCTTATGAAAAATTTTTTCCCAGTTACTCACTTTCTTGTTTTGTAGATGACGAAGAATTAAATATGAAAATATTACCCAAATAGTTGCTTTGAACCTATATTAAAATTAGGTTCAACCTGTTGCTTCAGGTATATCTTTTAGTAATACATGGTCAGTATCTGCTTTATTTGAATGTCATCTTAGAAATTTAGTAACAAAATACAGGCTGAAAAACCCTGTTAGCTAGCTCATGAGCTGTGGGCGGAAGCTAGTGATTTTTGGATCTGACCCTAGGAGCTGAGTTGCTCTTGTTAAGTTGAGATATTCCTCAAGGAAGCAAGTTGCTGCAAAATTGAAGCAGTATAGTACCTGCTTCAGTGGTAGAAAACTCAGGAAAGATTTGACCCAGCGGCAGTATGACCAGGCAGTTTCTCTTTGTACCACCAGAGGGAGTGACTGACTGTATTGTTGCTAACAAGAGCTGAGATTGGCATTCTTTTCTAAAATGTGGCTGGAAGTTCAAGAATGAAAAGATTACTGAGCAAACATCATGAAAAAGTTTTTTTTGGACAGTGTTATATTTGAAACACATAGACAAGAAAGAGATTTCGTTCCCACTCAACAATTGTGTTTTATGTACATCACTATTGTACAAGAAATAAGATAACAAATCAGTAAATGGGATTACTGTATATCAAAAAATTTGAAAGTTTGTTTTGTTTTTCCTTTCTAAGTATGTCTATAAATCTTTTATATCCAACACATATGGGGACTTTAGTTTTTCAATAGGGCTTCTGAATAATTAATAATAGACTAAAGATAAATTGAATGTTTGTGCTCGATGCTTTGGATTTGTTCAAAACTTGTTTTACTCAGTATAGTAAAGTAAGCAGTCTGAGTTTTTTCATTTTTCCCTACTCAGTCCTTCTTCTTTCTAGATCCTCTTATATGATGTTGTTCTGTCATAGCTCATAATGGTGGCTAAAAACAAGAAAAGACATTATTTATATAATCCAAACCTAGGGACCTGGGACTCATTATTAAAGAGCGGAACAGTGAAACTAGACATTGAAGAATGATCTAATAAGTTTAGAGAAATACTGCTGTGTCTGTATGAATATTTCATGTGACCATATATTTTATGAACTATAATTATACCATAATACTTTCTACATTGGAAAATGCCCTAAGTTTAGAAATAATAATTTGAGGCATCTCTTTTTACTCTAAGTTCTAGTTTTTAGATGTTTTCTTTGGTTCATGGAAGTTAAACACTATCCAAATTCATAGAATTTTACACGTTATATTGCCATTATGTGTAAAACTTGACAAAATTAAAGTTATCTCTGTACTTTCACTCTCATTCACTTGGAATCTGATAGTTTCTTAAGCAGAGGAAATGTAAATGAAATTACTGTAGAAATTATGCATAATTTTATCTGTGCAGCGGTCTGTTTCAGTTAATGATTGCTGGTAGAGCATAAAGAGTTAAATACTTGTAAGTACTACTCAAGATCACTACATTTAAAAAGAAAGAAAAACTGTGCAGCTCTCTCTTTTTTTTTTTCTTCTTCCACCAGGAAAGATTTTGTTCTTGTTTCAGAATGTGGAAAGCCCTGGCACTTTTCTGGTCATGTAGATGTCATCTGTCTTGTGTATTGGAGCAGAAAGGAGAATGGTTGATGAGAGGGGCAAGCTGTTTGTTTTCTTTAAAGTTACTTTGTAGAATTATTGCATATGTCAGGTGTAGGGTAGTACACCCTGCTGTGCTAAAACGGGAGCTCAGCAGCGCAGCTTAGCCATACTCCCATCCATGTTGTATGCACTACCTGAACTTGCTTTTTTTTTTTTTACCCAATTTATAGTATTTATAGTAGCATTTATATTTCTAATTCACTCATTTTAATTGTCTTACAATACTCCATTTTATAAATGTCACAATTTTTAAATACATTTTCTGACGGACAGACCTTTAGGTTTTTGCAACCTTGCGTTATCTCCTTAGTGCATGTACCAGAGTTCATCCTAGGACATATAACCAGAAAATTCCAGTGTCTTAGGATACGTGCCAAACTAAACCCAATAGCTATAATGAAATTGAAGTGCTTGTATCTCGTTCCAAAGCCTTGTCTTTGTGAGATTTGAGTTCTGCTGATATACTGCTTATGAAGTAGTATTTAATTGTAGTTTTAATTAGAATTTTATTGATTATAGTCAGATGTGTCTTTTGGGTATGTGGATTTCTTTTTTGAGTGTATATTCTAATCATGTGACTTTTCTTTTAGTGTCTTTACTTACTGATCTGTAGGCCATCTTTATTCTGCATATATTCTATATGGATAAAGATATCTTTTCCTGGTTTTTGGGTTGGTGGTTCACTTTCTAAGTGATATCTTTTATGAAATAGAATTTTCCTTGTAACCCAATGAAATTTGTCAGTTCTTTTGGGCATTGTTGCTTTGTGTCTCTCAAATTCTTCCTTGGGCTGAAGTTACATAACAGTATTTTCTGTTTATTACTGAAAGGTTTGTTTGTTTGTCTTTATCTTTTTGAGACTGGGTCTCACTATGCAGTTCAGGCTGTCCTTGAACTTGCCTTGTAGCCCAGGCTGGCCTCGAACTCAAAGCGATCTTCCTGCCTTAGCCTCCCAAGTGCTGGATTATGACACTATGCTGGGCTAAAAGTTTTAATGTTGAGCTTTATACAGTTTCATCTTCATTCCAACTAAAATGGAGTTTTGCATATACCAGGATGAATTGTAAGTACACGTATTGGTCAGCTTTTCCATTGCTGGATCAAAATACCCACCATCTGTCATTTAGAGGAGAGGTATATTTTAGTTCAAGGATTTCAGACCAGTCATCTTGCTCCAAGGCAGAAACTATGGAAGATGGGCATAGCTGAGAAAAGCTGCTCATTTCCCATGACAGTTAGGAAGCAGAAAGACAGAAGAGCCAGACAGAGGAAGAGGGCGGGGACAAAGATGTGCCACTCAGATCTAGTCCCCAGTGACTCATCTCCAATGAGACCTCACCTCCTATGGCACATTCAGCCTGGAACTCATCAGTAGGTTCATCCACTAATAAGTTTAGCACTCTTGCCATCCTGTCAGTTTCCAAAAGCCTCAACTCTAAATACGTGAGACTTTGGGGGGGGGGGGACATTTTAGATCTAAGCCATAACAGCACCAATTTTGTTTTTTTTTTCATGAACAACCAGTTTTCATAGCACCATATATTGGCCTCTCCTGATGTGCACTGCCATTCTGTCATGTCAGCTTACAATCTGTGTAGATTTAGATCTTTTCAGGGGTAAGTTCTTAATTTTGTTCCACTGGTCTTTTTTTTTTTTTTTTTTGGCCTGCTTTACTGTCATACTTGCTTCATTATATTTTCATTTATGTATTGTTATTTTCTTGTCTGGTAATTTAAATCTCTTCTGTCTTAATTACTTTTCTTATTGTTGGGATAAAATAGCTGACACCTGCAATTTAAAGGAGAAAAGGTTTATTTGGGATCACAGTTGGTACAAGTTTCAGTCCATAGCTGCCAAGGCTGGATGGCATGGCAGAGGAAGACTGCTTACAGCATAGCAAACAGACATGACAGATAGCAAAGGGCCAACCTGGGGAGGGAGATACATACCCTCCTCCAGCCTTGCCCGCAGTGACTGCTTCTTACATCCAGATCCACTTCCTAACAGCAAGTCACCTGTAAGCACCCACAACCCAGTCACCTTCCAAAAGCTTTACCTTTGAGTGCACGAGGTTCTGGGGGAACATTTAGATGTAGACCATGAACATCAGCCTCTCCTATTATTCTTTAAAATTATCTCTGCCCTTTACCTTTTGCTTTTCTGTATAGATTTTAGACTTATACTCCTTAGAAACCTCCTATTTTTATGGAGACCAATAAAACGATAGATAAATTTAAGGAATATTGACATCCTTGTGGGATATTTTATGTCTTCTCTAATGTTTACATTTAGATCTGTTACCTCTATATATACATTTTATAACTTAACCTCTTTACTGAATACCAGCATCTTAAATGTTGATAAGTGCATTTCTTCAACAACAGTTTAGTGGCTGCATAATATTCCATTACATAGCTAGATGGTATATTTAAACATGTCTCTCGACATTTAGATGAACATATTTCACATTGATCATTCTGGTTTTTTGTTTGTTTTGATACTGGGAATTGAACTCAGGGCCTTGCGCTTGCTAGGCAGGTGCTGTGCCACTGAGCTATATCCCCAACTGCCACAATGATTATTCTTGAACTGTCATCTTTCCCATCATGAAATTGTATGTAAATATTCATCTGTGTTTTACTTTAGTAATGCTAGGAGTTACATATTATATTCACATGAGATGAATATGGATGTGAAGTGTGGGAAAAATATAATTTCTTCCTATACAATTAGCCAGCTTTTGGCTACTTTTCCTTCTGTGCCTTACTTTGTTCTTTTATATCACCATCAAGGAATTATCAACAATGCCCATACGTAGCAGGCACTCAAATGTTTGAATAAATAGATGAGTTTGTAGTGTTTGTTTTTCAGATGTTTTGTTTTTTTTCATTGGTATATATATCTACTCCACATGTATAGGCATGCTCTTTTTAGTAACTAGAGCTGTGTGGTAGGTTTGTGTGCTAAAACATTATCATCATTACTATTAGTGTTTTTCAGGGATTTTTCTGAAAATTTTTTCTTTCAGATGAATTTTAAAAGAATTGGTCAAAGTTCCAGAAAAGCTATTATGATTTTGATTGACAGTGTGTTAATTTTCTGAAAACATTTAAAGACATTTATGTTTTAATTCCCTGGCCGGATGAGTGCTACATATTCATGTAGTTCATAAATTGTGGAGCTTTTTGGTTAGAGCAGATAAGTCCCCAGATTTCTTTTTGGATTGAAATTCAAGGCAATTAACTAAATCTACTGCAGCAGACATTATCATGCCACATGTTTGTTCTGTAAAAACAAAATGTTTTTCTATGTTGAGCAGCACTTAAAGGCTTTACCACCTCCTTACAAAACATGGCTAGCATGGTACCATGTGTTCCCTGCCTGGATGGAATCTTGAAGATAGGTAATAATTTATGTACCGTTTGGTTGAAGAAATCTTTTTTTTTTTCTTGTGGACTACTCTCTCCCACAAAGCTTTGAAGAAATTCTATGTCCCTACCCCTCTGACTTTTCCTTATTCGTGGTAAAGAAGAGCCCTGTTGAGTCTGTATAATTTTTTCACACCTACATGGGTTCTGGCAGCGAAGTTTGCTAAGTGAAGTATGAGGTAGGAAGGCTGTTTTGTCATGTGTTTTCACAGAGCACTGATGGCTCCCTGCCAGCCTGTTTAGTCTTTGTTTTTCCCCTTGCATAAAATTGCCTATTTTTCACTTCAGATGGGGGTGTGAGGCAGTTCTGAGATGTTTGTTCTTGTCACATGATTGCCATCTGTGGTCTTCTGGCATCTCAGATAGGTTCCCAAATTGTCCAAGGGTGTTTGTTGGTCAGCATGCAGAATGGTCAGTATCCTAGCCTGGGCTTGTCCCTGTGACTGTAATCAAAGTTGCAGGGCCATACGTTGGTACAGTGGGCTTAATTTTGTAAATATTCAATATTCTTTTAAATTTGAAGAAAAGTTGCCAAGATTAGTGTATAGAATTTTTATATGTCCCTCCTATTGCTAATTTTTATATTGTCATGTTAAATGTATTACCACTAAGGAACACTGGTGATTTACTATTAACAAAAATCCACACTATATTCAGAGCTCATTAGTTAGTTTCCCTAAAGTTAGTTTCCTGTTTCATCATCTCCACATAGGATGTCACATTATGTTTAATCACCATGTCTTTTTAATTTCCTCTGGCCCGGGGTAGTTCCTTAGGTTGGTTTTTATTTTGCTTTGCTTTTTTAAATAATCTTGTCAGTTTTGAGGAATACAGGACAGTGTCTCATAGACTGTCTTTTTGTTGTTGTTGTTGTTGTTGTTGTTTTTCTGATTATTGGCCAGGGTGTGGGTTTGAGGAAGGAAAACAGTACACTATATTGATACTTTTGTCACATCCCTAGGAATCTCCGTACTTGAATTAGTACTGTTGGTATTGAGTGTGATCTCTTGGCCAGGGTATGCAGTATTTGCCCTTTTTCTACACCATCAATTTATTTTCTCTTCTTTTTTATACACTTCAGCAGCAAGTAACTAAGTACTGTGCAATCTCAGTTTAAAAGCTTATATTTCAACCGTGTCTAATTTTTCTTTTGGATCGTGAATGTATAGACTTTGTGTTAAGCCTTTAAACACAAAAATAAATAAAAATGGCCTGAACTGAACTTAGAGTTTGAAGTAGTTCATAGCTGTATTGAATCTCTCTTCCAGCTTCCATACGTTCGGTGTAATGGTTTTACTTTAAATCTTCTTAATCTGTAAACTGCATCAGCTGTTCCATTCTGCTCAGATGGCTGCACAGATTGTTCCTTATTCTCCTAGCATAAGAAAACCGAATTTTTTCTCTTACTGTCGGGATAAAGTTTAGCGCCAGAGCATTTTATCCATACTGAAGCTTATCTAGTAAACAACAGAATATATATTTGTCCTAGGTAATTGATGAAAATGTTTCTCTTTATAAAATATTTATGAATTTTAATCTTACACTGATTCTACCATCATAATACACAGTTTACTTCCACATGCCTCTTTTTCCTTAAAGTATTGGACTTTTAGAAGTTCAGACATCTTACTTTTTCAGTGTTGGTGGGATGAAATTTGTTTTCTTGTCTGATTACTTTTTTTCTAGTCAGGTGTCTTTATTCCCATTTTCACTTCAAGTCCATTTCTAAAAAAGAATGAAAGAATAATATCATTTTAGCATTTACTCAGAATGTTCCTGAAATGGCATGTACAAATGATGTATTTGTTCATTGCATCATCGTTTTATGTTTTAGGAGGCTTCACTACTTCAGTAAAGTCCTTGTAAGAAATTTGGTGATGCCAGAAATGACCAATCTTGTGAGTCCATGTTTGTAGAGAGTTCATTTTAATCTTCACTGGCATACATTAAATAAGACAGTTGTTAAAGTACTTTTTTAGAACATTAGAACTTAATATTTCTTATTTGTGTTACTGCAAAGTTTACGTTGAGTGTGTTAGAGCTGATTCTTTGAAAGTCAATCTTAAAATCTGGTACCTTGGGAAAAAGTTTTTAAAAAAATTTAGCTTTTTGTTCACTTCATGGTCACTTGGTAAGAGAACTCAAAACAAGAATTACGCTTTTAATCAACCACAGGGGAAATTCTTTCTCTGGCCCTCACTTCTACTTTTAGTCAAACAATTCTTAAATTCATGTGGTAGAGTCCCACATGAACTATAGTAAGTCTCTTGTAGAGTTTTTGTATGTGTTTTATATTTTAATTGTAAGAGGTCTCTTTACCATTACTTTGCTTTACTATCACTCATTTTTCTAGGCACAGGTGTGCAGGAAGTAAAGTATAATACATAAAATAGCAGTATTAGAAAATTAATTAGAAAAAATTAGAAAAGAAATTGTTCCCAGGCGAAAAGGCCTGTTAAATATAAGATCTTTGGGCATGTAGTTTTCACTGTTGTTTACTTTTTTGTGCAGCAAGTGAAGAAAACTCTACAGAGCTTTGGATGCAGAGTTCCTTCTCATCTCCCTTTTGCCAAGCTAACTGAGCCCTACTAGGTTAGTTTTAGGCGCTCTCTTCCCACTCTGTACTCAGGAGTCTAGACATATTTTTACCACTTAGGTCTGGCAGGAACACTTCCTCTGGTTACTGACCATTCAGGCCGTTTTCTAAGGCCTTGAAGTGATCTTCCAAAAGATGATAAATGTTGAGCTATTTAGTGGAGATAAGAGTTGTAATATAACTATCAATCACAAGATAGATCATCCTGAAATTAGTGTAAGAAAGTTAGAAAACAGCTGTTTTGTTGCATCACTATCTTGAGTCTTATGAAAGACATGGGTGTCACTCTTTTGTCTGTTACCTGTCTCTGTTCCTCCAGGAGCATGGAAAAAACCCCTGCATGTAGATAAGATCTTGCCATCAGCTCTGCCACTCTGCCAGCTCATGTGCACAGTGTACCAAATAGAAATTTCCTTAAGTGAGAAAGAAATGAGTAACTGCCTACGGGAAGCAGAGTCTTTGCCGTGCCCTCCAGCACTATATTCAGTCTTTTCATGGAGGTTTCTTCTTATCGACAGTATCCTAGAGATATGAACGATGGGGGAACATTGGAAAACTGAAACCACCTCTTAAAGCATTTACACATCTTCCTACTCCAGCTAAATCTCAATAGCCACTATGAAAAGGTTCTCCTGAATTTTCCTGTTTTGCCCTCAGTTCTTTCATGTCTCAAAACCTATTTTTGTGAACTAACTAAATTTTTATATTCTTGTGCCACGAATTCAGACTCATAAGATTCTTTAAAATTGCTATTTTTTTCCTTCCTCTAATTCCTCATGTTCTTCCTCTAGTTTTAAAATTTCAGGAGATCTTACCTCTTCTTCCTCTCTTAGGCTGGCACTACCCTGTGGACCTGTCTGCACTTTTTACTGAACTTGAGTTACTCCAGTGGGTACCTACTGTATGCTAGGTGGTCAGGAAAGTGCTGCAGGGGCTGCCTGGCAGATTCCAATTCTGCCCTGGTCCAGAGAGAGGAGAGCACATTAGGGAGGGTTTCTAAGCTTTACTTTAATGATCCTTTTCGGTAGCGTTTTTTTCCCCCCCCACCCCAGGTTTGTCTCTTACTTCAACATGAAGGTGCAAAAACAGTGCCAATGTCAGGTTATTGGATCTAATTTTGGCTTGGTGCAAACTCAGAGCATCCATAAGTGGGTTGCACAGGGAATTTTAACAGCTTCTCCTGTATGGTAGAGTCCTGTTCTATTCATTCATTACTATTCATTCATTCATCAGACATTATCTCTAGCTAGGTTTGAGCCAAGTTCTGTGATGGGTTAGGGGATACAGAGGGCAAAGGGAAGTGACAACCCCTAAGGGATGATCCTG
Organism: Hydrochoerus hydrochaeris; assembly: GCA_004027455.1. Classification (NCBI taxonomy): domain Eukaryota; kingdom Metazoa; phylum Chordata; class Mammalia; order Rodentia; family Hydrochaeridae; genus Hydrochoerus; species Hydrochoerus hydrochaeris. The sequence continues at coordinate 105,629 of PVLA01003984.1, read as the reverse complement.
GGAAGTTTCTGTTCATTTAGAAGTCCATAGAGGTCAGAGACTGGAGCATGCTGGAGATTGCAAGCCATAAGAGCCTGATTTGGGTTACTTAGCAGCTGTTAAAACTGTTCGGAAAGTTCAGTTGTGAACATATGCTTGTGTTTTATTACACTTTGCAATGAAAGGCCCCTAGTAGGGTTATTGAAAGATTCTTCTTGGCATAGGGACTTACAGGAAGAAAGATTAATTCAGTCATCACTAAAAAGAAGGCTTGGTCAAAGATGTTTATACTCTGATAGTTGAGGGTCAGCTGGGTAGAACACAGTGAGTTTTGGGGGACCAGAGGTGGTATACTCTAGGGATTGAACCTAGGGCTTTCACACTGAACTACATCCCCAGGTTCCCCTTTTTTCTTAAAATTTTTATTTTGAAATAGGTCTTGCTAAGTTGCTGAGGCTGGGTTCAGATTTGCAGTATTCCTGCCTAGTCCTCCCAGACTGCTGGGAATACAGGTGTATATTGCTATATGTAGCTCCAGAGCACATTTTAATTTCCTTAAAGTTCATTAGAAAATTACATTAGAAAAAAACACTTACCTAGAAAACTGTGCATCCCTTCCATGCAGATGTTGTGAGTTAAATACATGGCAGCTTAGTTCTGTTCAGTCCAAGTCTGTAACACTTACAGTTTTATTGTTTTACAAGCTCAAGGTCATGGTGGAATGCATTTGGTGTTCCAGTGGCTGTCTAGTGAAGAGCTTTGTGAACTGAGCTGCAGGAGTTTGGATTTTTATCCCAGGGTCACCAGGAAGCCTTGAGGGACCTTCAGTGGGTAGAAACTCTCATCTGTCAGTCTAAGGAGTGGTTAGCTGTGGGGTGAGGCAGCAGCAGCAGCAGGGTCAGTAGTAGTCAGCAGAATATTTTAATTATCTCAAGAAGAAGTGGTGAGAGCTGGGCTGCTGCCCTGTCTTTCCTTTTCCCCCACATTTCCTGGTCCCCTTTCCCTGCAGCAGCTTTGAAGCAACAGCTGAGCTAGTGGTGAGGGTGGAAGAGTCCTTGTTTTTCCTCTAAGAGATTGGTTTTCAGTTATTTCATTTAGGGTAAACAATTATTGATTATTCAAAGATGGTAGAGGAAGCTGCTAGATTTTGAGATAAGGAACTCGGAGAAAGTAGTCAAAGGCCGCAGCGGCCATCTCTGTCTTCAGCCTTACCCCTTCCCTCCCCAGGCCTGGTCAGTTCTGTCCTCAGACACATCCTATAACCTTGGTGTTGGCATTGGCAGCATCTGGCAGTCACACTGAGGCTGTGCTTGGTAATTCTGCTGGAATTTGCTGGAATTATGGAAGATTCCACCCTTCCTTTGTGGCCTGCAGGCTATGTTACAGACTTGGCATAAGACTGTTTAGACCTCTGCTTTTTTCCTCATTGTTCAGCTAAGACACTGGACCATGGGTTGTCACGTCATCCTGGCTGAGATGTAACTAGACTGTAGGAACCAGCAGGGTGTGTGGGGAACACTGGGGTGAGGACTGCAGTTTTGAAGATCATACCTCTTGTGACTGTATTTTCCCTCTATTATCTCTTACTATGTTTAATCACAATATTGTCAGCATATTGGCATGGAAGTAACATGTATTTCTCTTTTAATTTTGAAGTGAATAAAATTTAGCTTTAACTGTTTGTTAGAAGCCTGTATTCAAAATATATAATTATTTGCCTGTTTTATATTGTCTAGGCTGCAAACATACCAGATGCTAGTAACTCAGGAAGATTGCTGGGGACTCACACCTATAAGCTGGGAAAAGAGATTTCATTTGAGCCTCCTCAGTCAGGAGGTTTCCTAGGCAGTTACTCATAAAATAATTCAAAGATGAGGAACAGAAGACATGTGCTTGAGAATTTTAATCCTCAAATGTAGCCTTTGTCAGTTTGAGATCACACATAATCTAAAGTTAAACCAAAATCCCAGCATTTAATTATAGGACACACAGTTATTAAGATGTATGCATATGTGTGTATGTGTGTTGTGCTTTTGTCTTTATTTTTCTAATGCATTCTCTGAATGGAATGCTTTGTATTTTTTTATGCTGTCTTATTTGGATAAATAGTGAAGATAGTGCTCAGAGTGATTGCATTTTTGACTATGAAGTTATTTGGAAAAGAGGTGTTTGTTTATGCGCCTTTGTATGTGTCTGTTGTCATTTGTAAAGTCTCCAGCATGTGGAGAAGTTTATTAATTATGCATTTCTCCTTTTTTTGTGTTCAGGCTTGAATTTACATTTGTGCAGGTGGTTCAGTTGTTTTACTGTACCTTAGATTGTATTGAAATTTCCTGTTTAAGGATGCTCAAGGAAATGTGTAGAAAGCCACCCAAGAGTAGGAATGAAGGACTTATCAGTTAATAAAGCAACCTGTTTGCTGAATATTTTTCTGACTCTGCAGTCTCATCCTTTTTTGTATGGGTTGCTGCTTGGTTGACCTTAGGGTATGACAAGCATTTTCACTCTGTAAGATGAAAAACTCCCAGATTTTAGCATAACTTCCATTAAATTCCATTTTAGTGTCAGGTCACTGTTTTTTCATGTACCCAGGAAAGAGGAAAATTCTGCTAGTTACATGACAGACTGACTTTCAGTGGGATAACGAAAAATCAGAATTTTAAAATAATACTAGTGCTAATTGTACATTTTAAAACAGTTGAGGTTATGAATGTAGAGACAAGGTGTAAAAAATGGCTTCCTCTAACAGAGTGAGAGGGGCCCTTCCTCACTCTAAGCACCTGTGGCTTGGGAAACATTGTCAGTAGCCACAGTAGTTGAAATTTTTTAGATACTCTGTTGTTCTCTGTCTGCCACTGACAACATTGAGACATTCCTGTTGTAGAATGGTGAAATATTGAGTGTATGAACTTTGTGATTTTGGCTTTTTTGTCCTTTACAGATACCTCGAACTGAAGATAAACTCATCGTAGCACACTGTCTAGAGCCAGGCTCTGAACTTTTTTTCCTTTTTTCTGTGGCAAAAGCAAAAACTGTCTAATTCTCGCATATAAATTACATATTTGAAACATCAGGCTATACCTTGTGAACGTCCTTATTTTTCCAAACAAGATGGGTTATAAATAAGGTAATGCTTCAAGCTTATTATTTTTAATCTCTATATTTCACTTTTTTGTGAGATAAAAATTGACTGAATGTTGACCTCGTTCGTAAAATGTCTATTTGCCAGTCACTGTACTAGGCATTGAGATCTGTTTCCTATTATGAAAGTGCTAACAAATTCTAAAAACTGTGACATAGGGCCAGGGATTTAGCTCAGTGGCATAAGTGCTTGCCTGGCAAGTGCAAGGTCATGAGTTCGATCCCCGGTACCAAAACAACAACAACCAAAAAAAAAAAAAAAAAAAGCCAAAACCAAAACTGTGACATGCAGTAAATATCATTATAATAATAGCAGACATTTCCATAGCATTTAGTATACATCAGGCACTATTGTAAGGGCTTTCTGGGTGTTAACTCATGTGTTGACACAATAGCCTGATGGAGTTCTTTCCCACATGGTTTCCTTCCTTCCTGCCTGCCTGCTTTCCTTCCTTCCTTCCTTCCTTCCTTCCTTCCTTCCTTCCTTCCTTCCTTCCTTCCTTCCTTCCTCTCTCCTTGCCACATCTTCCATCTCTTCACTCTTTTACATAGTACCTATCACTTCCTTCGTTTCCCTTCTCAGCCAGTGTTTACTTCTCGGTTCAGCTTTTAAATCATTCTCTTGCCGAAGTGCTCCACTTCTTGCCTTTGGTAGGCACCTAGACTGCTGAGCGGTGTTACAGACTGGGGCATGTTTGCATAGATTTGGGGACCACTTGAGCACAGTGCGAGATTACACCATGTTCTAGGGGGTGTCGTTCTTTCATAGTGACTATACAAGCCTAGTTCATACCCTTAGAACATCTGCTTCTCTTCCCTCTTCCTCTCTACTTTCACACTGCAGAGAGCCTTCCAGAGAGGCTGTCACACAGGCGTCTTCACTTCTACTACCATACCCCCAAAATTGAAAATGGCCCTTCTGTCTCTCTGTGTCCCAGCTCTGTTCATCCTTATCTAGTGGCCCGTTTCTTACCATCACATGCCTATCGGTGAAGAGTTGTTCTGGCATCTTCTTCCCTCCCCACATTCATTGCCCCTGCTCTAGGACCCTCTGTTCCATTTACCACAAAGCCTCTTCTGTTCTTGACATTATTAACTGAGACCTTTCTGGGTTTCCATGTTCCCCTCTTCCTGTTTTTTTTCTTAATCATCTTTGTTGGTTTCATCTCTGTGAAACATTGAGTACAGATGCCTACTTTTTACGTGTCAGAAAATAATTTTGTGTGAATTTGTTGTTGTTGTTGTTTTTAATCTGTTTGTTTTCCCAGTGCTTAGGATGGAACTCAGGGCCTCACTCATGCCATATGAGCACACTACCACTGAGGTACACACCCAGCATTTTTTATTTTATTTTTGAGAGTGTGGCTAAGATGGCCTCAAGCTTTTAATCCTCCTGCCTCAGTCTTCCATCTGTCTGGGGTTACAGGTGTGTGCCACTGTGCCTAGCTACAACTTGTGAGTTTCTTTTTCTTTTTTTCTTTTCTTTTGGAAAATTTTCTTTGGAAAATTGGGTTCTCTGCCACATGCTTGCTTTTCCAGCATGTGTGTAAAGGGCTTATATGCTGCATAGGCCCCAGAACTTCTATAGAACTTTAGCTAGATACAGTGTCAAGCTGTATCTATCTATTAACCATCTCCCTTGAGATGGTTGAGTGCTTTGTTCAGCACTCTGCAGAAACAGTCCCCTGAGGCTTATTCTGCAAACATGCTGGTGGAAAGTTTGATTGGCAGCTTTCAGATTAGAACTGAGCAGGTATTTCCCAGCTAGATCAGTTTTACTATTACTGTGTACTAAAAGTGTTGTCCTGAGTGTGGCTTAACTGTGTCTTTGTGGATTAGTGAGATGGCAGTTTGGGGCCCTTTTCTGTCAAATGAACCCAGATCTGTCCTGGTTCCTGCCAGGGTGTGCTGCCCACTCTGCACTGACTCCTGTTCAGCCCTGCCCCCCCCCCTCGCCTCTGCTCATCCTGTTGTTCCTTGCAGTATTCTTCCCCTCTCTGACTTACCTCTCCTGTTCTGACTTACCTCTTGAATTGGCTTCAGTGTTTGAGGGGACATAATTCATTCATTTATCATCTGGTTCCAGAGCTGAGCACTTGGGATGCAAAGACGATAGCAATACAGTGCTGCCCCTCTGGCAATCATAAGAGCTAAATGAGTAATTCCATTATAATGAAATAACGACCATTAAAGTCTATGCTAAGCCTTTTATTTACATAATTTCATACAATCTTTTTTTAAAAAGTCCTGCAAGGTTGCTGATAGTGTTCTCACTTTACAGAGGAGTAAATGAAGGCTCTGAAGAGTGCTCCAGTTTGCTTAAACAGCAAGTCACAGAGTGGGTTTGGTGGGGCTGCAAACTCATGCTTGTAGTTATTATTGTAAGTAGCTTTTTTTGCTCTCCCATATCTTCACCTTCAAAGGACTGAAGATGAATAGGATTCAAGCTCTAAGAACAGATCATGTATTAAATATTAGCCTTAACATTCAGTGATGTGTTAGAGAACAAACTAGATAAAAAATCTTGTTTTACAATGTTTTAATTTCTCCACTGATGCAGTATGATTACTGGTATTGCAGATTCTTTAGAGTGCCTAAAAATTACACTAATGCCATTCAATTTCTAAGACATCTGTTACAAACATGGAACTTATAATATGTTCCTACCAAAAGATTTTATTCTCCCAAGTTAGCTTCTTTAAGGGCCAATGTCAGACATATTTGTTAGAACAGGTTTAAATTTTTAGGAGCCTTTCAGGCAAAAGGTAGGGGGGATGAGGTTATCTATCACTGAAGGCATATATGACCACTTTTCAGATTGTTGGAGAAAACAGTGTAATCCTTCCCATCAGTTGCAGTGAGCTAGAAGCCAGCACTCTGTCTTTGTGAGTAACCTGAGCTGCTTATCTCCTGGGCCTTGTGATACTGATGTGAAGTTGGCTTCAATCCTGTTTGGAGAGCCTCCATTTCTTACGTTCTGACCCCAGTAGTTTAACTCTCTTCTTCTGATTTAGTTTATTTTGCATCTCTTAGTTTACTGTTCTCATGAGGTTTATGGATTTGTTTCACAAATACTTATTGGGCATTACTACCCACCAGTCATGCTCTGAGTGCAAGGGATGTAGTAGGCACAAAATGATGTCTGTGACTTTGTGGACCTTTTTTTCTAGTGTAGGAGGTCCCTAGTAAACCAATAAACAAGTGGCATGATTCAGATTATGGCAGATGCTGTGAAGATAGGTGAAGCTAAATTGAGGGATGGGGAGAGCAAGGCACAGGGCATGCTTCTGTTTTAGTTGAGTTCCCAGGTCTCACTAAGGAGGTGATGGTTAACCACAGTGAGGAGAAAAGCATTATACTACAATTGTAAATTCAAACATGTCTTAGTCCATTTTTCATTGTTGTTAACAAACAACAAATTTTACAGTTTACAAAGAACAAAGGTTTATTCAAGCAATGGTTCTGGAGGCTGGAAGGCTAAGGTCAAAGGAGTGGGTGGTGGAGACTAGAGTCCTGGGATGGCACAGGACATCACATGGCAGGGGCCACATATAAGAGGCAGAACATAACCCACTCCCAAGGTAACTCATTAACCCATTACTCCATTAATCCAGAAGTGGATTTATCACCTCTCGATGACCTCTTCTGGTCTCATCTCTTAATACCTCACAGTGGGAATTAAATTTCAGTATAAATCTTAGAGAGACATTCAAATCATAGCCTGCTTGATGGTGAAAATGGGCTGGGCAGGCTATAGGAACAGCTCTCTCAGCTGACTCCAGCCATCCAGGAAGGAGTTTAGAAATGATCATGGAGAAGTACCCAGCAGCCAGTTTATGCAAGGCCTAATGAGCTGTGTTAGGCAGTTTAGAATAGGTTGGCAGTGGTAATGGGGACCTTTTTGAAGAGGGAAAAATGTGTTAAGGCTCTTAATTTTCAAAGATCACTGGATGTTGCAGCATGGTGGCAGTGGGTGGAAGCATGGTGGTGTCCAGGTGAAGGTTGGTAGTGGCTGAAACCAGACTGTAGCAGTGGAGATTCAAAAAAGTGGTTGATTTGGGGACATTGAAGGTAGAGTTGGTCCAACCATGGATAAAACATAACCAAGGATAATTTCAGTATTTCTTGACCAAGCATGTAGGCAAAATGTGGTGTAGAGCAAGTTACAGATCAGTAAAGTTACTGGGAGGAGGTGTTGGCAAGTGTTTCATGAAAAAAGGATTTGATACTCAGGGAGGTTCTGGAAACATGGTTCCAGAGTATGTTTAGGAGACTGGAGTGGAGGTGACAGGAGTGGGGGGAAGCCTGTGGGAAGCCATTTGCCTCCATCTCTCTATTTTTATCCCTTAACCGTGAATTTTCTCACCGTGGTTACTATATGATGGTCTAATATGTTACAGAAATCAACTACTGTATCTCATATAGTTCAGCTGCTTGTCAGTTTAGTCCAATGACAGGTTCCTCATTTTGATTGACCGTAACCATAACGATTGTGCTGATTATCCAGAAAGTGTCAACCACCATGGGTGGAAGCCACTTCCAGCTTTGTTTATTATAAGCCTGGTACCTTTGTTCATTTAGTGGGGGCCTCAAGGGATGTGAGTATGTAAGAACACTGAACCATTAATGCATTCTTTCAAACTGAAATCTGTCGTGTCCTAAGGCTTGGACTCTCGGCTGAATCTCTTCTCAGTTGGAAATGCCATTGTCCCAACTATTCAGGAACCAGGGTTCAGAAGCCTAATAATGATGTTTCTAGAGAATCGAGTAAAGTGGGTGAATAGAAAAGAGAAACAATAAAATAAAAGAAATTTCATTCTTCCCTTTTTCTTTGTTGCAAACTGAATGTTTGTGACCTCCCATACCCACACTCATATGTTGAAATCTTAAAGATTCCCAATGCGATGGTGTTTGTAGCTCAGATCTTTGGGAGGGGGCAGATTTCTCTGAGGGGGGAACCCCTATAATGGGATTCTTGTTCTTAGGAGCAGAAGAGAGACCAGAGTGCTCATCGCTCCAAACTCCTCCCCATTAAGCACATAGCAAGTCAGGAGAAAGCCTTTTTAAAAAAAATTTTTTTAAAAAAACGTTTTTATTTATTTAAAGAAAGAAAAAAATAGGAAAGAAGGATAGAATAATACAGAACTCAACAAAAAAAATTAACACTAAGGAATCGCTAGGTGATACATTACATATTGTCATCTTAGAAATAGTTGTTCAGGTTACAAAATCAAAGCATAAAAAGTGGACAGAAACTCAAACATTGACAGTGCAAACTATTCTGTTCAATGATCCTATAAAAATTTAGTATCATCTCTCTTACACACTTATATATGCAGTTACTCTTTTAGAGCACTTTCCTTCCCTTTCATGAAAACCTTTATCAGGCAGAGTCTACTGAGCCTCCAGAACTATGAGAAATAAGTGTCATCATGTAAACTACCTAGTCTATGTTATTTTGTTATAGTAGCACATGCAAGGACACTATCCCTTCATGTTTGTTTAGTATACTACATGTACACGAGTTGTACAAAACTAAATCCAAACAGTACAGAGATGTAGAAAGTTTATTTTTTTCTCTCCATTTGCTTTCCCTTTATAATAACGATTGATTGATTGATTGATTGATTGGTACTGGGGATCAAACCCTTAACCTTGTGCTTGCCAGGCAGGTGCTTATACCACTGAGCTAAATCCCCAGCCCTACAATAACTATTTAACCATCTAGGTTCTTTCTGGTCTGGTCTTCTCTTCTTTCTTTCTTTCTTTCTTTCTTTCTTTCTTTCTTTCTTTCTTTCTTTCTTTATCTAGGCCTGTACCATCTAATAAAGTAGCTATTAGCTACTTGGAGCTATTTACATTTAAATTAGTTAAACTTAGACATTATTAAACCTAAAGGTTTTCAGTCATATTATCTGTATTTCAAGTACCAACTAGTGCTGCCATGTAGATGGCACAGATTAGAATATTTTCATTGTCACACAGTGTTCTGTTGAACAGTGTGGGGCTGAATGGATCCTATTCATGCACAAATATACATAGATACACACGTACACAGTTGGCATAACATTGTACATACTGTTCTGCAGTTTGTTTTTTTTTTTCACCTAACAGGAAAACTGTTAATTTAGTGTGATCTACAGGCAATATCATGCCAGGAAAAAATTAAAACAGAATGCTTAGTCAGACGTAGAATTTTGCTAAATTTAAAGTATTTTAATTTCAATCTTAGAGGTAACTGCAAGAAAATCACAATGTGCATTCTGACGTTAAGTAAACATATTATTTTTGGAAGTAGTTCATTCAGCCTTGGGTATGGTAAGAGAAAACAAGTCAAAAGGTATACTAGGGCTTAATCCACTCTGCTTATCCTGCATATTCATGCCTCTGCCGTTCCTGTTGTTTCTCTGTTTTATAACAGGTTGCTATCTCCCCCTCCTTCCCATTAGTGGTCACTAGGCACATGTTGCTATTAATATATTTAAATTAAATTTTATTGGCAGCTGAGTTTCAAGTGGTCCTTAGCCACATGTGGCCAGTGGCTGCAGTGTGGACAGAAAGGATGGGAACATTTCCATGGTTGCAGAAGACTGTTGGGCAGGGCTGCTCTCGGCACTTTATTCAGTTCCACCTTTCATGAAAAGCAGTGATTTTCCACAGAGAGCTGAGGAATGACAAGTCCTAGGAGCACACAGCATGATTTCTGGGAGTGGCAGAGAACTTGCATTCTCATGTTCTTCCCACTCAAGTTTCCAATGCTTTCCTTTAAGGTACAAGTCCTCCAACTGTTTGTTGGGAATTAACATTCTATGCGGATTTAACTGTGAGAAAAGGTACTAGCTTTTCAGGGATAGAATAGTACTTGAAATCACAGTTGGTGATGTACATTCATTATAAATAGCACTGATATATAATAGTGAATTCCATTGTTTAATTTACACTAGAAAGTGTTGACAAAAAAATTATAAAACAGACATATTTATGCCACCATGTACGTTAAGAAATATAATCTGGAAGGGTTCACAGGAAGCTGTAAGAATAAATAATTTGGGGCCTGGGATTTAGCTCAGTGGCATAAGCGCCTGCCTGGCAAGCGCGAGGTCATGAGTTTGATCCCCGGTACCGCAAAAATAACTAACTAACTAAATAAATAAATAAATATTTCGTTCTGGGAAGGAAAACTGGAAGAAGGAGACGTAAAGAAAATTTTCATTGCATGTACCCCTTTTTATTTGTGCCCCTTTTAAATAGGCGCTTGTATTCCTTAGCAAAGTAAATCAATAAAATAATGAGGAATAAAGCCATTCTTAAAATGTGTGGGATGCAGAATAGGTAATTTAAGAAGTAAGGGTTTTTAGGACTGAAAGGTTACACAATGAAATAAAAGTAAAGTGCTTACTTCACATGGCCGTCACATGAGCCCTTCTGAGTTCCCAGGACCTGGGGCTGGCACTCCTTTGCTACCATGTCAGTTTTTGTACAGCAGTTAAAACTATGTAAAACTGATTTTTCTATAACTTAATATAGTGTAGAAGAAAAATTTGGCCTCAATATTGATTTATTTTTTTCACATAGCCATTCTTAAATACTTTGGAACAGGGTTTGGCACATGCTGATTTAAACTCTTAGAAATAATTAGAACAGAAAGATGAGGTTGACAAGAAATTGTTCTAGGTCTAGGACACCCTGCTTCAGCTTGTCTTTGAGGAAAATGAATAACAGTGCTAATTGAATTTAAGTTGAATGGTGATACACGTCAGCTTATTCAGCACACACACTGCCAACATGCAAGTCCCATGGTGTACTGCGTGTGGATGTTACAGTCCCTGTCCCCTCACCCACAGCTGCGGTCAGTGGTGAAGAAGAGGGAATGGCCAGTAGTGTGAAGCCTGGACACGGGGACACAGGCTCCTTTTTTTCCTCTACCAAGTTTCTGGTTTAGCTTCCCAGAGACCACAGCACCAAAAAGGAGTGCTTGCGGACTAAAAGTGAAGTATTTACTTTTGAAAACTGAACCCTGTGATTCAGCAAAATTAATTGTTTTTTTTTGTGTGTGTGTGTTTCTTTTTCTTTGTTGCTTTGTTTTGTTTAATTTTGTTTGAGATAGGGTCTTTCTCTGTAGTGCAAGCTGGCCTTGAATTCACTATGTAGCCCTGGCTGGCCTTGGACTCACAGGGATCCTCCTGTCTCAGTGTCTCAAGTGCTAGGATTACAGGTATGTGCCAGCACATCTGGCAATTTTTTCTTCTAAAGCTAGGTTCTATACTTATTTCAAAAAATAAAATTAAGGGGAAACTACTTATGTCCTGACCTGTGTATGCTGAAAAGGAAGTCTTGGTCATTGTGGAACATTTAAGGCAGGGCTAATCTCCACAGTGCCTGAATCTCACAGAAATCTAGCTGCTCAGGGCTAAGTGTTACTCTTTCTGGAAGATGAAGCTGTTTCAGTCAGGAGGTGAACTGTAACTGGGTTTCATGGCAGAACCTACTAGCTGTCTCTGACTAATCATGACCCTCCTCATACAGTAACCTAGACCCCACTTCACAGCTGAAGCTCTCAGTCATTTGTTGGCCATGAGACTGAATTCTGTTCAATGGAAGGTGAGCTACCATGTCATCCCTTCTAAAAACTTGTTTCAAGGGCAGTGTGTGTCTCTGCTTTGCTCTTCTTCTTCCCATTTTCCATTCTACTGCCTGGGATGTGGGTGCCACCATCACAGACTGTGAAGTCAGGCTCTGTTCTGTGAAGTTAGAACAGATGGAGCGCCCTGCCAGCCTCTCCAGCCTTGTATCTGATGAAGAAAAAGGATCTCTAAGCTCATGACACTCTGTCATTCTCAGCCAAACCCAGTTCTAACTAATGTAAATTTCAGTCTGGTAGGCAGGTTGAGCTTTACCTTACTTAAAACTCATGAAATCCTGTAAGCTAGGTATGCTCATTCTTTCTTAATAATGGAGTAGGAGTCTGGATTAAAGAAATTAACTTGCTCAAAGCCTTCTCAGGTAGAGGCAGCATTTGCATACAAGCCTAATCTTTCTGACTTTACTTTTTCAACAGCTTCAACAATGCTGTAAAAATTACTGTGAAGTCTAGAGAAGGACTTGTGGCCCATGGTTTTGTAGCATGCACATTTTGGCAAAGTCCCAATTTTGTGGATTGCAAAAAAAAAAAAAAAAAGACATTGGGCTTTTCAGAGAAATTTACTTGTGGGTTTTTGAAAGTGACAAACATGCTAGCTATATGTCAGTAATATTTATCAGGAAAAAACTTTGTTCTTAATTTCAAAGAAACCTTTGTTGTTCTTTTATTTTACAATTGTCATTTGCTAATTACAACATTTCTGTGGAAACAGTAGCCTGAAGAGAAGTCATTCTAACTTACCTTCTTTGTACCCACATCAAAGAAAATTTCAAGAAAACTTGGAATGTTTTAGAATTTTACTTATGATGCATGCACCAGCTCCAAAATCTTTGCCATGTCTACTGCATGATAATGTGGAAACTCGGAGGGTTGTGGAATGAATTCTGTGTAAGTACTACACACTAACAGATTGTGCTCCTGTGGAATGAATTCTGTAAGTCATTTGGATTGTCACCTGGGAGCAGCCTGGGCAGGCAGCATTTTTGTAACATGTAGACATGGGCTGTGAACAGAGACCTGAGTGGGTTGTTGCTGTGCTGCTGGGCCTACGGGGCTGGAGTGGTGGAAGCTGGCAGCTGGTATGATGAGGGCAGGTGGGGCACAGCAGGTTTGGGGAGTGCAAACCACGAGCTGGCAACAGGATCTGCAGTGGAAACAGGGATCTTGATCTGCAGCCAAGGCTCCTTCTGGTGGTGCCCGAGTGACCCTTCAAAGTCCATTCATTTCTGTCCTGAGTGGAACACTAATTAGTTGGCATAGCACTCTCTGAGTATATTCCTGGGAACACTGGTTTTGCAGGGTTTGCCTTGAGAGAAAGGATTCGGTGGCAAATAAGTCTGGGAAAATTCTGTGTGTCAGTAACCTTTCTGGAAATTCACAGTGCATGCTTTAAAAGTCTAAGATCATGAAAAATTGATTTAACTTTATTTAGTCCTGTTTTTGTAACTTACTTGAAATGGAAGTTGAATCTGTTTTTGAAAAAAGCAAACTTTATTAATTCATGCAGCTACTCAAAAATCATCTAATAAGTAATTGTCTTAGAAATTGCTGTTTGGGTAGATTAGTTCTCAGGAAAATACAAGATTTTGAATCCAGAGGCCTGAGACTTTTCTTGGCATCCTGTTTGATTTGCTAATCCATATTCTCTAGCATTCAGTGCATGTTGTTTGTGTGTGTCATAAAAGCAAAATTTTAAACCTTGAAAGACTCTTTTGAGGCCAGTTCTACCTTTGCATTTGCAAGTTGGGAGGAACGATGGCTCAGAAAGATTTGGTCACTTGCCAGGGATCCCAGTAAACAAGGATCCTGGAGCCATGGTCTCATAATGTGTAATTAGTCAGTTCATAGGGAAAATCATTTGAGTTTCTTTATTTCAAGAGTTTCTTATGTCCAGACTGGAATGATATAGAACAAAACCATTGATATTTGATTTCCTGCCAAGCTTTTGGAATGGGTAAAATGAGCAAAAACAGGAATCCTGGAGACATTGGATGCAATCATTTACTTAATACAAGGACTGCTCCAGGGAGAAGCAAGAATACAGATCGAGTCTCTTTTTTTTTTTTTTTAAAGTATTTTGTTTGTGTGGCTAACAATGATTTGAAATAAGCTTGCAGTGAAAGGGAATGCAGGAAATGATTTTTTGAGTGACTGCTAAGCAGTGAACAAGTGAACAACTAAAAAGACAATATTGCAGGTTTTCCCAAATTTTATTGGGTTGTAGGTGCTTTAAGTAGTTGTTAGATATAGGAGGGAATGTCTGTTTGGTTTTAATGAAATGTTTAAAAGGACATTTTGGGAGCTTTTTGTAAGGTGTATAGTATTGACACCAGGATTTAAATTATTTTGCTTTAAATTTAGATTTTCTTTCCTTTATGGAGAAGTTAGTAAACTTTTGTTTATTGATTAGTGAATGAAATTGGATCATTTCATTGTTGTGTGAAGTTCTTCTGTTTTATTTAGAGTTATATAATTTTGGAGAAGTTCATCTCAAATATTTTTCTCAATTTTTTAATGAAATACTGTCAGTGGTCTTCCTGTTTTCTGTTAGAACCAAAGCTTTCTGTTGCCACGTCCGTGTTTGAAGATTCTGTGTTCAGCTTGCATGTTCTACATCTGACCTCATGCTATTCTGACAGCTTGAGAGAAAAACAGTAACATAAAGCCATAAGATTGCCTTGTTTCTATTAAGAAAGTCAGGAACATTCTTTCAGTAACAAACGCTGGTGCACAGTTCCAAGTCTAGTCTCTGTTGCAGCTTCTCATGTCCTATAGAATTAAAAAGAGAAGATGCTTCAGCAGCCGGACAATAGCAATCAGTGTCTATTGAGACTCTGAGAATAAGCTTAAATGAAACCAGATATACACAAGATGACAGAATAAAAATAAGGAACCCTCCCCTGTTGCCAGAGACCTGAGGGGTTTTAATAGGTAATAATGCATTTTTGCTATATTTTGGATCAGATCATTTTTTTCCATTTTGCCACTGAGGTAACACAAGAGCACATCTTAGAGGCTCTTTTGGAACCAGAAGACAGATTTCTATCAAGTAGATTTTGCAGTTGTGTTAGGATTTATAATTTAAAAAACTTCTTTTGGTTTTGTTTTGTATATGACTTAGTTTTACTCATGGTCCATGTATTTCAGTGCAATCTTCTGATAAGCCTAGCAGATAACTGTTGTTCACCTCCCTTCTACTGGTGAGATAACTGAGGTACACAGACGATAGATTTTAAAGGCATAAGACCAGATGACCTGCCAGTCATGAGATAATAAGCATTGGCTAGCCGTGTGTCTCATAGTGGCTTTGCAGCATGTGACAGCAGGTGACAGTAGAAAAAGATCCAGTACTACTCAGGAAAGATTTATTACTGCTGACTATATCTTCATTTCCCTGTCTCCAGAATATTGCTAGAGGTAGAATGGAAGGGAAGGACAGAGACATTGTCTTAAATGGTGTCCATTGTAACAACAGGAAATGTCTTAGTGGTCTTAAGATCTATCTGTACTAACAGAACACCGAATTCCCTTACGTTTTTATATATCTTCTTCAAGAATTTGCATAGTTGTCTCTATCTGATGAAAAGGGCATTATTTTCTCCTTACTAATGCCTTTTTATCTGCTTCTGTTGTACTCTTTTATAACTATTGTACACCATATAAGATTATAATAAAAAAGCAATACAAGTGCTTCTGAAATTACATTTGATGCAGTAATACCTAAGCAAAACAATATAAACAAATCAATGAAAATAATGGATAGATTCAACAGTGGTAATAAATAGTTTGAATGAAAGGTTTAATGTTTTGAAATGATTAGTGTTGTAAACTAGCAGCCCCCCTGGCCCTGACCCCAGTGCCCTGAGGTGACTTTTGTTTAGGGTGCTTCAGCTTGGAAAGCATAGTGATGGCCACTGGTTACCTGCCCTTTGGTACCCTGCAGGTGCTCCATGTCCAAAAAGTTTCTAGAGGCTAAGACACGCCATATGCTGAAACAGATATTTAAAGAAGCTGCCTGCAAAGCTGAAACGTCTTAACCCAAGTGGGAGTGTGGGTATATTCAACAAAGAAATAGACAAGACAAGAAACCAATTGCAGTAAATGCCTTTAATGTCTCCAGGAGGCTGAGACAGGAGAACAGCAAAAGTTAGAGCCCAACCTGGGCAATTTTACAATTTAGTGAGACTCTGTCTCAAAATCAGAAAAAGGGTTGAAGATATTGCTCAGTAGGAAGGCCCTGTGTTTAATCCTCAGTGTGTGCGTGGCAGGGAAGACAGAGAGAAGGAGAGGGAGAGGGAAAGCAATGTGCTAGAATTCTTAAAGATGTGTGTGCAAGTGAACACCCCTCCCTCTCATCCGCTTTTTCCTACAGGTGATAGTGATCTCATTCATGGCCACACGGCTTTGACTTTCTTACAAGCTGCAGTACTTTGCTTGGCTATCTTGTAATCAGTGATGGGTAATGTCCAACTTCCTGTTTGTAGATAACATAGGAGCAAACTAATTAGGACACTGTTTTTTTCTTTTTATTTTATGGCAAAAATAAGACAGATTTTCATAACTAGATAATGGAACAGTAGTTATCATACTGTTTTTTGAATGTAAGAAACCTGTGAAATTTGGATTGTGAAAAACTGCCCTTCAGTTTTAAGATCTGCTTAAAAATTAGATGATTGCTTCTAGCCAAGAAATCTGTTAGGTGGCTTTGTCTACATAAACTGAGATATGATAGTATGATATTATCTGTTTTATGTAGTGTAATGCAACCCTAATGCATAAAATAGTTTCGAGTGTAATTCTGCCTATAGTTGGAGAAAGACGTAGGTCTTTCTGATTTGATTTCTAGTCATTTTTTAAGACATGGGTTATATGCAAAGGGAAAAACAAAACTTAATTTCATGTACTTTCAGAGTTAAAAAAAATTCTGTGTCATGAGGATGAGTGAAAAGATGGTTTGTTGCATTCCCTCTAAAGTACTGGTCTGGAAAGGTCAGCTTTCTCTGCTCTTTTTCTCTCCTTTGGTCAGCAGGTGGCGTCTTGCTGTTTTCCTTCTCCTGTTCCTGTTGCCTTTTTATTCTTTTATTCCTTCTCCCGCTACGCCCTTGGCAAACATTTGTCATAAGGATGAATGTTGTTATTTAAAAAAAAAGTCTCACTCTGACAAGTTGTCTTTTGGGACAAAAAAGAAAGGAAGAAAACAGGTTTTCATTGCTTCAGGCGCATTACAACTGGCTCATTTTCTCTTCCAACATATTTATTAGAGGAACACTTTGCTTTAGAAGCAGGTCCAGTAATTTAGTGAAACATTGAGTTTGTCTTTGTTTGTGTTGCTTTGCATATAGATGCTTTCTCTTTGTAAATGAGCACATTTTTTAAATTTTTCCTTTTTAAATATATGAAGGTATTTCCTAAAGAAAAACCCTTTGTACAAGTAAACAGATAAAAAGAGATTTTTGTTTCATTTGGAAGTAAAACTGATTTGGGCTAGTCACTTGGAATATGAAATATATATATGAAGACTATGATTGAGCAGTGAACACTTATAATAAAGATTGTTAGTGACAAAGAGGATTTATTAACATGTATCATAAAACCAGACTACATGTGAAACAGTATGTTTGAACTAATTAAATATTCAAGAAATATTATAAAGCCCATCCTTCTTTCCCCTTTACCTGTCATTTTTTGTAAGTAAATATTTACTGAATGTTTCCAGAACAAATGTGACATTAAAAAAAAAATACATGAAATAGCGTTTGCTATCGAGGCTGCAGATCTCACTGAACTTGATTTATTGTTCCATTTTCATGTTTTAGGAAGAATGCCAAGGCGAGCCCAGTTTAACCTTTAATGTAGTAATTGCCTTGATTCTCTGCTTGTCAACTTGCAGCTCTGTATCTTCTTAATGGTTATCTTTACTTCACTCCAATCTGCTCCCTTCCCTGTAAAAAAATGATCACATACTCTTCTGAGCATCTTTCCTGGGACTTGTACTGTTTGCTTTGAGTGTAGTTATTTATATTCTAGTTGTTGCCTTGGCTTTTAAGTGAGTCAGTCTGAATTTCAGCTCTGCTATTTACTAGTTGTGTGATTTTATTAAGCATTAGCCTCTCTAAATTTCTCTTCTAAATCTGTAGAATGAGGATGGTAGTGACTATTTGATAGAGGCTTTGTGAGGATAAAATGCAGTCTAGGTAACACACAGTGCTTGGGGCATAGTAGGTAATCTTGTTGTGCGTCTACACACCTCAGGACACATACACATAGATACACACAATTTATGTGCGAGTTTCTAGATATTAAAACAAAGACAAAGCCATGTGAGCCCTGTGCTCGTGTTGCTTGAGAAGTTAGAATTACATAGAGTAGTCAAAGACAGCAGTACAGTGGGAGCTGTGGAGCTGAGTGCTTTGGAAGTTTCTTTTTTCCAAGAGATTACTCTTAAGCAGGATATGGCTTATGGAAAGTTTTAATGTAGGATGTGGCAGTCGTACAGAAAGTAGAAGAATGGGTATGGCATGAATGAGTGGAGCTGTAGACAAGAGAGGTGTATTTTAAAAGATATATTTTTTCAAAAACTGTATTATTATTGAACTTTCTAGAGACTGAGATTGGAGGTGGATATCTCCACTGGTCTGCCAGGAGTTTTCTGAGGGACTTGCCAGATGCCATCAAGGAACTAGCTTGGCAGCAGCTTTACCAGGACTTCACCCTCAGTAGTTTATAACACTGTATTGGTGTATTTCCCATGCACATGGAGAAAGGGATAAATTAACTTTGTAACTATTCTTAAAGATGCTTTCAGCTTAATGTCAGGAATAATCAAATACAATACAGAAAAGCTCTGTAGTAATTTCTATATACAAATTTTTCTAATTGTTTTGGACTAGAGAAGGAATAGAGAATCAAGTATTGCTAAACCATCAAAAAACCATAGTGTTTTAGGCTGCTAGGCATTGGATTATCCAAATTCATGTGTGAATCTTCATCTTCAATCTGTAAAATTAGCGTTGTGACTCCAGTTGGCACAAAAGTTTACTACTGCTCATGCCAGTGAGTAAGTGATAGAGTAACACTTAAAACTGCACACTCTTGGGTTGAAAGTCTTCACAGCAAGGGAGATGCCTACAGTCATATTTTAGAGTAAGGGCACAGTATAAAGGCATAGTTTTCCACGGAAATGCTGCAAGTTGGGTTTTCACTCCATCCTTTGCTCAGCTAAGGAAACCATGCAGAATGGGGTGCTGCACTGCTCATGATAGTGTGCAGAAGAGGATGTAAAACCATGGGACTGTACATTTTTAAGCTAGTTTGATAGACTTCTGTGTAGAAATACATTTGTAGCATTTGCATTCCACAGCAGCCATCTGTTTAGTATTGATGTATGCATTTGGCTATGTATTAGTCTATTATCTGTCAATGAGAAAGAAAGCCGAGGCTGGGTGCTTTATGAAGAAAGGAGAGTTTTCTTTTAGTTCACAGGTTTGAAGACTGGAAATCCTGAGTCAGAGCATCCTCTGAAGGATATGGAGGCAGATAGTACCATGATAGGAGTGTGTATGTCTTAGAGATCTGTGATCAAAAGGAAGCATGGAGTCTGAGGAGGTGCCAGTCTTGCTTTTTTGTAATAGCCCTCTGCCAAGAACTAATTAGGGACCCCAGAGAACTGCTTAGTCCCTTTTGCCTCCCACAAGGCCCCACGTCTTGAAGGCTCCACACCATCTCACTTCATCACACACTACCTGCCATGACAAACCATATCCAAAACCATCACAGCATGTTTTCTGGAAGTGAGGCTCTCTTGACCCTGTCACAGTTGTCTTTGCCAGGCAGAGTGGCTCTCTTCACAACAATCATCCTCCTTTCTCCTATGTGTATATGCCTATCTGCATTTTACACTGTTTTTATAGGAAAAGGGGAAACATGTATTCTTCCACAGGCTCAACAATTGTGTGGTTGTAATCAAGAGTCAGAAACAAAGGTTTAGTGGTATGACTTCTGACAGGTTCAACTGCTGGTCCTATCAGTTACTAGCTGTGTGATCTTAGGTCTGCTAGGTCCTGTTTACTCACCAATAAAATGAGCCTGATGATACCAGTTTCACTAGACAATGTAAGTTAATAAGCTGGAATCCACAGATGGTCTATGCCTGTATGTGGTTCTGTGTTTCTTAGATCTTTAGCTTTTTTGTTTTTTTGGATTCTCAGAGAGTCTGATACTCAACCCTCTGATTAAGAATCTCTGCCTTAGAAGCTATTGTGAATTTGATAGAAAATAATGGTAAAAATGTTGTAGTAATGTGAAAAGCAGTGTTACTTCAAGTAAATTATAATCATTCCCTACATAGACCTTTAAGTTATTTTTAAAGCATTAGAACTCTCTGAAAAAATCTGTCTTTGTATTGTCTTTTTTTCCTCACTCCAACCTTTAATCTCCTCCTTCATTGTTGTTGTATAAGATCTAGAATAGAAATGTAAGCATCATGTCCTAGGTTTCCATAGTTAGTTCATTAGTTCAGTCCGAGGTATCCTTTCCCTGATGGTATGTTCCCAGTTTCTAATGCTTTGATATTTAAAACTGACTTTAAGAATTGATTTCCATAATATTATTTTGACTGCTTTTTGCCTTTGTGATATTACAGGCTTACTTCTTTATTATTTTATAGAGAAAAATAGAATTTTTTATCAGCCAGGCTAAATATTAATCCAGTTACCCCTTAATTGAATTCATTTACATTCTTTAAATATGTGAGTTTATCTTAACTTAGCTCAGAACCATGAAGTAGAAAAAAATCATTCTTGACTTCTTTAATAAGTGCCTGGCATTCTAATGATGTATACTTCTTAGTTGTTTGAATTACCTTTTACTATGTAACACAGCATCCCAAAACTTACTGGATTAACACATGGTCATTTTATTTGCTTATGATTCTATGAGTTGTCTGGGCTTACATGTATGATTCTTCTGCTCATCTCTGATTACCTAGAGAGATTACAGTAAGATGATGGCTATGAATTAAATATCTAAGATGGCTTCAATCATATGGCTGGTACCTTGATGAACAACTGAGAGGTTTGACCATCTTTTTCACATGGCTGTATTAGTCACTTTCTTACCACTGAAACAAGTTATCTGACACTTAACCTGTGGTGTAAGAGCATGATAAAGGAAAGCTGCTTACCTTGTGACTGCTAGGAAGCAGAGAGAGAAGGGAGGAGCTAGAGAAAAGAATACAGTCTTCTAGGTCATTCCCCAGTAAACTCACCTCCTACTAGCTCCCACCTTCTACCAGTATATTCAGTTATGAACTCATCAGTGAGTTAATCTGCTGATGAGTATATTACCACTATGATGCAATCACCTTCCAGAAATCCCACCTTTGAATATATAAGAGTTTTGAGAGACATTTTAGATCTAAACTATAACATTCTGCCCCTGGCCCCCACAAGACTTAACATCTATTATCCAAAATTGATTTAGCCCATCTCTAAAAGTTGCCAAAGCTTTAACAGATTCCTCATTGCCAAAAAGTCCCAAGTTTGAAGTCACCTCTGAGACTCAAAGCAAACTCTTGACTGTGAGCCCTTATAAAAATAAAAAAGAGAGAGAACACAAGATGGCCAATCAGTGAGCAACAAAATAAAAAGCCTCCCGGGAGAAACAACTCATCAGAATAAAACACCCTGGAGAGACCTAGACAGAGGGAGATGGATCCTCTTGACACAGGAAGAAAATAAATGTAAAAAAGCTCATCAAATACTTGGGGACTACAACTGACACAGCTAAAAAATTACAGGACACAGCATTTTTGTTCGCTGTGACCTGCCAAGTTTACAATGGCGCGAATCCACTCCAACTGGCAGAGCTGCCCAAACTCATTCCCGCCGCCACTCACAGGAAGCCCAGCAGTGCTGAAGTTGGGGGTTGGTGAGCCCAACGGAGAGCGGAGCCGGTGAAGGGACCTTCATTAATCCATGATCAGTGCCGGGAATGAGATCCCCACCACAGGAAGGGCACAACCAAATGGGCCAAATGGGTGACATGTTGGAATCGGGCAGGAGGAGCCTGAATTGGGAGTGACTTCAGTAGGTTCCTCCCTCCCCAGAGCAGATTCGTGGGACTTGTTTGGACTGGGCCGTGCCCCTGGCCGGGACCCAATGAGCCGTCCCAAATCGATTCCGTATGCCTAGCACGCACTAACCGGGTGGAGGCGCCTGAAGTTTGGCTGGCCGGGTGGGGAGGGGCAGGCAAATACAGCTTCTGCTTATATCTCAGTGACAAGAGCAGCCAGGAGAGGGTGGAGGTCCCTCTCCAGCGTGCTTCGGAAGAAACGTGGCCAGGGAAGGGGGCTGGAACCTGCTCTATAACCTGTATGGAGGAAGCCAGGGCCCTGACAGGAGAAAGAGGCAGGAGGAGGCCCCCAGCCCAGAACCCTGAGAGCACTGATCCAGGAGAAGGAAAAACAAGGGAGACTGAGGGTGGCAAACACACATCAGACATGGCTTCAGTGGACATTAAGAGATATTTTCGGGACCTTGTAGATGAGCTCAAAACTGATATATTAAATCAGGTAAAGCAAGATATGAGTAGAGTAATAAAAGAAATGCTCTCAGGAAGCATCTCTCAGGATGATACAGATAGAAGAAGGGAGGAACACAAAAAAAGGAGAGAAACATTCGATAAAGAATATAAAGAAAATCTAGAATACATGAAGCATATTCAAAGAGACTACCAGGAAATTAAAAACTCCATTGAAAGCTGGCAAGACGCCTTAAAAGAAACTAAGGATAGACTGTCAAAACTTGAAGACAAGTTGGCAATGTGTGATTATAAAAGGAAAGATCTCTTAAAAATAACAAGGAAACAGGCAGTAACAATACAAAGGCTAGAAGATGACAAGAGAATCTACAATTTAAGAATAAGAAACATGAATGAAGAATACATACAGGAATACATACAGGCGAATTATAAAGGCTATTCACGGAAATAATTAAGGAAAACTTCCCAAGCATAGGAAAAGAAAATGACATTTGGATATATGAGGCATACAGAACTCCAGCCACCTACAACCAAAACAGATCTACACCCAGACATATAATAATCAAGATACCAGAAATTCAATATAAAAACATTAAAAGCCGTCAGAGAAAAGAAACAGATTACCTATAAAGGTAAGCCCATCAGGATCACGGCTGACTTCTTGACACAGACCATCAGATTAAGAAGAGCTTGGAACGAAGTCTTCCAAGCCCTGAAAGCAAATAACCTCCAGCCCAGATTGATGTACCCTGCAAAACTGTCAGTAGAAATTAATGGAGAAACAAGATGCTTCCATGACAAAGAGGAACTGGGCAAGTTTGTGACCACCAATCCAACCCTACAGAGAATGCTGAAGGACATTCTAGAGAGAGAGAAAAAAATATGAGGATTTTAGGAACAGTGGCAGAAAGGCCTCAATGAGTGGAGCAGGCAGTAGAATGAAGGAGAAAACTAAACAAAGGCAGAAAAATAGCATAGCAGAAATGAGGCAGAGAAGGATAACTAGAAACTCTAACATAGATGGCCTTGATACACTATATTGTTAATAGTGCACCAGGATTTAAAACCCACATTACTCACACTACTCTGCTTAGATGTATTATATTCTGTTCCAGTCATTCTACCTGTACTAGATTTGAGGGCATAGATAGTAATCCCAAAAATAACAGGATATAATACAGTAATCATCCTTAATTTCCTATTAACTTAGTCTAAAGCTCTGTAAAACCTACACTGTTATACCGTGACTGATCATAATCGAATCTGGTTTGTTGGATCGCTGGTTTGTATTGATGGATTTTATTCAAAGCTGTTACGATTGATAGTATCAAGTATGAGAGTATAGGCAACTGTACTTAAGATGACAAGATCCACTAGAATATGCACTCTGGTTTGATTATTACCTGCCTTTGAAGTGTTATACTGTCTACAATGTTTTATTTTACTAATATTGTTATTTACTGCTATTCTCAATTATACTGCTATATTCAGTTATGCCTGATGGTATAGATATTCTATTGAAGATAATAAGAAACAACACAGTAATCATTATAGACCACCTTGTACTGTGGTTTTACATGACTTTTTTGTTTCATGTTTTTATAGGAATTTGTTTTGTTTTGTCTTGCTAAGTTTTGTTTTTCCCTCTAATACAGAAAGGATAGAAATACATGTAGAGATTCGTGCATGCGTAGCTGTTTACACTCTTACTGTTTGACTATCTACTTTGTATGCTTTAATTTTGTAACTTGAACAACTATTTCTAAGAAGACAATAAGTAATTTATTAACTAATGATTTCTTATTGTTTATCTTTTTTTTGGAATTCTGTATTATCTCTACCTTTTACATGCTTTTGTTTCTCTTTAAATAAAAAATAAAAATAAAAAAGAAAGTTTAATACTCCCAGCATATAGTAGCATAAGGTTATCATTCCCATTCTAAAAGGGAGGAACAAAAGAATAGTAAGGTACAGACTAAAGCAAGACTGAAACCCAGATGGGCAAACATTAAATATTGTAGCTCCATATCCAGTATATGGTGCAGGTTGAGATGAGATGTGAATTTCAAAAGGTTTGGGTAGCTCTGCCCTACAGACTTGCTGATTGCAGCCTACATGACCTTTCTCTTGGGCTGGCTCTGCTCATTGCCTATGGCTTTCCTTAGCAGTTTTCCACATTACTGGCATCTCAAACTTCCCAGAGTCTTAACTCCATCTTTACTCTTTCAACTTCACTCATTGGCCTCTCAGAGGCTCCTTCCCTGACCTCCCAGGCTTTCATTTAAGATCTGCATGGAAACCTCCCTGACCCCACAACTCTTGCACCCTGTGTGCCTGTGCAACCAATACCATGTGGATGATGCCAGGATCTGGTGCTAGTTCAAGAAGTAGTTGGGCCATCATGGAGGAACCAGGAACAAGAATATAGTCTTTCAGAAAAAGGTGTAGTGGGTGCACACCTGCAATCCCTAGCACTCAGGAGATTGAGGTAGGAGGACCACCATGAGCTTGAGGACAGCTGAGTTGTATAGTGATTTCATGACTAACCTGAACTACATAGCAAGACTGTATCTCAAAAACAAAACAATAACAACAACAACAACAAAAATGACTACAAACTTGTAGGAATTTCTGATGACGCTCCTTCAACTAGGGCCCACCTCCTAACAAGCACATTCAGCCATGGATTCATCAATGGATTAACCCCCATGATCCAGTCACTTTTTAAAAGCCACCTCTGAATACGTGAGACTTGGGGTGATGTTTTAGATCTAACCATAACAATGGCTTACGGGGTCTTTTTGTGGCACCTGAATTTTAGGTACTCTGAAAGGACAGGCCCAGATAGGCAAGTATTTAATATGCTTGCTAGTGTCCCAATATCATGTTGGTCTGGCTCACTGTCATGTTGTGCCTGGCATGA
This sequence comes from Hydrochoerus hydrochaeris, assembly GCA_004027455.1. Lineage (NCBI taxonomy): Eukaryota > Metazoa > Chordata > Mammalia > Rodentia > Hydrochaeridae > Hydrochoerus > Hydrochoerus hydrochaeris. The sequence continues at coordinate 80,406 of PVLA01003984.1, read as the reverse complement.
CACATCAGAAGGTGTGGTTCATTTGAGACGACCACAATAATATGCGACCCTTAGCATACAGGAATAACTCCTTAAATATTTCTATAGAGTGGGTGACAATTTTTCAGTGCAAAATTCTTCAAGACTGTTTACTAATACAGTTTTTAAAGGTTAGTTTGCATTCAAATGTTGATTGTTCTCCTTATGTACATATATATTTACTTATTTTGAAAACCCAGTTCTATTCTGGTCCCCCTAATCCATATAAACCGAAACATAGCTTAAAACTTGTTTTAAATTTGAAAGTATGGAATTTTTCTGTAATTCAGGCTTGCTTTTGTGGTTGGAGAAATTACTCAATTTTTTTTTTTTTTTGCAAACACCTATTATGTTTTACCTAAATGGTAAGCAATGAGTAGTCTTTCTTTACTTGATTCCTTTAGTCAGCTGAGGCTAGAGAAAATAAAGTCTTTAGCCTCAAGAAGTTTAGGTTAAGACATTTAAATTAAAATTAGATGAGCTTGAGAAAAGCTTCCGGAGATCCAGTGAGAGATGCGATTTTGTTGTTGTTGTTGAAAAAGAATATTTGTGTCTTTCAAATTTTATTTATCTACCTCTCTTCATTAATTAATGTTTGAAAATTCATCAGCATACTATTGGTTATTTAATAGAGAAAGGAGAAGGAATAGTAAGGCAAAAGAGGAATTTTTAATCTTTTTTGGGGGGGGACATTTTAAAAATTCTAGGTATGCTGAGATTTGAGGACACTCAGAAACAAAATACGAAAGCATCAATAGTATTAAAACATATCAAAGAAAACATCTGCTATGCAGCAGCCCATCTGGAGTCAGTCTATACATTGACAAATATTGGGATCATTTTGTTGAAGGACTGCAATAGTGTTTCCCTTCTTTTGAAACACAGAAGATCTAACAGAGGATTAAAATCACAGAACAGAAAACTATAGTTAGGTGTATTACTTCTGATAGTACATAGTAAGCTACTTAAGTACAGAAATGCTCAAACATAGCTATATATGTGTACATCCTGAGTTTTTGGCTAATATGCAAGATCTGATGATACAGCTCTGACTTGGACCCTGAGTCCCTTCATATCTGACACATCCCCAAGTGAGATGAGTGCCCAAGAGATTAGCATTAGTAACCTTTCCAAAGTCCTCAACCTAGGCAAGCTTCTAAGGTAAGCCTGCTTTGTCCCCTCACATAATGGTTTGTGGACCTTCGCTTTTGTCATTGACCTCTAGCAGGACAATAGAAATCCTTTTAGCACCTTTCTCACAGCTAGAAAATACATAATAACTTAAAGTAGTTTCCTTTGGAAGGTGCATTAAGCCACTTGTATAAATCTGGAGCTTATTAATGTATACAACTTGAAAACAAAAAGTTTTTTTGTATATCAAATCAGCTGGTTCCTCCAGAGTTTCATTCTAAGCACTCCATGCCTGAGTATCAGCAAGTGTCTTGCTTGTATCAAGCTGACCTTCAAAGCCAGGGTGTACAGAGGCTCAAACACATTATTCTACCAGCTTTTGCCAAATGTTGGCTGGTGAAAGTGGGATCAGAGTATACTCTCAACTCACCTGCATGACTGCCTGAGTCTCTGTCATAGGACTTTGTTCCCAACAAGGCCAGCTTTAAGAATGGCCATCCTTCCTCTGCTGGTTTTTTTTTTTTTTTAGGTTTAAATATTTTTGGAGAAATGGAACTCACTTGCTTACATTATATTTTTCAATGTAGATTCTTTACAGTGAATTCTTTTCTCCCAACCTTCCTCTTTACAGAAGGAAGCATAGTAAATGCAGCCTCATTGATATAGCCTGTCCAGATATTCCTGCTAAGAATCAGAATTTTTCATCTGGCAAGTATTTTTAATGGGAAGTATATACTAATTTCCACTAATATGTTGTCAGTGATCCACTATTAGTGGAGCTCAGGTTTGAACACATATATTCACAGGGGCAGCAGGGATATCATAGTAAGGGCTTTGGAATTAGATAATCCCAAATTTGGATTCTAGGTCTTCTGGTACTAGCTGTGTCATCCTAGGCTGAACCTGACTTTTATGAGTCAAACTAAATTTGATAGATTCTTATCTTTCAAAGTACATGGAAAATACACTCTCCCTCATCATTGGGTCCTTTCATGTGCCAGAAGGAGAGTGATTTCAGATCTTCACCCATCTGTGGATGCTGTTACGCCACCTGTCCCCGTGCCCTGGGCTCCACCCAGAGGGGAGGCTCTGTTAGTGGCTTTGCTTCCACCATGGCAAGCTCATCCAGGGATCTTTGGCATGGTGACCAAAAGCATGAGTTCACTCTGGTGTCCACAAGAGCCCTGACCTCTAGCAGTACTCAGCATCTTCTGACATCCTACCTCCAGCAGGTTATTGTAGGAATGCAACAGGGCTTTGCTTTTATGGGTCCCTAGCCCTTTCCAGGTTTAAGAAAATATGATCCAGGGGCTGAGCCTATCTCTGCTTTGCTCCCATAGTTTACCACTATTATAATCACAGCTCTAGGAAACTCCAGCACCTAATTCCTATAGTTTATGTCTTCAAAATACACAGGTCTCTAGATTAGGTCACCCTATGAGTAGATAGTTTTTCTCTCTTTCCAGAACAACAACAACGACAACAACAAAATACCAGTTTACAGCTACCTATAACATTTCTTGCATGGTTATTATTTGGAGTCTGGCTATTATAGAGGACCACTAAGCATCTCAGCTTGGTTCACATCTCTGCTTGGTAACAAACCCTGGATAGGATCATTCCCATTTCTAAATAGGAAGAGACTGTGGCTCATAAGGTTTGACCAAGAGCAAGTAAATGGGACAGACCATGGAAACCTAGTTCCTGAGTTCTTGTTTTGCAATGTCTATTTCATCTTAGGTATGTTTCTTAAATATATTTTTCTTCCCTAAAAAAGACAGTGTAGGGTATTTGCATTCCAAAATACTTTATTATACAAAAAGAATCTGATTCACTCAACTGCTGATTGACTTTTCAGCTAGGTCTCTTCCCAGCCAGTCAATAAACCAAGAGATGCTGATGGGAAATTTTAGACTTTTTTGGTGGCAGTAAATCCTTCTATTGAAATCTCATATGAAACTCTAGTGATAAAGTAAAATTTTACTAGTATAGATTTCTTTTTGAAATTTACACTTACAATGTTTATGCCAGTGTTAGAGCAGTGAGGCTTACCAAGAAGTAAATTGTTTATTTTTCGTGATGGTGGGGATTTGAACCCAGGGCTTGTGTATGGTAGGCAAGTGATCTACAACTTAGCTGCACCCAAGCCCAAAAAAGAAAAAATTTAAATCAGGTATTATTAACTGTACAGTAGCTATATTTATAACATGATATGTATTTAATGATATTCTGTATTTTGCTTTAGATGCATAATACTGTATTTTAAAAGCTGTTCTTACAGATAATTATTTGCAAATTGTAACGTTGTTTTTTTTTTTTTTTTGGTTTGAATAACTTAGGATCCCAGAATCTTTTCAGTCCACCCAACAACATAAGGTAGGGAATATTTGTTTCAAAGCCATAACCCTGTAGTTAAGCTGAGGAAGAAATTGCTCACATTGCTTATCATAAGCCTAGTCACACAGGAAAACATTATACTCTTAGAAGAAATATTTGCCATCTCTCAGGTAAACTGCTGTCACAAAGGACTTTTCATAGTGCAGTGAAAGCAAAGGCCACACAGATGTCTCTGGGTCTTGCCTGGTAAACCTGAAAGTCCACACTCAGGTGTGGTTTGGTTTTGTGTGCTTAATGAGGGGACTTCAGGATAGTGGACTGTGGATGTGGGTAGGGTACGCGTGTGTGTGTTTATTTCTTATGGCATTGGAATTTGAACCCACGGAGCACAGAGCTATATCCCCAGCTCTTTTTATTTTACTTTTTAAGTCAGGGTCTCTCTGTGTAGCCCCAGGTGGCCTTGAACTTGTGATTCTCTTATTTCAGCCTCCAAGGTAGCTGAGATTCCACAACCAGCACACGTGGTTTTCATAAAACCCAGTTGACGCTCCAGCTTCCCTTTGCAGTGTCACACCCAGATCTTCCCATGTGTGCACCAGGCCAGCAGAGCAGCCTGTGGGGAGGGCAGCAGGGGCCCCAGGCAGACTCCCTGGCTTCGTCACAGTAATGGGATGGTGATCTACAGTCGTGAAAAGCTCACATATAAATCAGGGTGATTTTTCTTTTAAATTACAGCTTTAAAAATATCTCAAATATATTTGAACATTAGAAGCAGATGTCTGTGCTGTCCTTGGAGCACTTCCTCCCATAGGAGCAGCCTCATACTTACTGGATGTTTGATTTATGTTAAGAAAAATGTTTGGCTCCCTGTGGAATACAGGGATGAAGTTGGGGACAACAATATAATAGTGCAGATGAGAAAATAACTACAGTTCAGACAATGAATTTGTGTTCAAAAAAGAAAGAGCAAAATAACTTCAAGTACAAAGAGGGAGTGACCTTTTCTGGCTGAAAGTCAGGAAACGCTTCCTGGAAGAGGCATTATAGTGGATGTTAGAATTTTAGGGAGGAAAGATTGTGTCCTAGAGCATATTTCCTTTTGGGAGAGCATTATTTTAGGGGACAATTATATGGCTGTCAATACCTTCCTAAACAGATTATTGTCTTCATTTAAATGTATTAGCTCTAAATATGTTTTAAAATAGAATCCATTAATAAGCCTCAAAAGTACCATTCTGTATATTACAGTATTTAAATGTCTGAAGCATCTTTCAGAGCTAATGCTGATAGTGATTTACTAGTTCAGATTTAGACTTTTTGGATGATAACTTTGCCCAGCTTGGCTGCCCCTTTGATACCTGTGTGTCATAAGTTTGTCCTACACCCACACTGGTGATCTTGAGCATCTGTTTCTTTGCCAGACCCTGGAGAGTTTCCGGCACCCTGCAGTGAACAAGTCAGAACTGGACAGGTGAATCTCATGCCTGGAAACCACCTGAAGGTCTTACCATTAAGCTGGATTTAAAAAGATAACAATGCAACTTGAATAAGATGTACATCATAAAATGTACAACCCCTAGAAGCTTTTACATTTTAACAGGGATCAAAGCTTTGGGTAAAACTGCTTCTAGATCACATCATGTGTGAGGGTGAATGGTGGTTGGAGCTGTTGGACATTCCCAGGGTTCTTAATAATGGTTTTTTAAACAGCAGGGATGGTAATGTCTTATCTGTACTTTACAGTGGGCCAGGCTCTAATCTTATGCTTCTCCAGAAAGTCACAAAAAGAAAACTACTGACTGGGAAAAGGAATGGATATGCCATAACTGGAAAGGGCTGTTGTTAGAGTTTGGCCTTTTTTGATGAGTAGTTCAGCAGAACACAAGAGGGAGTAGAGGCTAGTGCAAATGCACAGACTACTTTGTGCTCTGGCAAGCTGTTGTCCCTAGATTAGTGACCTAACCTCTGTGTGTGACTGTAAAGTAGGCATGATGATGGCAACAGTAGCTCCCTCACAGGATGGTGGTGGATCAAGTAAGTCAGTGTATGCAGAGCACTTAGAATTGTGGCCGCTGCAGAGCAAGCACTATATATCAACAGTTAGCTACTGTTTCTTCTAGCTGTGTTTTCCCAGTTTGTCAGTTTTCCAAGAATACAGGTAGATGCAAGCTGAGAGTGAATGGGAAACTGGATCACATGAGATTGGTTAACTCCTCTTTCCCCCTCCCCACACTCCACCCTCCTGCCCCATGGACCTGAGTTATTTGTTTTGTAAGGCTATAACATCATACTTGAATGTATGACCTTGGAAAGTCCTGATTAAGTAGTTCTGGGCAAAGCTCTAATGGCTGGAAAATAATCAGGCCTCCCACACATACCTGCTCAGCCAAGAATTTGTTTGCCCCAAAAGCTGTGGGTGGGCGGAATGGAAGCGAGCACACGCCCAGGCGTCTGCGAACTCTCTGTTCTTGCTGAGGACAGTACTGTTGCCCTTCCTCAGCTCACTAGTGCTTTCTGTCATTTTTTTTCAATTCTCAATTCCAGACAAATATTTTCACTTAAAAAAAGCCCCCCCCCCCAGCTCTTAAGAACTACCCCCTTCCCTGTTTGTGTGTTTTCCAAAGTTTGGCCCTTATTTGCTGCTTGGTTTCTGCTGAGCCCAAGAGGGTGAAATACAATATATAGTGGTGATCTGTAGGGCGCCTTATGTGGTTCCTAGGTTTCTAGGTCTGGAGCAAGGAACTCTGGAAGGGTTCTGGAATATCTTTTGGTTCTTGATAGGCAGGAACAGAGACTGGTGGTCTTTGCCCCAAAAGAGCCAAAGAGCTTTGGCTAGAACTTTGGCCTTCCTCTATTCCTCTAGGCCAGGCCTGGCTGCAGGACATCTCTTGTCTGCATTCTGGGAAGATACAGGCACTTCAAAGAGGGGTTTGTGTCCCTGTCCTTGGGAAGCAGCTGCAGTGGGCCACGTGAGTCTGCTTGACTTTAGTTATTGATTCCAAGCTTGTGTAACACTTGCTTTTCCTGTTAGCCCATTTAACACTGCATCCTGTTCTAGTTAAGTCCTCCCCTTGGAGCAGGTGTGTGGTCTCATCTCTACAAGAGGACAGGTATGTATCAGCCCTTTCCTGGGGGAGGCTGTGTGGGATGGGGTGGGAGGAGGCATCTGCAGGCCCCCAACTCCAGGAAATCTCCTGGGGAGCACTGAGCAGAGAGTAGTTACCCTTTTCCAACTCATTGCCTCAACCTTTCGTCAGTTTTCATCACCTCTGTGGGTTACTTGAAAGGTAAATGTAAAACTTCCTGGGACAGAAAGGGGACTAAGGGGGAGGGAGAGCTCTGCCCTCTAGTTAAAATCAGAATGGGTCTTCTGGAGGAGACAGCCTTCTCTGTAATGGCCAACTGAGGAGTTTCAGAGGCAACAGACATTATTTGCTTTGAATTTTGCCACTTTATTTCCCGTCTAGTTTGGCTGAATATAGAGAAGAACTGACAGAATGAGGAAAAAAATTTTCTGTGTTGTTTTGAAAATGAGATCCTGTGTACAGCTTCAGATCCAGAGTGACCCCCAGACTTCCTTTTCCTCTGAGTGTGACTGCTGTTCCTGCTGCAGCCTCCCTAGTTGAGTGTTAATTCCAAGGGTCTGTATGGGACTTTTTCAACTTGACACAGATCCATATTCTCTGTCACTCGGTCCATGCTTTAAAATCTGAAAGATAGAAAGAAATCTATATAGTAAAATCTGCATTTGGTTCATTGCTGCACTACCATGTTGGTTTCTATGTTACAAATTAGCATTGTTTTAGAAAATGTTAGAAATTTAAGATCTGATTCATTAATTGATATTAGGTCAGAAAACTAATTTTTTGCTAGTGCTTCTAAAATATGTATCTTGAAGCAGCATTAAAAAAAAAAGTGTCATGCAGTGAGCTAAAGACCTTCATTAGTTCCTTCTAGACCATACCATTCTCATTATAGAGAAAGTCCACTGTGCTTTTCTCTTGAATGATGAAAAGAGTGGGGCCGCTGGCTCATATGCAAATGTCCTACCACCCTCTGTGCAGAGGCTGCAGCCTCTTTTGTTAGGTATTGATTGTCCCTACACCAGTCTGGCTTGGCCTGGGCATGGCAGAGCCCTGAGACCATTCTGTTGCCATGCAGGGCAGTCGTCCAGAGAGGAAAAAGGGGACTAGAAGAACCAGGCTTTCCAGAGGTAAGGACTGGCTTGTGTTCATACGCTCACCTAGGGACAAGTTGGGAGAGGATTAGGATGGTCCTGCTGTGCTAGTGTTGAGTTGGGCAGCCTGGGTGAAAGCAGAACCAGGTTCTGTGGTGTCAGGAATGGGTTTATGTGTCTGTGCAAATTGTGCTGGTGTGGCTTAGGGAAAAACTTCTAAGTAGTAATTGTTGTTATTAGTAATGATTCTGTGATTTCCAGATTTATTTACCTGTATGCCATTCCCCTGAAAAGTACCAGTCAGTATAGCCTTTCCTAGAAGTGACCACAGAATGCATACTTGCCATGTTTTAGACAGTTGCTTTTGGTAGAGTTGAAAGATACAGATGAACTTGGATGTTAGATTCTTAGAAAAAAGGAGAACAGATGGTAAAATAAAATTCCCCTTATCTGTACTCATTTGTAATTAGGGTTAGAGATTTGCATAAATTAGGGAAAGTCTGAAGATAGTTCACTTTCTGGTATATAGAATTCTAACATAAAGGCTTATAAAAGTGTTGATGGTCTGTTTGGTCAGTAGATAACCCTGTACTTGCTTTAACGATCTATATTCAACTTCAGCATAATGCTGTAGGTATGTTTTTTTTGCAGGTTTCTCGGTAACTATGAAAGGCTGTTTTTCACATAAAGAAGAATACTGGTATTAACATATGTATTCTTAAAGGGAGTTACTAGAGCTATTTCTAAATAGCTTTAATAATAAACAGATTATAAATGTATGTACAACTACAAACCTGATTCATACCTTTATAGCAGAATAAGTTCATTCAAATTAACTTCCCTCTCAGATCAGAATGCCTTCAACAGTTTAAGTAACGGGTGATGACCTTGGTGCCGTCACACCCTCTTTCACCTTCTTCCTTCCCTCCCTCCCCTTCCCATCACCTGTCTCATGCTGTGGAAGTTACTGTAGTCAGCAGTGGGGATGCGTAGGTCACCAGTCCATTGTCTATACTTGGTATTCACAGCAGAGGCAGATGTCTAAGCTGCCTGGAAGAACTGTATATTGGCCACTCTGCTCAGAAGGGAGCGAGCGCAAGATCTACAGAGAAGGTTGGGTTGAAACCAAGTTTTCAAGGCTGAAGGGCTCACTGAGAAATAAAAAATATTCTAGGCACAATGCCTGTGATGCATGCAGTTGTGAAGTCATCTTGAGGGGTGACACGCCAGCCTAGCCTATATGCCATGCTGAGTGCTGGGGAGGAACCGGTGGCAGTGGTGGGGTGAGGCTGCCTCAATGGTGCTAATGGTGGGTGCTCATGACTGCAGTGTTTTCTTATTCTGAGCCTGCTTGGCTCATTTTCTGTGTAACCTTGATTTCAAGACTCAGGAGTCGTAAAGTCAATCTGCTTTCAGGTACTTGCCTTTCTGTGTAGGTGGTGGTGTGTTTCTTTAAACCTTGCCCCAAGCGATGTAAACCTTTGTTTATCCTTCTTAATAGGTTGTGGTTAGCAGTTTTATCCACTGTGTGCAACTCCGTGGTAGTTTCTAGTTGGTCCTCTCAGAGCCTATCAACAATTGCTTGTGATGTCTTAGGTGTATCACACAGCTCTCCAAAGCAGTGACTGCTTGCCATGCTCCAGTCTCTGCCTCCTTGAGCCCCCTTTCTCTCTCTGGTTTCCAGGATTCCAGAGGGACAACCTTGTGAGTGTCAGGCCCACCTTTCTTGTGTTTGCTGACTTACAGTGGCTTCTTTCCATCCTATCTCCTTTTGTTCATCTGAAGATTTTAAAGAAGTGAAAAGTGAACAGTATATCTTTCTCACAAATATCCTTGGAATCTTTGTCCTAGAAAATACTAGAGAGTTTTGTTTAGTTTTGTGTAGTGTTTTTGTGGGATTCTCTCTCTCTCTCTCTCTCTCTCTCTCTCTCTCTCTCTCTCTGTCTGTCTCTCTCTCTTTCTGTCTCCCTCCCTCCCTCCCTCCCTCCCTCCCTCTCTCTCTCTTTGTTGGTTTGGTTTGGTTTGGTGGCAGGACTTGGAATTGAACCCAGAGCCCTCACACTGAGGGCCCTTCCCCACTCTGACAGACTTGTGCTAAGTTTCCTAGTCCTTGTATTGAACTACATTTCCAGTATGTTCAACTTTTTAAAAAGATTAATTTTATTTGGTGTTTATCATGTTGTGTATCAATAGCTCTTTAAAGTAGAAAAACTATGTAGATTTATTAACTACTGTGGCCACATGAACAGAGTGGTCTTTTCTCTTAACTGGAGAAGAAGTCTTATTTACAGAATAAAGAAAAGTGCTAAATACATAGTGGTGACTAGTATAGGAAATATGTGTCTTTTGTAATGTGATACAAGGATTTTTATTTATTGTTTGTTTCTGCTATCTGTAATGATGATACGTTCACTAAAAACTCACTGTTAATAAAATGACCAAAGCAAAAATACATCTGATAATTTTAATTAACATTCCAAATACCCAAGATAATTAGCTTGTAAATAGAAAAGTTTTATTTTGGCTGCATTAAGGATTTTGAAGGCTCCATTCATGATCTTTTGGGCCTGTGATGATGCAGTACAACATGGTGGGAGTGTGTGGGTAGAGCAGAACCATAGAGCACAAGGTCTGGAAGCAGAAGAGAGAACAGGGAATGGATTGGAGTTGCACAGTCCCCCTCAGGGTCACAGCACCTGTTACCCAACAACCTCCCACAAGGTGCCACCTCTCAAAGGCTCCAATAGTGCTACTATGGGCACCATTAGGGGACACTTAGGCTACAAACCATAGCAGTGAGAAAGCTTGCAGAACATTGTGCTCAGCTCTCCAGGGAGCTAGCATTAGTCCCAGGACCTTTCTTCCAGGTTCCAAAAGAATCTAACAACTTTATAGAAGGACATTTATGGCCATACCATAGCCCAAGCCTCTCTCATCTCCTTACCATGTCTTAGATGGTCCCAGTAGCCTGGTAACTAGTCTTGCTACTTTCTCCCTTGTTGTCTCTTCAGTCTGCTGCCAGTGCAGCATCTCATCATATTTGTGCCCCTGCCTGAAACATGTCAGCTGCATTTCCTGGATCCCAGAATAAAAGCCAGAGTCCTTTCGTGCCATAGAACGAAACCCAGTACTTTGAGCTCACCACCTCATGGTGTTTCCGGTGTGTTAGAGAACAGCACCTTTAGCCTCAGGGCCTTGGCCCTTGCTAACCCCTCTGTCTGGAACTGTCTTTCCCAGGATATCTGCATGGAGTCTTCTGAGGTCTTAGCTCACATGGCCATTTGAACATTTCTCAGTGAGGCTTTCTTGATCCTCACATTTCAGTGTTAACTCCCTACTACATGTAAACACTTATTTCCACCCTCCCTCCTCTACTTTGCTTTTACTTTTGCCCACTGTTCTGTCATTTAAATTGTTTTATTTTTCTTAAATATTCCTTGTCCCTCTGCCAGAAAGTTATCTCCTGGTAGAAGAGTAGTGGGGTTGTGTCTCACTCAGTATATCCCCAATATCTAGAATCATACCTGGCTAATTTGAAGTGCATATTGTTTGTTGAAAACAGATGTAATTGATCCTCTCTCCAAAGTTAGGTATAAATTTAGAGCCAGATACACTTTGGGTCATCTTCCTACCAGTTTCTTTCTCATTCCCATCATATGAGAGGACTGAAATGTTAGGAGAACATCTTTTAAAAATTAACCACAGCTGTAAGCAATTTAAAACATTCTACACAGTGAGTTAAAAAATGCTGATTGATTGTTGATCTGTAAGGCAGATGGGTGAATATAGTTGGTATACCCCACTCTTGTGTTCCATGCAGGCTCAGGCCCTGGGGGTGATAGGAGAGGCAGCAGAGGGGCCTGTCAGATCTTCAGTTTGTGTGGTATCTCAAAGTAAACTCAGTGTTTCCTGGCCCCTGCTCTGAGAACTACTGCTTTGGGTGTGTGTGTATACACGTGCATATGTCCATTTGCCAGTATTGTCATCGAAGAGTTCCTTTGGCTGAAATGTATGTTTTCCTTCTTGTTGATGATGTTTCTTAGTAACCCACTGCCAGAGTCCTCTCCGCAGAATTGTGTCTTGAACTTTGTGTTTAACATTCATTTGGCTATAGAAGTATAGGAACAGAAAAATTTACAGTCATGAATGTAGACAAAACCTATCTCATAACTGGTGCTTCTGTGGCAGGGGCATACTAAAGAGAATAGTGCATATTCAGCCACATGGTCTGCCTGGCAGAATTAGCCCTGTTTTGGCAATGGATATAACAGGCTCTGATAGCCCCAAGCCATTGTTTACTCAAGAACATATCTCCACTGGGGTGGACTATACTAATAAAAGGAGGATACCGTCCATCTTCATGAAGCTGCTTATAGTACTAATACAAGGAGGATACTGTCCGTCTTCATGAAGCTGCTTATAGTACTAATAAAAGGAGAATACTGTCCATCTTCATGAAGCTGCTGAGAAACAGTTGCACATATAATTAGGAACTGAGACAGATAACACAAAGGAAGAGGTGAATGTGTCCTGGGAGCTTAAAATAGGGCAGTTTGTCCTAATTGTGGGCTCATGTACTTTGAGCAAGGATTTGCTGGTTAACAGGAAGTGAGGGCTTGGGGGAGTTTATTGAGGGATGGAACCTGCACATGAGTTAGTTTCAAAGCAGAGGAAATAAGCTGTGCAAATTCTGTGGGGGTATTGAGGGATTATGTACATTTATAGGCGTAACTGGAGACCAGTGTGGTTGAAGTGAGGTGGTGTTGAGAGAACAGCGTGCAGAGAGCTGTAGAGGAGAGCAGGGCCAGAGTGGACTGAGTGTCAACTCTAGTGTGTCCATGAGAAGACCCCTGCAGCTTTGGTAGGGCTGACCATGATCCATTTTATACTTTAAAATCTTTTCTTTGGATACATGGTAGATAACAGGTTGGAAGGGCAAAATGTGGAAACTAGAAAGACAACTAGAGGTGTTTTGTGTTTGTCCAGGAGATGTTTTGTGTTTGCACAACATTGGTGGCATAGACTAGGGACAGACTAGTGGACAAGGAGAGAGACCTTAGCACAGAGGTGGTGGTGGCTGTCACAGGCTCACTAAAAACCCACTGCAGCTGGGGTCAGATTTTGAACTTTCCTGTTAGATGGCTGTGCCTGGGATATATTGACTGTCAGTAAATAGCTGTTGACTGAAGAGATAGGACTGTATTAGTCAAACTGAGTGGTGCAGATGTCCAGACTGTTGACCTTTTCATTGTGAATGCATACATGGACTGTAAGGTTTTATCAGTCTCTTGCAAGCTTCATCAGCATGTGTAAATATTGATAATCTGGATCATTTATGGCACCTTACTAGCTTGATAACCTTTGGAATCAGCAGAATTGAAGGACAGAACCTGGGTGGTGATGAATTCTCTAAGGTGACTAATAGATGGCATAGATTTTCTGAACAGCTGATTTTACTAAGCAACACACTTTTTTTTTTTTCCTGACAAATGCTTTCCATTATAATGTTTTAAAATTTCAGGTAAACCTTTTAAAACTACATCTACCAACCCATCCTATCCGTAGAATTATAGTTCTTTCATTTGGAGGAAAAGATGTTTACCTAAAAAAAGATTTTCAATGGGAACACAGTTTGAAAAATCAGATCAAACATAGAAGGATTCAGAGTCAGATACTCTTAAATTGTTCTCCTGTGTCTATGTTTACTGTGTCAATTTAATTTCCTTTGAAACTATATATTACTTGTCTTTCAAATCCCTTATTAGTAGTATATGTAGAAATGGTGTATTAAATCCTTTTATGAACCCAGTGAATTTAGGCAGCTGAAATAATGGACTAGAGCTTAAGGGAAGCCCTTGTGGTACTCTTTGAGTTTGGAAAATATGGAATACTGATGTAAAACCTTTGTGCATTTGTGACTGCTCACTAACTGTATTCTCTTTATCTTTTGCAGGAAAAAAGTGGAAAAAGCAGGCATACTTCTAATGGAACCAAGTAAACCCCTGAACAGGTAACTGAAATTGGCAAAAGTTTATATATATATATATATATATATATATATATATATATATATATATATATATATATATTCATTAAGCAAGTTAATATTTACACATGCTTGGAACAGTACTTGGCAGTAAATAGGTAGTAAATAGTATATAAGTGTTTACTATTAAGTTCTTTTAAATGTTTTGAAGCCCATAATAAGCTAATTATAGGCATACAAAAAAAAGTCCCCACCAAAACCACACCTTTTGCAAGTGTGAACATCATTGGGGAGTTGTGATGCGGCCTCTCTGTGGCCTATTCAGTGGCAATGAGAACCCTAACCACTCCACTTTTGAGTAATCATTTGAACACCCGTTGATGATAACCTCGTGTCAGATTGGTTTCAATTTGGAGACAGAGCAGGCTTCTTTGGAGTTGACATGGCCTAGGGAAGGGTGACATGAGGAGCAGCACTGCCACTTTCTGTAGGTGGCAGATGGCAACTTGGATAGACTGTGGAACCTACCTACATGCCAACCTGAAAAGCTGTTGGCATTCCTGGGGCTACTGATGCATTCTGCAAACACAAATGAGGCGTATTGTATATGCCTAGTTACTCCACTTGGCCATGGGATTCAGTGTTGAAATGTCACCTTTCTCCTCGCTCCACCGGTATGTTTTTGGATTGGATTGATACCAGTTTCTGCATCTTTTTGCCTCTCTGTTTAATAGACTCAGGTCTTTCCCCATAATTAATGCTATAGATTCCACAGTTCCCTGGTCTTCAGTCTGAAACGAGTTTCATGCTATGCTAGTTGAATTGTCCTTGGATAAACTCGCAATATTTTAGTGCTGTGATAGTGCACATGCTTTTTTACGCATCTCCCTGTATTCCGCACTGATGTTCACAAGTCTCTTCATCCTGAAAAACTCCTCAAACTTGCTTTAACCCTTTATGTGTTGCATTTTCTGCCTTTTGAAACTAGCTTCTATTTTGTCAATTACCATTTCCTCTTCAGCTGCGTGTTTGAACTTTTAATGTTCTTTTTCTGACCAAAAACCAAGAAGCATTTTATTTACCATTTTGACTGAAATACCTATAGTGACATGTACTGTTAGCTGTTGTATGTGAAATCTAATTGTAGTATGCACAGTGATATGCCTGTAGTTTCAACAACTTGAGAGGCTGAACTGAGAGGATTGCTAGACCCAGAAGTTTCATACTAGCCTGGGCACAGAGCAAGACCCTGGCTAAACAAACAAAAACTTTCATGGTGTGATCAAAATATAAAATGAAGAAAAAAGATAAAGTGAATATTTAATTTTTACAAATTTATGACAGTGAAAGATCTCTCTCCCCTTCACATCAAACACATTTACTCCATTCTTACAACTTTCAGAAGTAGTTGTGGTGTTGCGGCTGCTTTGATGCCCTGAATTGATTCAAAACATTCAACTTTCATGGTCATCTGACTTTGAGGAAGAGCCAGAAGTTACATGATGCCATGTCTGGTGAATAAGGTGATGAGGACACATCATAATGTTTTACAGTACTTGACAGAAATTGATGTAAACACTTTGAAATGATGATCAGAGACATTGACGCAGTCATGACAGTATAACTAGACACTCCTGAAAGAGGACTCACAGAACTGTTTCAGAAAGTGGCAAGAATAAATAGGATAAGTGTTTTTGAAGTGAGGGGAAATATTTCAAGGGAGACTAAGGGTCAGGTTTCTTTTGCTGTCATAAATTTTAAAATTATAAACATTCACCCTGTCTTTTGGTCGCACCTTATAATTTTCATTGATTCCTACACAGGTCTGTAAGATCTCTGTACACAGCTTATCATGAAAGTGAATTATTCTGATGGTCTAATCTTATACTGCCTGGCTTTACATGGTGCAGGGATCATACAGGTATAGCAATGGTATGATTTTCTGTACTTGGCCATCTTGGTAGGTGTTATGGACTATAGGGAGATACCTGCTGGCCCAGATACTGTGTTGTGTAGCATTTTCTTACCTTAAAATGTGTTGTATTATAATTTTTAGGACCTTTCATGTATATAAGTGTATGGATAAGCTTTATATTGGAATGCGTTGAAGGCAGCCACCTAGTCTCCTCAAACACTTTTGCTATTTCCAGTTCACATCTGATAAGCAGATATAATTCATACCTTACACCTCAGTTTAAAAAGCTAAAGTCTAATGGAAGAAGAGGACTTCATGGTACTGTCTGATTCCTGTACTTCATGTATGTTTAATGGGACTATATAATGATGGTTTAGTAAAGCACTCACTGGTCTGGATTCATTTAAAAATTTTTGAACTGATAGTTTACTCTTCCAAGACAGTTATGAAGTTAATGTTTAAATAATGTAAGTTTGAAGTTTGATTTGTTTTATGAGAGGTGCATATGGTACTAGTTTTGAATCTTGTGCTGGAAAAACTAATAGAAAAGCTGTTGCTTCTTTATGACAAGCCCTCGTCAGACTGTCATAGTGATTTCTGAGCAGTGCTTATCTTAGCAAAATTCTCACTGATTTCACAGGCGAGCTTATTTATGAAGGAATTATAATTATGTACCTCTAAGATTACTCCATTGCACAACAAATCTCAAAGATGTTAGAAAACTAAGCCACAAGTCACCTATCATGAGGACCATTTCTAAAGCTGATATGCATAGAACAAGACAAGTTCTAGTTTTCTATTCTAGAGAGATCTTGTTTGAGTAGTCATAGAGTTTCTAAATATCTTGTCATTGAACTTAAGTCAGAGTTGCTTATGCAGTCTTTGCGTGTCCTCTGATTTTGCTTAGGGATAATTGAGTGATTCATTGAAATTTAATCAAATATTAGTGCTACAGATGAAAACAATCCTCTGTGTTTGTTAGCACAGTTTGGAATACTTTTGCCTTGCAAGTAGTGTTGAGGGCTTGAAAGTATTTTAAGAAGAAAATAAAGCCAACTTAGTTCCAGTGTGATGGTGCATGCCGTAATCCCAGTAGTTAGAAGGCTGAAGCAGGAGGATTGCCACAAGTTTGAAGCCAACCTGGATTACATAGTGAGTTCGCCAGTCTGAACTACATGGCAAGACCCTGTCTCAAAAATACAAAACAAACAAAAAAAAAGCCAAGTTGGTAGCTAGTAGATCTAAAGGTTTACCTATAAAAATTCTTTGAAAAACATTTCCTAGGAATTTATTTCAATTCTTTAAGTTTCACTTTTTAAGACAATTTTGAAGGGTTCATGAATTTTTTCCCATTAATTAATAGAATACATACAGTAATCATAATGTCTTCTTCTTAGCTTTGAGGTAAGGGACACAATCTCCTTCTTGGACATCTCTTCTTTTACTTACTCATCAGTTACCTTGAAAGTATTAAATCATTTTATCCAGGTGTTTTTCACCCGGGGTATTATTTTGCTTAGCTGGAGAAGCAGTCAGTGTACTGCTTTTTCTGGAAGAGGGTCTATAAAGGTCCAGAGTGATGCAGTGGTACTTTTCTGGGAGGCATTGCATTTCAGGGCAGTTGAAGACCAATTCTAGGAAAATGCCAGTGGTGTTAGGCTAGTAGGTGATACAGAGCCTTTTGTAGCTTGAGGAAAAGCAAAAAAAGGAAGAATCATAGTGTTGATAACAAATTCTGTCTCAGAAAAGCAGAGTAACATGTATTTGTAAAAAAATGTTTCATATTTTTCTAATCTTTCTGACCATTTTTCTTTCTTAATTTTCTGATTTGGAAACTAAAGTGAAAAAAGAAGCTATTATTCTTTTTATCAAGGCATCTAGATTTATCATGACATATGTGAGAAGTCACCATCAGATAGCCAAGTGCTTTTAAAAACATGAGTAAAAGAAAAAAAAGACAAAATGAAACTGTATTAGCATTCTCATTGCCATTACAAATACTTGACACTCACACAGCTAATAGGAGGAGAAGTTTATTTGGGTTCATAGTTTCAGGGGATTTAGTTCATGGTTGGCAGACTGAGGCAGAACAGGCATGGTGATAGTGCGTGGCGAGGGAAACTTGTTCACTGTGTGGCAGATAGAAAAGCACAGAGAGAGGGGAACCTTCCAAGTCCCAGACCCAGTGATTGGCCCTTTTTGGCCAGTCAGGCCCCACCTCCAGACGTGAGATTTGTAGGAGACATTTTAGATCTAGACCATTGCAAATACAAGTGAATTATGGGTTAGTTTTCAATGCTGAAGTCTAATTTCAGTTGTTGCTATAAAATAATGTAAATTGTGTTTTTAATACATAGTAGTTAATATTGTCATGTACAAAGATAAAACATTACTTAAAGCACTCACTAAATTCTTTGAACTCTGTTTCTTTAAGAGCTTTGTCAATTTACATTTTTGGTAATGTATACAACAAAGAAAGCAATCATGTTAAAATGACATTCGCTTAGTATTTCTTGTGTTCTAAACATGGGTTGAACGCCTAAGGGAAGGTGTTAATGTTATTTCAGTTTTTAAAGAAAAACTAAAGTTAGTGTATAAATGAATATAATTATCTATTCCTGCTGAGAATCAGTGAGCATAGTTCATCGGAATCATATGCTATTTTGCTCCAAATAATACTGCAACAATATATTAAAAGCTTTTGATTTTACATGACTGATTATTTGTGATAATCCTACAAGAAAAATAGTAATAGATTGTAAAAAAATAAAAGCAACTCAGATTTTCCTGAATTTGGAGGATTATTTTAATAATTTGGGTGTTAAAAAGTTGTGATTTTTTTTCTTCTCTTTTCTCTGATACTGGAAATTGCACCAAGGGTCTTTGTTGAAGTGCTGGATCATATGACAGTCCTATTTTTTTGTGTGTGAGAGAACTAGCTTTACACTGCATTCCTTATCAGCTGATCTTCATATTCCCACTGATAGTGTACAAAAGTTTCTTTTTCCTCCTGCTTGAACTATTTTTTCATAATAACTAGAAGTTGTGAAGTGATATTGAAGCTTTGATTTGTATTTCCCTGGATATAAGTAATGCTGAACACTTTCTCATATGCATGGCAATCATTCGTATGTCTTAACTAGACTAGTTAAATCCTTTGCTCTTTTATTTTTTTGTGGTACAAGGAATTGAACCTAGGGCTTTGCGCATGCTAGATAAGCATTCTACTACTCAGTTACATCTGCAACCCTTTTTTTATTTTATGCTTTCAAGATGTATTTTGAGACAGGATCTCACTAAGGTGCTCAGGCTGACCTCAAACTTGTGATTCTATGGCTTCAGTCTTCCCAGTAGCTGGGGTTACAAGAGTGTGCCTTTACAGAGTGTGATCAGAAATACAGTGAATTCTGCTGCTGAGTGTCATCTGATAGACTGGTGCACAAAACCATCATGGTATGTTTTCATACACCTTTATTCACTGGATCTGGCACTGTGTGATTGCTGGCTCTTCCCCAAAGTCAAAATGATCATGAGACATAGAACATTTTTTAATCAATTTAGCACATGGAGGCAGTCACAACAATGCAGCTGAAGACATAAAAGAGAACCTCCATAATTGTTTTCAGAAATCAGCAAGAACAACGGGATGTGTTTGAAGTGTGGGGGAGTAAAGTTTCAGCTATGCTAGATGAGTACATTCTAGAGATTGGCTTTCTACAGTGTCCAGCATAGAGCAGACACTTTACTCTTCGCAAGTCCTGTATTTCCCCTTCCCCCATGACTGCTCCCCTCCTCTCCTTCCTGTTTTGATTTGAAGTGAAATTAGTATAAAGTTTGTATCAAGTATATTTGAGGGATAAAATAAATCACAGAATAATTTATATTTATCCATTTAAATTTGGAGTTGGGAGAAAGGTGAGAGGATGTTTAGCTTTTCAACCTGTAGACAAGGAAACCAAGTCTCTTAAAGCAGATGAAACATGAAAAAGACCACAGATACATGAAAGGGCAAAACTAATACTGACAGGTCAATGATACTTAGATAGAAGTTCAGTAATTTTTGAAAACGAATGTTAAACCTCAGTCTTTTTAAAAAAAATAAAGTATTTTTCTAAAGCAAAATGTAATGAAAAGCAAAGCCTGCTGTTACTCAGCTCAGTTTTTTTCCACTGACTAGTTTGAGGGCAGCTTGACATGTGTGCATACAGAAAAGAAAGACATAAGCCCACTGTGCTTCAGTGACAGTAAAGGTTTTATAGGATGGTTTTTAACCTGGAACAGCTTTCTTTTTTTAACAGTAGTTGCCCCTGAGAAACTCACTGTCTTTCTTAGCTTTGTGTGTCCTTATTCAGCTCAGAAAACAACTTGCTTAATTTCTATGTTCTAGGGAGACCTCTGCCAGATTTCTTCAGCAGACAGAATACTGCTGTTGAGGAGCACATTTATTGCCCATGTTGTTTTTTAGTGATACAGTTTTAATGGAAACTGTTAATGTATTATATCAGTGAATTGTGTATGCCTGCCTTGACTACAATTTTATATTTGATTCCCAGTGCACCTAAGCCATTCAGTGTCCCCCACCTTTTGGTACCCGGAATCAAACTCACGACCTCACGCTTGCCAGGCAGACGCTTAAGCCACTGAGCTAAATCCCTGGCCCTAGTCCCCCCTTTTTTTGTTTTAATCAAATACCCATATCCAAGTAAGACTGTCTTCTGACCACTCTCTTGCTAATGAGTGCCCTTGGTCCCAAGTATAGCTAATGAAACAGAGTATAAATAGGACAGGGAAAGCAAGCATCATCATTTTAAAAAGTTCCAGTGTGCTAATACCACTTGTAAAAAAGTGTGTCATATTGTTAACTGCAGACATTGCTGCTGTCTTATCCAAAAACTGTGTTTCTTAGAAGTGGATTGACTAGATTGGTACATAAGTGACTCATCCCTTTAGCTTTCAAAACCACAGAGAATGTGGCCCAGCGTATATCAAAAGTATTGATTTTAGACACAAGGAATTACTTGGTAGAAATGAATAGTTTAATATATTTATTAAAAGAAATACCCTAAGAGTTACAAATGGACTGTAAAATCCTATTTCCTGCTTCTTGTGTGACATTGATACTGACATACAGATAATATTATTCAACAAGAAATTTTGTTGTGACAGAACTCTTAACTGTTTATTAAAAGAAGTATTATACTTTCATTGTATTAGTTTTAATGTTACAAGTTATAAATATATTACATATATGAACAAAGTACAGTAAAATTCCTATTACAGTCTACTCAGATTTTTACTTTAGCTGAGTACAGTATTTCATTTTAGTTTGGTAGAACGCTAAATTACTCTAAAATTTAGTTTTTCCTGTCACAACGTACAAACCATCATTATGCATTGGTTTACTAATTTTGTTAAAAATCTGAAAGGTGTCATGTTCATTTGGTTTTTATGAGAAAAAAATTTCAAATTTTGTGGCTAAGGTATAAAGGTCAAAGATCTGAGCATTGTTCTTTTGTCCTAAGATTTATTTACAGTGGCTGTTTTAACTTGCATTATATCAGAGGCAAAGTGCTTGTGGTGTTTACTCAACATTTAAATAACATTTAAAAGCAAGGTTAATCATCTTCATAATGCCAGCATTTTTCTGTGCTTATTACCACCTGTATAGGCCCTATTTCAAGGCTGATTATATAGCCTGAAGACAAGGGTAGATAGATTAGACGGGAGAATGGTCTTTGGGCACTATCTTACCATGTCTTTTTGAGGTTTGTTTTTAGCTTTTGTTTTTGTTTGTTTTGGAACTGGAAATTGAACTCAGTACCTCATACTTACCAGGCAGGCACTTGCCACTGAGCTATATCTCTGGCCCTCTTTCAGAGGTTTGGTAGTACACCTGTCACCATGTACATCTCCTACTTGGGTTCCTTTGGACCTGTTTGAAACAAATGAGGATCATAGGACAAAAAGTTCAAAGAAAATGGTGCTCTCCATGGCCAACTTTAACAGAAATCACCCCAACTTCGATATCACCAATTCATGGAGATGAGACCCAGAATAGGTGTTGAAGTCACTAACACTAAAGTGCAAGTACCAACACATGAGTGCATTCCTTTTAACTCCTAAATGCATGAGAGATTTACTAAAGAAAGGAAAGGGCATTCTTATATGTTTTTTAGAGAGGGAAGAGAGATGAAATTTGAATTAATCTTCTTGGAAGCATGTTCAGTATACATCAGAGATCACAGTGGAAGAGACCTGACTACCTGTTGCATAGACTGGGTTGTAATTAGAAGCCAGAGAAGTGAGGCTGGATGGCAAGGCTCAGGCAGTAGCTCTTTCCTCATGGGGTTCATGTCCTCCTCTCTTCAGTCTCACTGTCCGTTATGCACCATTATGACATTAGGAATCAAGGATATTGTGCAGTTAAAAGTAGGGCTCTGGGGATGGAGATGTGACACAGTGGTACAGTAGTTACCTAACATGTGCCAAACCCTGACTTCAGTCTGAGTCACTGGTTCTTTTCACTACACACACACACACACACACACACACACACACACACGGCTCTGGATCCAGACTTCTTGGGCTTAGGCTGGCTCTGCTTTTTAGGCAACTGACTTATTTTCTTTCATTCCTTATCTGTAAAGCAGAGATATTGTTAGTATGTACTTTTGTAGGGTTATTGCAAGGATCAAGTGAATTAATGATGTGTAAAGTGCTTATAACACTTTGAGACATACAGTAAGCACTCAGTATGTGTTTGGTATTATTACCTTACCTATTTAAAGTAGTTGGGCTTTCTTCACTTTTTTTTCAAATTTTACTTCTCTCGTAACACCTCAGGGAGAGTACACAATAAAGTGAATGACTGAGTAAATAATGACTTGCATGATATCTTTAGAATTGTTGCTTAGAAATGTAAATGCATCTTGGTTTGTGGGCTTGTTTCCAGAATCAAGATATATGGCATAGCCCCAAGTAAAGTTAAGCCTCCACATGATTCACTCACTTCACTTCAAATAGAATCTTTCTTTTCTAATGGGCCATTTCTTTCCTGTAATTGACAGAAAGGATTATGTTTTACAACATGAATAAGTACACACAACATATATGTAGTTACACTATATGTGATGAACTTTTAAATTTTATTCCTTGTTTCTTTTTTGTAAAAACAGTGCTTGCAAAGCACTGAATTTATTTTACAATCCACTAATGGATCACCTTACACTGGAAAACCTCATTTGACCACTTTAACTATTGATAAGAGCCAAAGAGGTAATACTTTAATTATATCTCAAAATCCCTTGCTTTTCATTTTTTCCTAACTTTCTACTCTAGCAGAGCTGGAATTCACCTGCCTTACGCGTGCATGTGTGCCTGCGCGCACACACACACACACACATTCTCTCTCTCTCTCTTTCTCTCTCTCATTTAAATCAATTTATTTTGTAAGGTCCAACTTTGTGTTTTCATTTAAAACCTGCTAAGTATTAATCTTATTTCACTTCTACTTTTGGGATATATGTAACATCAAAAATGCAAGAACTATTAATCATTTCCTAATCACTTTAGGTTTGCTATGTTAGAAGTAATGGAATTTTTAGATTGTGATACTGAGCTTCCCCTCTCCAGTTAAATAAAAATTCAAAGATCTTGTTCATGAGACTGCTTTTATTGTTAGAGCTCTGGAGAGCTTGTTTCTTTCTACTGTACTATCTAAGCTTTGAGTCGGTCCTTCTTGGCCAGCAGTTGGATACTTGCTGCTCTAAATTTTCTGAGACCATGATCCTGGCTACACATCAGGCCAAACCCTGACTCTGGGTTCTCATCACTTGAGTCAGACCAAACAGCTACTGCTTTGAAAGACTGACAACCAAATTCTTACCACGTTTACCACACAGAGCCTTCCCAGATTGTAGACACTTGTTTTGCACACATTCTGGTCATGCGTGTGGGCAATCACTCACTGCCTGTCTTTGGTCGGCCCTGTGTAGTGTGCATCACATGTGGCAGCCAGGCTGTCTGGGTTCAGGCCTTTTGTCCAGTCCAGCACCTTTTCCATACAACCTGGGATAATGCCATACATTCTCCTTTTCCTGCCTTTTTTTCAGATCATAGTTTTGTTAATTCCATACAATTCTCTTACCATGTTTCTTCTATATTTTTAATAAATCTTTTTGTTCTAAACTTTTTTTTCTTCCTTCTTCCTTCAGCTTTGCAGCACAGCATCTGCCATAGTTGATAAGCTCAAGAGTAGTGATATAATCATACCAAGGGAAAGGAACACAGTATATTTAGAGGTAAAATAAGCTGTAATAACCAGTATCATTAACTTTCAAAGCTCTTAGCAGCCTCAATCTGGTCCATCATCCTCTGATTAAACCTTACATTTCCATTGAGAAAAATATTTTTTATTTTTTCCTGTATCTTATATAATTACTTAGTATTGCAGCAGAGTTGCTGTATTCATTTCATTTCATACTCTGCCTCTCTCTCCATCTCTCTGTCTCTGTCTCTGTCTCTGTCTGTCTCTCTCTCTGAGTGAAATCCATTTTGTGGAATGGCCTGGTTACTGTCATTAGCAGCACTATTTTTAACAGTAGTCCAGCCGGAAACACCAATGAATGTGTAGACACATGTTGGAGAGCTCTATTAAGTAATTGAGGACTATTTTAATGCCATTATTTCTCTTAACTGTGCTTCTGGAAAGAGGTTGACTATAGTAATTTTCCCTTATCTACAATTTCCTTCTCCTTATTTTAGTAACCCCAAATCAATCATACTCTGAAAATATTGCCTGGAAAGTTCCAGAAATTATCAGAGACCACATTCATAATAACATTTTTACAGTATATTTCTCAACTGTTCTATTTTATTATTAGTTGTTAACCTCTTATTTACCTAATTTTTTCTTTTTTCTTTTCTTTCTTTTCTTTTTCTCTTTTTTTTTTTTTGAGACAGGGTCTTGCTATGTAGTTTAGGCTAGCCTTGAACTCACTGTGTAGCCCAGGGTGGCCTCGAACTCACCACAGTCGTCCTACCTCAACCTCCTGAGTGATGTACCTAATTTGTAAATTAAACATTTTTATAGTTACACGCACACACACACACACTCATACACGTGAAAACATAGAGTTTATAATGGGGTTCATGTTATATGTGATTTCAGGCATCCACTAAGGGTCTTAGGATGTATCCCCTGTGATAAAAGGGTCCTTGTATTTTAAAATACTGTAAGTGCTACTAGCATGTTTCCACATTATTTTTAGTTTTAATAACAAGTTACAATAAAATGATAGGAAAATTCAGAACATCCTAAAAATAAAAGTTTAGGCATGAATTTTAAAGTAATAGGTCATTTAAATTCTTTGTATGTATGTGAGTATTTCTAACACTCCTGTGGATATAAGTTTACCTACTTTTAAGCATTCTGTTATTCTGAGGGAACAGTTGACCACAGAGTCTCAGCCCTTCCTGGATTCAGGTTTGTGGCCCCAGGACAGCACTTATACTCTGGACATTTTCTCTTATATACATTTGAAATATGATGGTGATGGTTTCCCCAGATAGAAAACACATCATCTTCTAAAATAGGAACCAGTACCCCAAAAATGAAAAGACTTAAATTTTTGTGTCAACAGATGTTTTAAGAAATACTGTGAAACAAAAGGGGCATTTGGAAGAACTCTTTTGTAAGTAGTATTTTCTGAGTTTGCCTTCTTTTATGCAGAAAGTTTCTTTAGAAACATAGAGTTTGTGAAAAACCATTTTAATGCTCGATGTTGAGAAATTTTTTCTGTCAATATTATAATAATGAAGTTTCTCCCCATACTTTAGACTGAAACTGGTTAAAAAAGAGAAATAGTAATGGAAAACCACTCTGAAATTTCTAAACATTACATAACCTTTGGCAAAATAAATAAGCAAGAATGAGAACTATGGGAAGGTGATGTCATCTTAAATGTTTCTGAGAGTATTTCTTAATATTACGATGATTGAAAATTCTTCAAGGCTCATAACACTGAGGCTAGAAATAGGTATGTGGTGGAGCCAACAGACTCCTAAGAGAACACACAGTGGCCATGTGTCCAGCTGTGAGGCAGGACGCCTGTGTTTGTGTGTCTGTGTATTTCTGGACAAGTTAGCTTTTTATGAGATGTCACTGGCAAGGAAAATTCCATAGCTGCTTAATGCAGTGCCTGAGGCATAGTAAATCACCAGTAAGCATTGGTGTCCTTCCTTCCTCATTTTGTCTTTCTTTTATCTTCATCCACATATGTACTTTTTGTTTTCTACCCATAGCACCTTGTGCAATGTTCATATTTGTTCAGATACTTCATTTTCAGGTTCTTTTAACTTGAACTTTGCTTTCTTCCTTGAGTGATGGATTGGGGATGGCAAGGGTAGTGGGTGATCAGATGAACCTGTTTTCTCTGGAGTTACAGCAACAAGTCCTGAGAAGATGACTAGTGTCCTCTGGTGTCCTAGATGCTCTTGATTTCCACAGGAATCAGAGACAAAATATTTGAATAATGAAGGAAGATGAGAGCAGTTGCAGTGAGGTGTTCATATCCATCAACAGGAAAAGACTTAACATTTTGACCTATGGAAGAACAACCTAGAATGCTAGTTTAAAAAGTAGATCCCCATGCTGTACCCCAGAAATTGTGGGTCCAATTTTAGGTAATTGTAATGCAAATAGCCCAAGGACTCTAGATTGAAAACCTCCACCTGTAGGAAGATCAGTTACACTATTGCTCTGTTCATCTTCTTCATTCCATAATTGATCACCAGTGTAGCACCAAGTTTGAATTTCTTCAAAAGTTTTAATATTCCTTGGTGGATGGAGCTTGCTTCCTACATGGAGCCCTGAAACTGTGGCTCAGAAATGTTGGCTCAAAAATATACACACCATGCTTATGCTTCCATCCTACTCCCAGCCAGACATTGTAATATCAACATGCTTTGGCAGCAGAGCAAGATTTGTTTGTAAATTGTCAGTGTCGACAGTAATTCTTTTTTTCATTGGCATCGCCTGGTGAAGGAGTCGGATATCACTGTGGTTTCTTTTCATCGTGGTTTCCTCAGGGTTAGGGAGGAAAAAAACGATTCTTCTCTCGTTTTGACTCTCTGAAGTGCAGTGAATCCGTCATATCTCTGAGGTGGGCTACAAGAGGCTTACACTGAAGGTGGCAAATCAGAGTTCCACACGCATTGCCTTCACCTAGCCAATAGCTTGCTCAGGATGCATATATTACCATGTGCAGTTTCATTCATCAAGGACATTTCAGGTTCCAACAGCAGTCTGCTTTGAGTCTTCTGTGTTTCCTGGTCTTTGGCTCTGTGTTGATTCTCCCACAGAGAACAACTGCGTGCATCTGGCTCTGAGAAGAATTCATGGTAATCTAGGTAAGGAGAAACAGAAATCACTCCTTATTTTTCCTTTGAGTAGATTTGAAATTTTGGAAAAAAACCATTCTTTTTTAAGAAAAGCTCAGAACTGTTTGCTGTATGTTTTTCTGTCCAAACCACTTCATAGAATTATCCACTGCCATGTGCAGTGCACCCTCTTCAAAGTGTAGTTCCAGTTTCAATTTTAAGATATAGCATTTCCTTTTTCTTCTTACGTCTAAGATTTTTAAAATTAAACTGCCACAGTTGCAAGGATATCAGTTATGCATAGGTTCCTGCTTTAGATACTATTTTTAGGAAGAATGCTTTAGAAGCTAGGTGGAAAGGAAATCTGCTTGCCTTTGATTTATGCAACAATGATCGTGGCATACCTGTCAGACTCTTTCCTGTATTAAACTTCAAATTTTCAGATATAGTGGTAATCTATTAGGACAAAGAAGCTACGAGATGAGTCTGTCAATCTGTTAGGCTCTTTGTCTCTGTGCACCACCGCCCCCCACCCTGCCACCTTTCTAACCATGGAATCAGCTCATCTTTTTTCCTCAGCCATGTGATTTACTCTGTGTACATTCAACACAGTGGCATTTTTCTTGAAGAAGTGACTAAGGTTTCTTGGATGAATTCTCTCTTTGAAAGAGGTGGTAGAATTGCATCAGAAAGACATTTACAGTAAATGACTCCCTCCTCTTCCTGTAATGACCACATGTGAAAGAATGCATTAATTCTTGTTTTGAGGAAATGAGAGCTGTAGAGTTCTATGTAAAACTCCCTTTTTGTCATTAATTAACCAGATTTGAATGTTAAAAAATTTCAATTTACAGTCACTTTGTACTATCTAAATAAAAGTCGCAGAGTTAGAGCTTTCCATTAGATATTCTGTGTGAAACAACTAATCATTCTGAGTTTAAAAAGAAATAATGAAATAATGTTGAATATAACCAGAGTTAATTCTACACATCTAAATGAAATTAACTTCTTCATGCTGTTTTCCATATTGATGGTTTTCTTAGATACATTGCTGATTTGTCCTTCAGAATTAAGCCCTCAGTGACATGGGATAAGAAGGCCAGAGGCAAACTCTAGTATATGACCTAGCTGGGGGTTCTCAGAGAAACAGGGCCTCCCTCTAGGGGACATAGTAGAAATTGTGAGGGTGTTTTGGTTGTATTGTGAAGGATGTTTAATGAATAAGAGCCAGAGATTTTGAACATCCTACAGTGGAAAAGACAGAACGAATTGCCCAGTAAGTATCCTGTGTAACTTTTACCTGTTTTCTGGAGTTAAAAATCAGTTTATTACTTTCCGAGCCTAGATGTGATGCCACATAAAACAGCATTCATTGGACTTTTAATACACAGAATATACTAATTTTCATTTTGTTTATCTCTTTCTACCTCTCTTTATTTTCCCATACTTTTAACATGAGGCATTTCTGACTCTGATTCTCTTAAATCTGTGTAAATGACAGACATCTATTTTACTAGTTAAATGGATCTAAAATTACTTAAATATTGGAAAATTGCTTTTCTTACTGTTTTTCCTTTATGTTACATTTAGGTTGTAGATGTTTTAGGAGCTATATCTAGTGATGTTACCACAGAATTTAATTTAGAATACTGGAGTAATTAGGGCATAATAGACTTTTTTGTTATGGAAAGAGGGCTAGTGGTTTTGAAACAATGATCCAATCTGGCTATCTGCTCTAATAAAGCATGGTATGCACGCCACCTAGGTGGGAAGGAGGATTACCTTTATGAAGTTGTCCAGCGAGGATTTCACATGTGCCTCATTAATGTATTTTGAAGTCTTTGCTTTAAGCTATTTCAATTTGTGTACATCTTCATATGTCACTCAAAAACATGACCTTTGATTACTATAGAAAAAGAACACAGGTATTGAAGGAAGTTTACATATCACACTGTAAACTAGCAGAGGATTAAAAATAGACTTGGGTTTTCTTGAACAGTGGGGCATTGTGCCATTTCAGACTTTAGCAAAAATGTAAAATATAACATCTGAGGTTAAAAAGTACTGTCTTGTATGGTAAAATTAAATAGAATATACCTTTGAGATTAGGATACCCACACACATGCACTAAAACTTGTTTTTGGAGGCTTATATTTTAATTTTATAGACATTTTCCTTGGATTATTTGCTTTGTTGTTTGGATATAATCTACAGTATTTCTAGGGTTACTCAATGTTGTTTTTTTCTTTTTAAATCATTGTTCCCTTGGATTTTCTGGTTTTTTCCACGGTCTCCCTGTTGCGAATCGTGGTATCCTCTTTTATATTGCAGGCTTTCTAAATACGTATTTATTCTCAGTTGATCATCCACAGTTGCAGTGAAGCTGATTCTGACTGACTCAAGCCACATGGGTTGCCACCTCTTGCCAGGAGTGAGCTTCCTCCTAGGTGACTTGGGTCTTGCAGAGCCCCGAGCTGGGGAACTGCTGAGTGCCAGAGTGAAGAGGGCTTGAGTTTAGGGTTCTCATATAGACCTTTTTAAATCTTAGAGAATCATTTCCCTTTTTATTTTTAGGATTTTAATATATTTTTAGTTTTTAGGGTATTGAGGATCATGCCCTTGGCCTCCTACATGCTATGTAAATGTTTTGTCACTGAACTATGTATGTCCTCATCCTCTTTTATTTTTTTAAAATTCTGAGGTGGGGTCTTTCTAAGTTGCCCAGACTAGCCAGGAACTTAACATTTTTCTGCCTTAACATCCCAAATAGCAAGGAATGCAGATAAGTGCCACTGTTTCTGGCTGTTTTTAAATTTTTATCTGGGGGTTTTGTAAGATTTGTTCTTTCTTATAAGCACAGGAAGTAGAGATGGAAGGAGTAATTATTGATATCCAGAGTGCTTTCTGCCCTTTTTTGGCACTTGTGTACTTGCTTTCTGTGAACCTGGAGTCTTCCTGGGATTCTACCAAACCAGATCACCTGTCTTCCCCCAGCAGCGGCATCTGCATCCTGCCTGTTCCACCAGAGGCTGAGCAATAAGCTTGCCAGGCTGTAGCTACCCCTCCCCAACTTGTCAAGCAATTCTCCTTCATCCATCTGGCATCCTGACATTTTGTGAATAGTTCTCAGGCCCTTGATTTTTTAAAATTATGATGGTCCACATGCTTTACTATAAGTATAATGGAATTTTTCCTGTACCCTGCCTGACCACTGTCTTAACATGAGAAGTCTTCTCATTTGTTGATTTGTTGAAGTATATATGAACATTTAAATTAGAAATAGCTTTAGCTATGCATATTAACTACCCTCTCATTACTGTGACAAAATGCCTAAGACAATCAACTTGTAAGAGGAAAGACTTATATCAGCTCATAGGTTTTGGGAGTTTTAGGCTATGGTCTGTTACCCTGTTGCTTTGGGGCCTGTGGTGAAGCAGGACAGCGTAATTGAAATGTGCGGCAGAGGAAGCTTCTTACTTTATGGTGGCCAGGAAGTGAGAAGAGAGAGAAAGGGCCAGGGCCCAGGGTTCTGCTTCCAGGACAGTTCCCCAATAACCTAACTTCCTTTCACTTGACTCTTCACCCCGCCTATTCCATCAGGGGCTGGGCACCAAGCCATCAGTGTATGAGCCTGTGGGGGACATTTGCCAAGGAAGAGATTAGGTGACGTACAGTGACTGCAGTGGGTCGTGGGGCTTGGGGAAAACTGTCTCCAAAGTACCTGTTTGAGAAAAAAATAATTAGCTGATACTATTGCTTAGAATGATGCTCTCCTGCTGCAGAGGATCAACCAAGTCTTTAATCATGGAATGCAGAAGAGGCTCTTTGAGCTTTGTTGCTAGAAGAAAAGTTATGTCTTATGAAACATCCAGTTTAGGCCTTATAATCTATAAAAAAGCCAGGTGTGGTGGTACACTGCTGTAATTCCAATATTCTGGCAGGCTGAGGCAGGGATCACAAGTTGGAGCTCACCCTGGGCAACTTAGTGACTTAGGTACCCTGTTTCAAAATAAAAATAAAAAGAGATGGGGATATAGCTCAATGTAAAAGTCCTGGGTTCAATCCCTAGTGCTGCCCCTCAAATCTATGAAAGTAATGGTAGCTGCTCCTAATCTTACTGCAAATACGAATGTGGGTAAAATTTGCATTAAAGACAGTGCCATTAATACTCTTCAAAATACTCTGTATCACTGGAAACACATCTGAGACTCTTTAGTAACATGGTTGTAGCTCTTTTGATGTCCTAAAATTGATTCAAAACATTTGCCTTTCATAGTTATTTTGACTTTGGGGTACATGTTGCACAGGGCCAGATCTGACAAATAAAAATAAGGCCACACTATATTTTTACAAGCCTGCTTTTATATTGATTGCACTTAGCAATACCATTTACCAAATTTTTTATCATACCTCATAAAGACAATTTCTCTTTCTTCCTTTTTCTTTTTTTTTTTTTTTTTTTTTTGTCTTTTTGAGACAGGGTCTTGTTATACAGTTCTGCCTGGCCTTGAGCTCACTTTGTAGCCCAGGCTGGCCTCAAACTCACAATGATCCTTTTGCCTCAGCCTCCCGAGTGCTGGGATTACAGGCATGAGCCACCATGCACAGCTTCCACAAAAGAGGATTTCTAGAAGTGCCTCAGAAAGTGGCAAGAGTGATGGGTTAAGTATGTTCAAAGTGAGGAAGATTAGTGGCAGTAGGTCTTCTATTGTATTAATTTTTTTAAAACATTCACCAGTGCTGGGCATGGTGGCCCACAACTGTAATCCCAGCACTTGTGGACTGAGGCAGGACAATCTCTACAAGTTCATGGACTGGACTACCTAGCCAGATCCTGTCTCAAAAAACAAAACAAAACGCCAAATCTAAAACAAACAAAAAACGACATTAACTAGTCCTTTTGGGAATCCTTCAATTTCATCTGTCATTCTTCTGCTTCTTTCCCTGCTTCTAAGAAGTAACTG
Organism: Hydrochoerus hydrochaeris; assembly: GCA_004027455.1. NCBI lineage: Eukaryota > Metazoa > Chordata > Mammalia > Rodentia > Hydrochaeridae > Hydrochoerus > Hydrochoerus hydrochaeris. The sequence goes on along the minus strand of PVLA01003984.1, from coordinate 48,499 downwards.
AAATTTTTCTTTTCTCATTTCCTTTGTGAACAGAGTTGCAAACCTTTATTGATCATCCCTGTGTCCTGTTTGCCACACAGATACTGCGAAATGGGAAAATAGATATTAATTGCTTGTTACATATCCCTGACATAAGTGGTATCCATTTGGGTCTCCCAAGAAACTGAATTAATGTTCTAATCTTAGGGATTTCATTGTTTTCCTTAATGAAGAAAATTAGCTGTTTCCTTGTGGAAAACCCCTGGAGATCACTTCTAGAAGTATTCCATGGGTAGGGCAATTACACCACTATTATTAAGCTTTTAGATTTTTTTCAGGCTCCATATTGTCTCTAGCACAATACTAGGGCCCCACATCTACCTCTAAAATTGGTAAAGTAGTACTGGTAGATTTTAACCTTTCTTCAAGGGGTAATGTAGAGGCAGTTAATGATAGGGTCCTCCGGCATTATCCAACTTCCCCTCTCCCTGCAAGTTGTTCACTAGCTGAGACCCTTTGGTCTGTTTTAAACCAAAGAACTGGCATCCTGAGGTCATGCTATTGGGAGTAGATGTGGAGAGTAATGAGATGTCCTCAGCTCTGAGCATGTGAGCTCCCAGGCAAACAGAGCATGTTCATGATTTTATTTCTGGTATTGGCCAGGACAACTACCATCAGTTTGTTTCAAATGCCTGCCTTCCAAACCTTTCTCTATGCTGTCCTAGTAACCTTTGGAGATACGGAGTGTGTCTGAGTGCGGGTTGTCACTTGCCTCCTGAAAATAGGTGGGCATTAAAAACAAAAACAAAAAACTCCATGACTGCAGGACTTGAGAGCATATGCCACACTGGTTCTGAGACCTAGGTCTTTGGTCGGCTTTTACTGCTGGATGAGAGGAAAACAAGCAAATTCCTTTTTTCCCCAAAGAGAATTGATGCCGTGATAGTTGTTCAACTGAAGCAATTCAGAGTCAGTCCCCATTTGGTGGGACCTAAGAACATGAATAAAATCACGTTCTTTGGCAGGACCTGTGACAATTCAGTTTGGGAGCCCAGTCAGCCTCTTTTTTTTCCATTGGCAAAAAATTTACCTGCGTGAAAGTGTATAAATCTTAAGTACATTATTGTGCCCACACCTCAGTGAAGATAGAGAATAAGTCTGTCAGTTGAGAGCTTGTTCGGAGGTTCTAGCAGGGGAGCATGGCTACTCGTATACCCAAGTGAATAGTCCTCCTGTATCAGGAGTGGTTGTCCTCTTCAGCAGAGCACACAGCTTCGGAAGGGATGTACTTGGAGTGGCAAGGGAGGAAGGGAACACCTACATAGCCAGCCAGATCAGCCAAATCAACCTCCTGAAAATAGGTGGGCATTAAAAACAAAAACAAAAAACTCCATGACTGTAGGACTTGAGAGCATATGCCACACTGGTTCTGAGACCTAGGTCTTTGGTTGGCAGTCAGTAGGGTAACAGATGTCACAGCCAGGTCGCCCTCACATGCACCTCTGTCACTTGGGTTTGCTCATGCTCCTATCCAATCATTCCCCACCTTCACTAACAAAAAACTTGCTGATTTCTATCACTGCAGTATTGTTCCTGAGCTTCTTATAAATGGAATCATAGAGTGTATACGCTTCTGTGTCTAGCCTCTTTCACTTGGCAGTTTTATGTTTTATCAGTAGTTCATTCTTTATGGCTAGGTAGTAGTGCACTGTGTGAAAAGACCCAATTCATTAATCCATTCTTTTGTTAACCAGCATTTGGATTGTTTTCACTTTCTTGGCTGTTACAAATACTAAGCTTCTCTGAATGAGTTCACTCATCCTCTTTCTAAATTCAGGCTTACCCCCTAGGCCATACAATTAGGTTTTTTTTTTTTTAACCTTTATAAGAATTTTAAAAAATCATTTCTCAAAATAGTAGCACAACTTTCCATTCCAAGAAGCAGTGCATGAGAGTTCTAGGTGCTCCAGTTTGTTTTCAGCTTTTATTTACTGCAGGTTTTTCTAATTTAGATCATTCTACCAAATGTTAAGACACTGTTCCATTATGACTTTTTTAATTGCATTTTCTTAAGGACTACTATGTACTGAACCATTTTTATATCCTTTTTTTTAAGTATCTATTCAACTCTTTTTCCTGATTTTATTTTCTTTTGCCTATACTTAAATTGAACTGTTTTTCTCTTGTTATTGATTAGCAAATTCACGTATTCTGGATAAAAATCTTTTCTTAGAAATTTATAATTTAGGTATATCTTCCCAGCCTGCAACATTGTATGTTAAAAGTGTCTTTTGATGAGAGATTTGTTTTCAAGTAATTTGATTAATCAAAAATTTTTTTCTATATTATCAATATTTTTTGATTTTTTAAAAGTAATCATTGCCTCCCCTAGGTTTCAACGTATAATTTCAGGTTTTATGCTTTGACCAGTGATCTACTGTAGTTAATTTTTGTATGTAAGGGAAGGCAGAAGTCAACATTCTTTTTTTTTCACATTTTCCTCAATACAATTTGTTGAAATAAACATGATTTGTTTATTTTCCTTACTGATTTGCTTTGGCATCTTCATTGAAAATTGATTGTCCCACATATGTGTGGGCCTTTTTCGAAGAACTGTAAAGACTATTTGCATAGAACACATGAGGCAGGCCCTTAAGCCTGGGAAATAACCATTCTCATTGGTCAGTGTTACTAAGCCTCAAGTGATGGATATCATGTTGGACGCATCTTGGCACATTTGCATTACAGGTCATCAACTTGAAGCTGTGTGTATATGTAACGAGGGCAATTTTTGCTTGATTTCTGAAGCTGATCTTACTGAGGCCTCTAGAAGTTCCAGTGTGTTCCCATACTAATTATAATGTTTTCATCTACACAGAAATAATATTGTAAAAAGTGAATTGTAACGAGAGGCAGCAGGCAATTTTATGAACAAATATTTTAAATTCAGTTTTCGTATTTGAAAACTTGGATATGTGTGGATTCAAAAATTGATTTGGAACTTGTCCTGATTAAATGTAGGCCAGACCAAAAAATACACTCTTAAGAAAGACATTTTTCATAATGTAAAGAAGCTTGTGGGGCAAAGATTGTTTTAATAACAATCATATTGTATATAGAAACATCTTCTGATGTTAAACAAACCTTGTTTATGGGTAGAATTTCAACTTCTAAAGGGTTTTGGTCACAGATTTACTTACTTGAATGTAGTATGGTTTTTTATTGAACCATAGTAAAATGTTGTTTCTTTTAAAAGATTCCTTTAGTTGAAAAATGAATTAATAGAATAAGAAATACACCAAAATTATTCTGTTAATGTGTTAGTTTTTTTTTATTACTGTAACAAAATACCTGAGATAAATAACTTTTGGAGAAAAAGTTTGTTATATCCCATGGTTTTGGAGGCTCTAGTCCATGATCAGTCATTTTGAGCCTGTGATGAGGCAGCCTGTCATGGCAGGAACTTGCAGCAGAGAAGAACCACTTGTATCACTAGGGAGCAAAGAGAATGAGGTGCAGGGGCTGGCATTTCACAGTGCCTTTCAAGAGCACACCCCCAGTGATTGTGGGGACCTCCCACCTCTTAAAGGTTCTGCCATCTTCCAGTAACAGCAGCCTGGAGTCCAAGGTTTTATGGGCTTTTGAGATCTATTCAAGATCCAAACTGTAGAAGGAAGTTAAGTGATGGTTATCTTTTTTGGCATCCTACATTGCAGAATTTGACTTGGTGTTTTCATGGCATGTGAGTGTGGTAAATTATGGGGCTAGACTGCCTGGGCTGGAGTACATGCTCTGCTGCTGGCCAGAGATGAAGGAATTAGTCTCTGGAAATCTCAACTGGGGAGAATGAGAATACCTGCTTCAGGGGTGAGTTGAGTCAGGCAAAGGGCATTGAGCTGTGTCTGATTCAGAGCACTATGTAAATACTGGTCAGTATTAATATATAACTTTTCTAATAAAACACACATGCAAAGATTAAAAAAATAACCCAAGAGAATAGGGTCAGGGATGTAGCTCATCCCTAGAACCTTGCCTAGCATGTGAGAGGACTTGGGTTTACTCCTAAGTGCTACAAAAAAGAAAGAACACAAAGCAAAAGTGTATTGCATTGTGCAGTGATTCTGCTGTCTCACTGTTTACAGTAACACTCAGTTGCCTGAACTGGTTAGGTTTTGCTTTTAACTCCCATTCTTCCCAAAAGGATGTAGATCTTTTATTTTAAGCTCCTTGGGAAATACATGCTCTGAAAATACAGGGAGTACTTTGTATTAATTGCTGGAGTTACTTTTGTCCTTACAAAAGGACTTTGCAAGGAAAGACATATTTAAGTTCCTGTCTTCCTTTTCTCATGCTTAAGAAAAATACAAGATAGCTCAATTGACATACCACCATCCGCAGCCTGTGTTTGGACTTGCGTCGCTGTGCTCAGCTGCTGGCCCCTGTTTCTGTTCTCTAGCAGTTTCCTGGCAAGAGTGGTAATGAGAGCCATGCTTAGGAGAAGTAGCCAGGACAGGCCTTTCCCCAGTCAACTACCCTGCACCACCCTGGCAAGTGGGATGAGTGTGATCCTCACTTTCATTACTCCTTCTCAGTGAGCAGGGTTAATGACCCCCAAAGCAAAACCCAGCTCAAATCAAACCAGAAGATCTGTTACTGCATTACTAATGACCTTATTTCAGTTGAAGCCATGACGTTCTGGTTGCACAGACCAACCAAAAGTGAGTGGAATGAAGGATGATAGTTTTGCACATTGCACAAAATGACCATTGCGTTCTGTCACAACTATTGTACATGAATGATGAAGGCATAAGGACAATTGATAAAACTGATATCAGCTGATTTACCTAAGGCTGTTACTGTACTGAAGGTAAAATTTCTCTCAAGGAGGCCTGTTCAGTGTAGTAGAGTTCTTGTTTATGTGCTCAGTGTTTGGTGACAGCCACAGACACACAGAGGACCAGGATGTGGCACTAGGGATTTGCTATGTAGACAAGAACCCATTGGATAGGATGACTTTTTCTTCTGTGGTGACTGATCTGTGCACCCAGCTCTCCCATCTTGCACTTTCCGCTATACATGTTCTCTGCAGCTTTACATCTCTCCTGTGCCACACAGTATGGAGGAGCTCACTTCCCCAGCACTCGCTTGGTTTTGCTGCCTGCTTTTCCTACCTGCTGTTTCAGGGGACGGGAAGTCCTTCCTCATGTACAAGACTCATTTTTCTTTTTCTTCATCTTTAAAAGGTTACAGTGACCTGTTAAATTAATACATGGGTAGTGCTTAGAGCCCTGTGTGGCCTTTGGTAGTGGTTAGTGATGCTTTTGCTTTTAAAAGTATCACCTCTTCAAGGTTTCTGTTCTTAACCTATCTGGGCCAGATGAGGACTGCTTCTCAGATGCAGCAGCCGTTCCCTGTGCTTCCATTAAGTTGTAACCTCCAGCTCACCAAGGGAAGGATGGTGACATCTTGTGCACCATCCATTGCCTGGTGCATAGTTATATACTGTGAACTCAATAAACGGTTTTTGAACAAAATTAATAAAGTGATGTATAGAAAGACTGTTTCAGTTATATTATGCTTCTTACCTTGACAAGATACAACAGTTAAACATAACTGTCCTCTACAGGTTTGTCTTAAATGTGGCATAACTGAGCCCTCTTGGGCAAGCCTCTCTGAATACCTAATCCCTGAAACACATTACTCAAGGGCCTTTGTCCTCTCATTCTTGGGGAATCATGTGGGAAAGGGAGAAACACTTGGGAGTGTTTATGTTTTCCCCTGTTAGCAGATGATGTTGCTTGGATTTGTAGGTTTTTTCCTGGTTGTGGGGAAATCTTCAAGCTGGCTATGATGAGAGAGTCTCAAAAACCACACAGAAGTTTGGTATATTCTCCTTAAATACACTGTCTCTTTTTTTTTTTTCTTTCACTTTTGATCTGTGTTTATGGACTTCTTTAATTATATTTCAAGATTTTAGTATCTGAAATAATGACTGTTTTGATGCCTCTACCATTGACTTTCTTATACTTTTTTTTTCACTAGATTAGAAGCTACTTTGAAGACTTAGAATTCTGAAGCAACTTTTTTTTTTCTTTTTCTTTTTTTCCTTCCTTTCCCCCTTTTTCTGATACACAGTTACACTCTTTAAAAAGAGTGTATCTGCATAAGCAAGGTGTAGTGGCACATACCTGTAATTCTAGCCCTTGGGACAGTAGGGTTGCCACAAGTTTGAGGCCAGCCTGAGCTACATGAGAGTTCAAGGCCAGCCTGGAAAACATAATGAGACCCCGTCTCCAAACACAAAAACCAAACAAAAAGTATATTGTGTCTGTATTATATGAAATATATTATACTTAAAATTTATTATTTCTAATTGTGGTAAAGTATATCACATAGAACTTAACATTTTAAGGGTACAGTTCTATGATACTAAATACATTCACATTGTACAACCATCACTATCTTCTGTCTTCAGAATTATTTTGTCTTGTAAACTAAAAGTCTGTGTCTATTAAACAATAAATCTCTATTTACCTGGAAACACTATTCCACTTTCCATCTCTTTGGAATTTGACTGTTTTAGGTATATCATGTAAGTAGAATCACATAGCATTTGTCTTTTTGTGAGTGACTTTCTTCACTTAGCATAATGTCCTCAAGTTCATCTCTGAAGTGTTAACAGGATTCCTTCCTTTTTAAGGCTAATACTCTACTCCATGTGATATGTTGATATATATATATATATTTTTTTCTTTTTTTTTCTTTTACTGATGGTCACTTACTGATGGTCACTGGGATTGCTTCCACCTTCTGGCTATTTTGAGTAGTGCTTCTATAAATATTGAGTGTACAATACCTGTATGAGTCCCTGCCTTCAATTCTTTGAATTTAATGAGTCTTTATCCTAATCTCCTGATGTTCTCTGTTGTTTTCCTTCCTCTTTTGTTTATTTACTACTTATTTCCTATGACCTTTGGGCCATCTTCCTAGTAAAATGATCCTGCATGTATAATTCAGCTTAACCTATCAAAAGTTGAACATACCACAAGTGGAAAATGCGTATAATGCCTCAAACCTACCAAACATCATAGCTTAGCAACATGCACATTGCAGAGTATCTGTCATTTCCTCTTGTGATCACGTGAGACCTGGCTGACAGAACCACAGTATACAGCATCACCTGAAAATATTCGATTATGTATTGGTGGCCTCAGAAAAGATAAAAATTCCAAGTCTGGTCTCTACTGAATATGTATTGTTTCCACACCATCCTGAAGTTGAAAAATCATAAATGAAACCATCTGAAGTTGGGAACCACCTGTAACATGCCTATTGCCAGACTTCTTAGGTTTCAGAAGAACCCTTACAAAAACTGGTCATGCAGAAAGCAGTTTGACAGCCAGGAAATATGATTGGTGCCGCATCATACACACCAATGTCTGCTCTTTTCTGATGGCATGCCAGGAGCTCCTCAGTTAAGGAAAAAACTCTCCACAGTAGGGAAGATAGATACTTGTGGCTATTGTCATTCTGTGTTTTGAAATACAACTGTTAATAGTAATAGTTTCTTTATATATCAGTTTTATAATTGCGAGTTTATCTGCTTTTATCTTTCTATGAAAACATGACTATCCTAGATAACTTACAAGGCTATAATTTTTATATAGCCATAAAATATTTACATTCATTAGCTTAACCAGCCTTTTTCCAATTTTAAAAGCAGTTATTTCTTACAGAACAATGTCAAACATCCCAAGATCATAAATGACAAATTCTGTCTGTCCTTTCATAATCTTTTTAAACATGTTCATTCTCAGGCTCATTGGGAAATTAGCTTCTGTTCCCTCTTGCATACTTCCTTCTTCCCCTTCCTAACAATATTTATATTTATATATAACTTTGCATCTAGTAGTTTTACCTATTTTGTGCTTCCAAATAGTATGTATAATTTAATGTCTTCCAAAAATGATTATTTAAGCATATGAGTTTACTTATGTCATGCTTCCTTCTACTTTTAGATAAGTTGGTCCCAATTTTATGTTGTTATCACTACTTCCTCATGTAGTTACATTCCTGTGATCTGTGACTTGTTTCCTTTGATGGTGTTTGTTGACATGGTATGAGTCAAAAATGTGTTATGGCTTTAAGACTGGGCATGGTGGTGCACATCTGTAATCCCAGCACTCCAGAGGCTGAGGCTGGAGGATGAGCCCAAGTTTGAGGCCAGCCTGAGCTATGTAGTGAGTTCAAGACTGCGTTGAGCTACATAGCGAGACCCTGTCTTAAAAAAGAAAAACATATTATGGCTTTTAAAAATAGATTAGGTAGCCAGCTAGATGAACGGATGGATTGATTGATTGCTGGTTTTCTGTCATGATTGTGGTATGTCACATCATTGACTTTACTCTTTTCATTGTCCATATTTGTGAATTTGATTAATAAAATAAGTCTTGTTTTTTGCTAGCAAGTCAGTATTTTTCCTTAGTTATTGGCTTTTTTGTGTGAATTTCTGTTAATATAATTGACCTTATATATTCACATATAATATATATTATTATCCTGTTACAAATATTTTACTGTATGCTTTTCTATTTTATTTGCTAGTTTTTGATTAATAGACATTTTATACTTTAGTCAGATTTATTCAGGTTGTGTTACCTTTTGTTATTCTTTCCATTGCTTTTTGTAAAGCTAAGATTTGTTTTCCCATCTGAAATTCAGAAATATTTCTTCCTATTTTAGTTTTGTTTTCTTTTACATTTAACTCTTTAATCTGTACAGAATTAGTTTGGTTGAACATGTTATGAAAGAGAAATTTCTTTCATATTATTTTATTCTTATGTTTATTCAAATTCCCAGTACCCATGGTGCAAACCAGAACAAGTGCTTTTCCTTCCTTACTTTAGTGACTGTTCTGCTGGGAATACTGAGGAGGCTATGAGGAGAGGCACAGAACTCTCAGAGCAGCTGCCCACACCGAGCCTGACCTCTCTGCTCCTGGCAGGGCAGGAGGAAGGACCAGCCCTGTGAGTGCTGGGGACTAGGGGGCCCAGACTAGGGTGCTATAAGTCTTGACTGTATTTGTCTTTATTCATGAGCAGGATAAGTAATGGGGCTTGACTTGCTGGAGAGTTGCTTGAACCTCAATTATAGATAGGAGGCTGCTTGCTTACATGGTGGGAAGAGCCTCGGGCCAGGAAAGTCAGAAATCTTGGGTCTGATTTCAGCTGTCAGTCAACTATTGCTGTAACATAGCAAAGTCTCTTAACGTCTCCAGTTTCTAGGTTTAAAGGATAGAATCGAGATCTATATCCCCTCATATTTATTCTAAATAAATTGTAGGTTAGTTGCATGGCAGAGCTAGGTTTACCATGCATCCATTAGGGATATTTCTTGGTAAGTAGTTCATTTCTCTTTAATTCAGTCAACAAATGCGATACCAAGTTTAGTAAGATTATGACAAATGTCACTTAATTCTCTACCTTGGGAGAATTTGTACTTTTTAACTTTCCCTAAGTATTTTTAATTTACTATACTTCCCTTCAAAAAGATTTCTGTTTTTCCTAATAATTGCTGTTTCCCCCCAGCTACCTCTTGTGTTTAAGAATTACAGAAATAATGACCTAACAATCACACAAATCTAGAACTGACTCACTTCTCTGCCCTCACCCTTACTGTATGCTCAGAGCTGTAATACAAAGTTTTTAAAAGCCTGAAATAAAACTGCATAATACTTGGAAAAATACAAAGCATTGAAATGGTAAAAGTAATGGCTAGGAGATACAAATGTCTACTGTCAGTTGTTTATATTTTATTATTGATATTAATAAGTTGTTATTAATGTACTAGCAACAGAATTTGCCTTGAGAAATAAAACAGCCACTAGGTAAATCTAACTTTATTTTTATGTTAATTTGTTGTGGTAAAGTAGCACAAAGTGTATGTATTAAGCAGTTTTTGTATAAAAGTCATCTCTTAGTCTGCTATACTTAGGTGTTTGAAACTTCTCCCACTTTTTGATTCCTAAAGTGAGTGAATGTGGTCTGTGTCTGTATCATAACTTACATAACATACAAGGATAATTCACACATCACTTAATGATGACTTATTATAAATTTAGATACCTCCCATGACTGTTTCTGTGGCTTTAACATTTTCCTCTGTGAATGAATATGTTTGCTATAATATCATGTGGTAACCTCTTGCAATCTGTAGAATTTAGTTGTTGTATGGATAAACTTCGGGAGTTTTTCTCTGTGCTCTAGAAACTCATAGCATTATATACTAAAAGAAACATAAATAATCACTCATTTCTGCAACTTTGTTTTGTTTGATTATATTGTGTATTACATGACTTCGAATGATGTTGAAAAATAGCCTTTAACTTTTAAGCCATGAATAGATATGCTCTTCAAAGAAAATAGTTCCTTTGAAAATTAAACTTCAGTTTCTCACTGTGCACTACTCTGATTTTGTAATGTTTTTAAAAACAGTTTTGGGGATTTTTTTTTTCAAAGCTCACAAGCAAATTCTTATTTCTCAAAAGCCATAATATATTCATAAGTCAGTATATCCCAAAGATACTATTTTTAAACTGCTGTTGGATTTATTTTTCTTAGTGTACCAATCTAGGGCATAATTTTCTTTGCTCTGGGTCACATGATTCCTCCCGTCCTTCACACACGCACTTTAAATTCATACTTCCTGATTGAGCCATCAAGATTACGTAAAATGCAAATCAGCCTAAATATTGAAGAGTAAGAATTTTAAGGAGAAAATGTTTTCTTTTTTCTGTTTTGTGATTAACCCCTTAGAAGAATCAGTGTGAATGTGTGCTTGCCTGTTTCTATTTGGAAGCAAGAAACTGTTAGGGAATTTTTTTTTTGCCCTTCCCTTTCAGATTGAGTCAGACTTTGCTTTCATTATAAAAAATAATGTACCAACTAAATAGACTGTGAGGTGGTACGGTAGCAGGACTGAAATCAAAATGGTTCCTATTACTGAGAGATCCATTTACTTATTACTGTTTTCATGTTCAGAACGAAGAGTACAGCAGCTGTCAGAAGGTAACGATTTGATATTTTAGATGCATAAATACCATTTAGCCTTTCTGCTGTCTGTAATAAATGAAACTAATTTCCACCAGGCAGGATGACGCTAGTTTTAGCACAAATCTTGTAGTCCGTCACATTTTCTTAAAGCAGTTTTGAAGTTGTCATAGTAACAGCCTGATGTTTGAGGGGGGTCTTTTTAGTAGTTCTGTATCCTGACTCAGTTAATTTTATTAACTATGGGTATTTTTGTTTTCACTCATTTATGACAAGCAAAAACTATAAATTGTTCAAATATTTATTTCATGTTCTTTTATCTTGATGACTGTGGTTTAATGAGTTGATGTTTTATAAGTGGTTTTAGTAAAACAAGATTGTTATTAATTGATATAGGATAGATTAAATGAGCGTTTTTAATTGTTCTGTAAAATCTCGCTATCATTTTAGGACCAGGATTTAGTTTTATTTAAAGTAGCAAGTTATGGAATATTACAGATGTAACTGTGGCTTGGTATCAATGGTTATATTTATCCTTTACTGTGATGTTCATGTATTTAAATTAAGAACTGGGAAAGGCAGAAGAGAAATGTGTCAGACTTACAGGAGGAGAAATTACTTCTTTAAAAATACAGTACTCATGTGTAGCACCAAAAGCATGTTCCATAAAAGGAAAAAAATAATAAATTCGGCATTACCAAACTTCTTTCTGAAACTCTAAAACTAGCAGTAAATTCTCCTCTTAGAAAGGTCCATGGGAACTCTTAGTGGGTTGAAAGTAGATTGTGCTGTTCCGTAAGGAAAGCTGTGTGGCAGGAATTGTTGCTAATATGGCAAATGATGAACAAGGAAGCTGTGTCTTGGGTAGGAGAGGGTCAAAAGGAAGAATGGCCTGGATTAAGTGTGGGGATGCTAGGACTTAAAAAATATTAAATCCGTTCTGCTTTCGTTTTCCCTAAAAATGTAAAGAGCAAAGTGACACTTACAAAATGTCTGTGAGTTTTGTAGATTTAATGCTGATGCCACTGTCGCTGCCGTTTGGTAGGATATTTGTTCACCCATGGGCCATGCAAGGGAGTTGGGGCAGCAGCGTGTGCAGCCAACAGCAGTAAAGGTGCTAATGCGTGGCTAGTGATGTCAGGAGTTACGAGACAGCGGTTTCAAAACACTGCAGTAAACAAGGTCAAAGTGTCCCGTTTTGCTGGAAGATTTGTTTTTATGAGCTGGACAGTACATGGATGAAGTAATTTTTCAAAACAGATTTCCCATTTATATGTGTTGTTCTTTTTTTCTTTTTAGATTTAAAAAAAAATAGCCAGATGAGATTTAGTAATCATTACATTTTTAAGCAAAATTATAATTGGATTTTTTCCCATATTTTTATAGAGGAAATAAAAATGCTTATGACCTAATACTGCTAAATGCACTTTTAGAGGGCAAGATAGAACCCAGTCCTTTCAAAGGAATGGCACATAGCAATCACAACCAGTAGTAAAATACTCCTTTGGGTTTTGTACCTTTGGTTCTTATTGGACAGGCATCTAAGTACAAGACAGTTAATGGCCCAGAATATTGCTGACTATGTGGCTTGTCTTAATGCGTTTTCCAACCTTGAACCTGAGAATGCCAGAGGCTTGAGTCTCTGGCAGTTTGAGAGAGCAGTTATCTGCTGGCTGCAAGGTTCCTGAGGTAACAAGTGAGTGTCCTGGGAGAGTGTGTGTGTGGTATCAACAACAGTGGTGCCATTTGGTGCCCTGAGGTCGCCTTGGCCTGTCCTGGGGATTCCTGGTCCTCACAAGTGTCTCTGAGATGAACTGTGAACTTGGGGCGTCTTGGGCAGCGCAGGCGCTTTGGAGTTCCACAGCAGACCTGGGTTAGGAGCACACACGGCTTTTAAAGTGAAAGCAGGGCCTTGAGGAAGGAATTGCTGTCATCTCGATTCATGCCCAACCTGCTCACAGTGCTGGAAAGCAAAGTAAGTTTTGTTTGTTTCTTTGTTACTCAGTCTCTCCTACATGTTTTTTCTTGCGAACATAGATAGACGCTCAGTATGTGACAAGTGCCAAATTTCTGTACCACCCCTCTTTACTGGGAAATGGGAGATGGAGTTTGTTAACAAATTGCCCCTTTTATCCTCCCTCCCCCGCTCTCTATTCCCCCCACCCCATCCAACACCCATAACAGAGTGTGCTGAGTTTTAGAGGTAAGAAGAAATTGAAATGTATTATCAAGGAGAAAACAAAGTTCCTTTTTGCTGTTAGGTAAACAACAACAACATAAACCGAGGCTTTTTCTGTAATGTGGCCAGGAGGTCTCTAGCAAAACAACCCCAGTCCACTGTCCTGATTTCCATCTGGACACAGAAAAGGGCTAGTGTGAAGACAAGGGGTCCTCAAGTGGGAACTGTACAGGAAGCAGGCGGCAAAAGGTCACGGACAGGAGGCTGTAATTTAAAAACTTGACAGGGAATGAAAGGAGCTGAGGGAAATACATTATTTAGTGATTTGGGCCAGAATTTAAAATAAACATAGGATAAAACATGTAGAGACCTAATCTTACCAACAAACGCTGAGGTTTTTCTTCATGTTAGAGTTTTGTGCCTTACAGATTTATGGAAAATGTGTTTATTTGCCTTTATAACCCAAGTAAGAGACTTCACCACCTATACAAAAGATTCTGTTACACCAGCCTAAATCTGGCACTTGGCCCCTGTTGTCTATCCTGTATGTTTATTTTTTATGCTGTTCCTATCTCTAGAGATGTTATATGCCTTGGTTAATTTTTAATGCAGAGTCCTGTGATTTTGAAAATGGTCAACAAATAGAAATGTGGAGCATTTTGTGATTTGTAATTATCTTTCTTTATAAAATGGACTGGTTTTGCCATGTACTGTTCCTGGTGTTTTCAACTTGAATAATAACACTTTGCAAAAAGAGAGGCAGCACAGTGGTAGTATGGAATTGAAGCAGGAGTTTTCTTCAGACTCTAGTGTAGAATGCTGTGTGGATTTAAGTAAGGGCATCTGTGTCATGGAGATTTCATCTCAAAGTGGTAGCAATAGAACTTAGTTGAGGTGGCTATCTTTCATTTGAAACATTGCAGGATCTTCACGTGCATGTCTGAGAATTATTAATTCACTAAACATATTTAACTGTCTTCCTTATAGTAATGTGGTTGGAGCTATGATTTTTTACATTGTTAAATTTACAGAGATTAAGTTTGTAAATTAAAGATCATGAGCAGTTCAAAACAAGGGTGAGTGAGCAGAGAGCATTACCATTGAAACGAAACGGTCTTGTTAAAGATGGTGCCAAGCAAGCAGGACTGTTCCCTTGTGAGCTGCCCCTCCTAATTAAAGAGGAAGGTGGCTGCCATCTGTCTTCTTTCATTCAAGGCAGTAGGGGGTCTGGGGTGGAAGGAAGCAAACTCCCCCACCCTTATTTTTCTCCCACTCTTTTTTATAGTCAGCTTTCTCCCTAATCAGTGACCCAGAAGGTCATTGATGATCTGTCTGTCTCAGAATGAATAGTAACATAAGCATACATGGCACTTGGGAAAAAAGTTTATAACATGCATTTATCCATTTAGAATTCCACTTGAATTATGTCTTGAGAATATTGTAATCTCTGTGTTGCTGTCTTTGCCCCTTTTGTTACCAAGAGCACTGTGCATAGGAAAAATAGGAAATTTTGCTTTTATTGTTTTTACTTTATCATGAAAAAGTTTACTTTTCACTGGGCATAATCTGAAGATGGCAACATGTGGCTACATACAAGGGATGTGGATATGCAGGAATATTGTCAAAATCAAGGACACCTGTTAGTTACAATGCATGCATCTCATCTCTGGGAAACATGGACCACGATGTGAACAGATGCCCAATTTTTCCAGTGGTCTACTGCAGTTTCCTGGGCCAATCACTGGAATAATTCATATTGTTTATCCTTCAATTAAGCAGTAAGCCATTTAAAACCTTTCTCATGAGAATGTGGTAAAAGTGTACTTTGGATGATAGCTTAACTTTGAAATGTGTAGAGTATTCTTAAAATAAGTGAGCTCTTGACCAGTTTCTTTTCTCAATGGAAGAAATGTGTTGTTTTTAGAAAGATTAAGAGAAAATGAAATAATACTTGGGGATTTTTTTCTTCTCCCCTCCATCCTCCCGCTCCCCTTCCCTTCTTCTCCCCGCTCCTCGTTTTTATTTTGAGACAGGATCTTCCTAAGACACTCAGTTGCCAAGGCTGAACTCAAATTTTTGATCTTCCTGCCCCAGCTTCCTCATTGCTGGATTTACAGGTGTGCACCAGCTTGCCCAGCTTCTTCTTTCTTTCATAAACTTTATTGAAACTGAAAACTTATAAAATCTTCATGTATATTTTCAATTTTTTTATACTTCAGAAAAATGTTAATTTAGAAAGATCAGTCTGTACGCACTATATTTAGCTTCCTAGGTGGGGGTGAACTTTCTAGAATGTACTGAATTTTAGAACTCTTTGTGACATGGAAATGTAGTATTTCTAAACCCTGTTACAGTATGTGTGGAAAGCTCAAATGTGAGAGTCATATCTGTAATTTCATTTACAGTTCTTTTTTCAAATCTGTCACCAAGTTGTAATGAACTTTCTTGGAAATGAAGATGTGCTTATGTTGTCGAATCTTGGGAAGATGAGTATAGGTTTTTGAAGACCTGGCGTTCAGTTCATGTAGTCAGAAAATAAAAGTGGGTCCTTTGTAGTAGATGTAATAGAAAAATATAGTGCTGAAGTAGGGCAAGTTTTCTTGGCTTTTTCATGGAATAATTTTAAATATTCAAATAGATACCTATCCTTTTAAACATGTAATTTAATTCAGTTTTCCTTTTGTTATTTATTTCAAGCAGACTAAATAATGAAGCCTGTCTATCAAGTGAAATTCCAAAATAATGTGATTAATACTTTAAACTCACATGACAAGAGACATTAGACATAATGGTGAATATTAGCCGAAAGAATTTTAACTTTAGCACTATGATGCCACCTGTGCCGGGGACACATTGAGCACTTCCTGCCTGCCATTCCTTAAGAGTCTTCCATGTTCTTTTCCTGTCTATAGTGGAGGAAATCTCTGTCCTCTGAGGACAGGAAGAAGTCAGTAGTTTACCTCTGATGAATAAGATAGATAATGTACCACAGATGCCACTTCATTCCAAAAGTAAGCACTTCAAGCTTGAAAGTGAGCTGGCCACAGACCTGGGATTCCAGAAGAACGTTGTTTAACTGGAGAAATGACACATAAGGAGGTCATTCTACAGACAGGCAGGTGTTACAGTAGAGGTACATGTGGTGTAGCTGGAGCCCATTTTATGATATAGGTTTGATAGGAAAACGAATCATGTACATGATTTATAAAGTAATTTACATAATAGAATTTTGGAAATGAAAGCTTTTGAAAAAGAATTGTATTTTAAGGCTGAAGAGATAAGAGTGTATTTCTGAAATTCTACAGTTTAGAGCCAGTTAATAGATTTTCATTTTGTAATAAGCCCCTGCCCCCTAAGTGCTGGCCAGACAAAAGATGAGATTGTACAAGATTTTGGATATCCATAGAATAATTTTGTGTTCTTCAAGGGACACTATTTTGAAGAGTAACTCATTTTTTACTGTTCATATTGGGTTCTTGTGATACCCTAAATATACAAAAGCATTTTATATGATGTTTATTGCTGACAGTAGCTGTGTTACTTGTAAAAGACAGTGAATCTGAGGTGTTTCACATCTCTGAATGTGGGAGGTAGAAGGCTTCATGTTACATTCCATAGGGACAAGATTTATTTCTCCCTTATAGCCAGTAATGAATGTCTCTAGTGAACAGTTTCACTAAAGAGCTATTTGTGGAGTATTGCTCAGTGCTGGGCACTGTTCTAGGAACTATTGGAAGGCTAAACTGATGGATTGCAGACACAGAATGATGTCATTCCTCTACAGGACCCTAGAAGTGTATATAGTAAGCGACTATTTGATACTTTCACTGAGTA
Organism: Hydrochoerus hydrochaeris; assembly: GCA_004027455.1. NCBI lineage: Eukaryota > Metazoa > Chordata > Mammalia > Rodentia > Hydrochaeridae > Hydrochoerus > Hydrochoerus hydrochaeris. The sequence goes on along the minus strand of PVLA01003984.1, from coordinate 31,459 downwards.
TTAGAGTTTAGGCCAGGGGCTGCTGACCTTAAAGAGCTTGAACTAAGGTCCTGTGCATGGATAAAACAGGAATAAAGGTAAAGAGAGGTAAATGCATGAGAGATAGAAAGATAGCTAAATGAACCGCAACAAAAGTTTGTAGAGCACTAATCTGTGGAAGGGGACCAAGAAATATGTCATAGATAAAACAGCATTTGAACTAGATACTAAAAGAAGGGTGGTGCTGGATTTGAGGTTTTTGAGGGAGCTTGTCCTCACCCAAGAAAACCTGAGCAGAAGCATTGGTGGGGGTGGGAAGTACTGGTGTATAAAGTGGGCAACAGTGTGTGTAAAAATGACTAATGGGATCACATGCCCAAAGTCCATTGAGGTGAGCCCAGGAAGGGCCTTAAATGTCATATGACTGAATCCTAAGTCACTGGGAAGCAGTTGGTCAAGTGAAGGGTGGTGAGCTCTCTCTCAGAGCAACCCATCACTGATGTCAGTGGGGGATGACTTGTGGGGGAAATGCCCAGTGCACAGAAGTCCCTTAGATTCATTGTCATAGTCCAGGAACAAGACAAAGAGGATCTAAATGAGGGGAGCTAGACAGATTGAGGAGGTGGGATGTGGGAAGTGCCTTGGATGATGGGTGTTGGCTTGTGGGAAGGGGAAGCAGAAGTTGCTCTGGGATTCAGGGACCCAAGGACCGATCTCGCAGGGCTTTCATAGTTTGCACCTTAATCTTCTCCCTATTCTATGCAGATAGTGTCTTTGTTCTTATTTCTGAGATGAGAAAACTAAAATTCAGAAAAAGTTAGTAGTGGATCTAAAATTGCACAGCTGATAGGATTTAGAATAAAGTTTTGAGTGCAGGCATTCATGTCCCAATAGTGCATGTCCTTTCTATTTAACTCAGCTGTGAAGAAAGTAGATGAACTGTGTTCATTCTGCTTAGACTCAGTCTGATGCTGGTAGGACTCTCCCTTCTGGGTAGGTATCCATCAGCAGGCTGGAGACATGAAGGGGAATCTGACAACAATGTTAGAAGGATTAAAGATGGTGTGTAAGAAGCACCTTTGTGTTCATTTATTCAACAGATACTTGTTGATTATCCTTAGCAACTGACATTGCATGACAGTAAGAATACTGTACAGTGATGAACCACAGAGGTGTATCTTTAACAATGTGCAGGCTGATGAGAAAGACTCAATACTGTGGCATCAAAGTAAAGCAGTTTGGCTGTGGAAACACTTGGTGGTGGTCAGGGGAATCTAACCCTGTCAGGGGTCAGGAAACCTCTTTGAGTCAGTTGTAATGCTTAACATTACATTCAGATAATGAAAGCTGAGTTAAAAAGTAAAAAAAGGCTAGGCATTGTGGCACACACTTGTAACCCTAACTGCCAAGGAGACTGAAGCAGTAGAATCCTAAATTTGAGGCAATTTTTGAAAACTAACAAGGGCTGGGGATGTAGCTCGTTGGTAGAGTGCTTGCTTGCGTCCCTGGTTCCCACAACTACCAAATAAATACATACATACATACATACATACATAAGTGAGAAAGTGATACATTTTCCAGGCAGGGGAGATAGAATGTGCTACGATCCAAAGGCAAGAGAGAATCACAGAACTCATCAAGGACTAAAAATTATTATGTGACCATTATAGAGGGACCATTAGTAAGAAGATACAGCCAGAGAAAGTAGAAGCTACAATAAGAAAAGCCCCAAAAGCTATGTTAGGAAATTCAGTCATCTTTAAGGGTATAAGGAAGTTTTGGTGAATTTTGAGTACTGGGTAACATGATCAGACCTGTATTTTGAGAGGATCATCCTGCCTGCTAGAGAACAGATTTTAGGGAATCAAATACTGAGAGCAGGAAGCATGTGTAGGAGACTATGGGAGAGAGGAGTCTGGATGAGAGGGTGGAGATCTGGACAGAGAGCAGACTGGTTGATACTAAGTACAGCAGATGTGTTGGAACTGGGGGATTTGTTGGGTATGGAAGGTGAGGGAGAGAAAACTAAATGGTACCATGCACAGCTCTGAGACAGCTGAATTATTATTGGTACTTAGTAAGGGAACATGGTAGGAGGATGAGATTTGGAGTCTAGGATATTAGGTTTCATTACACATGTGCTGGGATCCGAGGGAATGGATAAAGGAAGCTGAAGTATCAGGTGTGGTCAGGGAGAAGGCATCATTATTCATTATTGTGAAAGTGACACAGTTCACACAACAAGGGCAAAAGGTCATTAGAGTGGTGGGAACCATAGGGAAGAGGCTGGTTCTTGGAAGTGAGGTGTTAGGAAGCTCGGAGACTGGCTCTAGTTGTGTTCTCGTCTGGAGGTTGAAGCCACACAGATTGTTGGCAGGATGAAGGAGTGTGGAGCTAGCCCCTGACCTGCATAGGTCAGAGTGTGCATAGGAAGAGCACTTTCCAAGACAGTGTGTGCAGCACTGGAGAAGAGCGAAAAGGGCCAGGAAGCTAGAGAAAAGGCAAATGAGATGGAGCACTGAACCTCTGAGAAGAGTTAAGAGGTGCCCAGAGATCAGGGAATTGTTTTTAGGGGAAAATTAGAAAACAACAGGGAAGTTCAGAGCACTGGAGGCTGCAGAGTATGGGGCAAAAAGAGGAAGTGCCAGGCAGTATCCTGTTGAGAAAGACAGGCATCATGGCCTGGGTGTGGTGGGTAGAAGCTTTAGTACCTTACAGAGAGCAATTCCTTGGAGTGATGGAGCTGGAAGAGGCATGTGAGAAATAAAGGAGTGGATTGAAATCCTAAGTAGAAGGCAACAAGTATAACCTACCCTGCAAGAAGGTTTAAACTGAGAAAAGCTTGCACATGTAGCTTGCACACTGTGAGTCTACTCTAACATCTCATTATGAGTCTTCACTTTTTCTATTTCATTGATAGTCTTCTAGAATTCTTTGCTGGCTGTCCTTTGACTAATTATTTACCCTCTTTGTGCTTCACTTATAAAATGAACCATCTGAGCACTTCTGTTTTTGAAAGGACTGTGTGATGGCAAATTTTATGTGAGCCTGGCTAGGCCATGCCACCCAGATATTTGATTAAAGAACAGGCTACATGGCCTTACACAGGAATTTTTTTTTTAAATGAGAATAACATACAAGTAAACTAATAGACTTTGAGTAAAGTAGATTACCTTCCTAATGTGTGTGGGTTAACCAGTTGAAAGCCATAAGAGAAAAAAAGCTAAAGTCCTCAGAGAAAAAGAAATTTTGCCTCTAGAGATAAGATTGTGATAACGAACTATTCCCAGAGTCACTGGCATGTCCTATATAATTCAGACTCACCAGTTCGCATAAATGCATTATTATAAGTCTGATTATCTAACACACACACACACACACACACACACACACACACACACACACATTATTGCTTTACTTTATTCTGGAGAACCGTAACTACTACAGATAGGAAGATTTTAGAAAGGTAAATTATTCCACAGCCACCAATACAGGTTGACTAATGAGTAATGGGGCAGGGCTGGGGATCCAGATTGTGATTATAATCACTTTAACTCTGTGGTTTCTCAGTTTACTATGTCCTGAACATTTATTCACCTCTTCCTTTGGTACCATTCTCTAGAGCATTCACTGAGGTAGTAGCATGGTTGGTAAGGCTTAGGTAAAAAAAGAAAATGCATTTAAAGTGTCATTCAAGAAGTTATCTGACATTTCTTACCTCCTTGGAAAACAGAAAATACTCCTATTGCAGCAATATCATTGGCTGGGGCGGGGGTTTATTTGAAAGTGGCCTTATATCATCCCATTTTAAGAAAGGAATGATTGAAGAATCAGATAACATTCCCAAGGTCAGTAGCAGAACAAGGATTCATATCTCATCAGAATGATTCCAAACCAATGCTCTGGGTGCTCTTCTGTGCCTGTCCTGGTACCTCCTAGGTGCCCACTGCTCTTTCTTCCTGGACTATATAGTTCCATGCAAGCAGGTATTCTTTTCACTAGCATACTTTAACTTCTACCAAGTGCAGTCCCTGACACATAGTAGGTGCTCAGTGCATATATATTGAATGACTAAGAGACTCACTTGTGTTCTCTGTGATCACATCCAAATGGATGTGCATTGGAGTACCATATCCCTCATGTATAATTCATTATAGATCCAGAAAGGAATCACATTTGTGAAGTGTCATGTAATCCTGAGATTTTAGCCCTTAAGCTTCAGGTTAAGGTTTTCCATATCTCTGCTTTAAGATGAACACACCTGCCTGAACCCGGTCACCAGCTCTCTCTCTCCAGAGAAGTCTAGGTGATGTTATCTACATCCCTGGCATCCATTCTCAGAACTCACCTTTTAAATCTACTCCATACCTAAGCAATACTGGTGCTGTTAATGAATCATCACTTTATAGATTTGGAAAACATGTCTAAAGGTTTGTGCCATTTGTGTCTTTCCAAAATTCTCTCAATATCTGTCTCTGTCTCTTTGTCTGTCTATCTGTCTGTCTGTCTTTCTCTCTCTCCCTTCTACTTTAGTTTGTCACTATTTCATAAACATATCTCATTGCTTTTTAAATTAAATATATGACAGTACATGGAAAACCTCTTTAAATTGAAACTGTATTTTGTACCATTTTGCCCTCAAAATTCATTTCCTTTGCATCTCATAACTGAAAATCAATGATACTGTATTTAGTACCATAATATAAGCTTATTTTTCCCCTTAGAAATGATAAATTGTGACTAAATTTTGATCAAAAATGTAAATCAGAATTAGGCAGCATGTAGTACTTGGCTTCCATCTGCCTTATGTTCTTATTTTTAATTATGTAAGTGCATGGCAATGATTACTGCAGGAGCTAAAGTAAACGACGAGAATTTTTCCTTTACAAAAGATAGTATAATCTAAAAGAATAGCTCTTGGGCATGTATGTTTCACCAAATACATGAGTATGTGAGTCTGTGTACATACTCATACGTATTCTAGAAACTAAAATATATGTTGCCTTTTTCTTTCTTCTAAAAAGAAAAAGAAAAACAGATAAACCAACTATATAGCTAGAAAGTCCATTACTACCAGAGTAAAACACCTTAGAATTTATGTCCAGATGAAAACCTTCCAAAAACTTGGAGTCAAAACTCACAAATAGCCTGTTCTGTATCAGACAGTTACCTTTGTGTGGCTTTGAAAAGCTTCACAGTAGGGCCATTTGTGTTTGGGAACATCCAGTCAAAATACCGAGACAGATACAGGGAGAAATGTAATTTGCAAGCACTTGGCTGGCAAGCAGGGACACAAACAGCAAAGCAGAATGCTCCAGATCTTCTTGGAGCTATTGCATGAATACATTTGAAAAATAAACCCTCTCAACCTCCCCAAACCAGAATACTCACTGGCACTCCTCTCTTAATCTGAATGTTTAAGGAAAAAGAAAAAGTTCTCCTTGAGAAATTGTTGGAAATGCTTCATTATTTTGTGTCCTCCAAACATGGTGAAGACCAGTTTGGAAGGGTAGTACTTGATTTGGTCAACTGAGAACAGGGAGGCCTGCATCTCCCTGCATGCATGCCATGATGGAGGACTGAAGTTGCTCTAACTGTAATTCTTTCATTCCTGCTTTGCCATGCCAGTTGGCTTCTGTTGTAACATGTGGCAACTTCTCCCTTGGAGACTAACTCAGTCCAAGTTACCATAATATTTAGGACCAGCTACAAAGACATTTGTTTCCCTAAAGCACATGCCAAATTTAAATCAATCTGCCTTCTCCTCTCTGGCCATTCAAATAGATTCAACTCTTATATTTAAAAAAGGCAAGGAGTATACAGGTCTCTTTGTGTGTATGCCTGTTCAGGCAGATAAATAAACAAGGCATATCATGCCTGGTGTTGTTTGGAGCTTGGTCACTTCCTGTTGAAATCACCTGTTCATTTTAATGAAGTTGAGATGTTCTAGAAGGAAGAAAATTTACAGAGTTTGGCTACAACAAATTGTTGTCAGTGCTGAAGGAAAAAAGGTAACTGAAAATTAAGTGGCCTTTTTTGATAGAGCACTGGTCTTCTGAGTTGCTTTTGCACAGCCTCAGCCACTGGAGGGGAAGGAAGGGAACTTTATCCTAAATGGCCACCATTGTCCTCTTGAACAGTTAATGCTAAGAAATAGTATCAATGCACTTTACTTTTAAGAAAGAAATCCTGAGCTAAAAGTGTGTACATGCCTATTATCCCAGCAATCTGAGAGGCTGAAGGAGAAGGATCATGAGTTCGAACCCAGCCTGGGCAACTTAGCAACTTGGTGAGATACTGTCTCAAAATAAAAATGAAAAGGGCAGGGAATATAGCTCTGTGAGAGAGTTCAACTCCCTGTACTAGAAAAAAAAAGTAAGTGGTTTCCTATACTATCTTTGCATAGAAAAAGCCATCAGAGAGAAAGTGAGAAAGGGGAAGGGGAAGGAAAAAGGAAAGGAAAGGAAAGGAAAGGAAAGGAAAGGAAAGGAAAGGAAAGGAAAGGAAAGGAAAGGAAAGGAAAGGAAAGAAGGAAAGGGAAAGGAAGGAAAAAACAAGAGAAAGAGTCTCAGGAAACACATTTATGCTGGTATGTAAACCTGGTCATTTTCTCCTTAGTATTTGATTATATATATCCTTCCTAAAATAATGATACTTTCACCAACTTTATCAACCTAAATTAATTTCTTCATATTTTTAGTTAAGATTTACTATCCTTCATTATTTAGATTGATCTGGAATATGAGTTACTTTCAACACAATTTTTGTGGGTGACATTTCTTTTTATTTTTGACTGCATGTAATGTATCAGTAGACTCTGAAGCACAGCTTTAAAAATGTGCACCAGTGAATTGCTAATGAATTTAAAAATTAGTACTTCAGAAATACCTGGGAATCTCTGTGCATCTCATCCATGTGATTCTCCTGCTGCTGAACTTTTTACTAATAATTCTTTTGATTTTTAAAAACAAATATATACTTTATTACATAAATGTACATTGCTAAAGGTATTTTCAAACGCATAAAAATGGTATCACAACTGTCTGTGGGCTCTTTGCAGCCTGAGTTTTTTGTCCATAAAATTAATCTGTGTTGTTAGACATTGCTATAATTCCTTCATCTTCCTTGCATACTACTGTGGTGTGTGAGTATGTCACAATGTATCTGCTATCTTGTTTATGGGAAGAAAGGGAAACAAGGTGTTATGCTTTAGACTGGTGAGGTTGAGGGGTCTGAGAAACTCAGGGAAAGGTTAAATAGGCAGGTGGACACTCAAGACTGATTGAGGGAGGGTGGCAGTAATCAGCCCATAGGTGATATCTAAAGCAGTCTCTTGTCAGCTGTTTCTAGAATTCTACTTAGTCTACCAATTGAAATTTTTATGTTAATGATTTTTTTTAATCTCTGTACTGTCTCTCTGGTTAGTTGATTTTGAAATCTTTGTCACACTTGATTGAAGTATGACATGCAAGGGAAGAAAGGAGCAAATGGTTAGGAGCGGCCAGGAACATGGAGGGAAGTGTTTGACAAGCTGAAGGATGATGTAAAGGCTAGGTATTGGGATTAGCACCTGTCCCCTGGAGTTTTATGAGATCCAAATGAAGCTATATAGTCAAATTTGCTTTGCCAACTGAAACACATTACATACATAATTTTTATATTTCATTATAGTAACTAGTTAGTTTTTAGCTAATAGGAAATGTTCAGGAAGAAGTGGGTCCAGTCCTGTTTATTCATGCTTTAACAATAAGAAAGCCATGGCACATGAAGGGTAAACCAGAATCCGAATCTATGGTGTCAGCATCTAAAAGCTGAGTTCTGGGCTCTGGGGCAACATTTTAAGAAGCGTTTCTTAAAATGACAGGCTTCTCCGAGCTCTTACAGCTTTACGTGTTCAGACATTTTAGGGACACATTTCAGCATGCCTACCTTGAACTCAGCTACAAAATGTCCTCCTCCCTCTACCTCAGCCATAGGCCCGAAAAGGGCTTTGTCTGCACAGACCTGTGGCCTAGTTTCGCCCCTGACCCCAGCCTCTACCCTTGCAAGGCGCAGCCTATCTGCCATGCACCTACTCCATGATTGGTGAAACTGTCATCTGCTTTTGATTAAGTTCTTTAACCGCAGCCACCCAATGGGTGAGTAGTGGCCAGGGACTAGAGTCCAAGTCTCCTGCCTTTCAAATGTTAACATTCGTTTTGCGTTAATAAACCATATATCTTCAGGGGATCTGGCAGAAATTTGAACATGTTTAATTTTCCTTCAATAAGTATTAAAGAATTATTTTTAAAAGCAAAGAAGCCAAACCCCAGCCAGGGAAAACATGATGTTCTCTGAGAACCTTTGACAGACTCACACAAGCGCTAGGATTAGATCATGGACCACTGGTCTTTGATTCTGTCTCCCACTGGGGCATGCAGAAGGGGTTAAGACCTTTGGTATGGACACAAGACTGCAGCTGGACCTGGAAAGCACACAGATGAAGCTGTAATGCACAGTGTCCTGCCCACAGAGCCAGCTGGTCATAGCTGCTGAGAGGCTGAGATGGGGGAATGTGACATTTCAGTGACAGTGCAGTGACACAGGTCAGAACCAGGCAAGTTAACCCAGCTGTTTGAATGGGTCCCTCCTTGTCTTTCTGTAGTTTGCTTCCTGTGTCCCTGGATAAGCCACATCAGTCAGGAAAAGGGAAAAGAAAACATGAATTATAAACTACTTGAAGACAGAATACAGGGAATGATTTATTACTGTGGTCATTGGAGGATTGCTAGACAGACTGTGGTCCCTCAGCTAATAATACATTCTGATACATTGATGGAGAAACACAGCTAAGAGAAGGATTTCAGCAAAATGAAAGCTGAATTTCTAAGGTTGGCATACTAGGGCTTGAATGTATTTGACAGAGGCAGGCTTGTGCCACAGGGCATACAATATTCCGATTCTCCAAAGCATGCAATCTTTGTGTTGATTCTCACAATCCCCACAGCAGCCATAGGTGGAAGACAAATTATGTCAGACTGCCTGGACAGGATGAATATTGCGCAAAACCCCCCACCCCAAAATGGGCCAGCCTCACTGATCATTTCCTGTTAGTAACTGTTTCTAGGAAAGATGCTCCAACACTGGAGTATCTGTTGGGACTGACTTTTCCCTTCCTTCCTTTCGCTTTCCTTTTCTTCCTACAGTGGTCCACAGTGTTCATGTGAAAGTCCCACTGGTGTTAATTCTGCCTTCATGGGGTTTTCAGGCCAGATCTGGGGCAAATGCAGGGCAGAGAAGCCCACACGACATTGTGGAGTGGCTCACCACTCAAGTGATATACTCAAGTGATAGTTTCTGAAGACTAGTTTCACAGGTTTGCCTTATAGGATTGGATAATAACTTTGGTTGCATATTATAAACTGCAGGAGAAAACTTACTTTTTTAATCTTACACAGGTTACAGATAGGAAGTAATTATTCTCTACCTTTTATTTTTTTGTCGTGGTTTTTTTTTTCTTCCCTTGCATTGGGGATGGAACTCACAACCTCACGTTTACAGGGTGGGACTTTAGTCAACTAAGCTAAACCCCAGAGCACATTCTCTACCTTTTCATTAGAGGAATTGGAGAAGGGGTAGCTCACTTATGTGGTGTGTACAATAGCTGTTTATGCCTAAAGAAAATAGATGAGACAATAGTCCCTTGAGACTGTGAACGGGTTTGACCTACTGTTCATACAAGACTCAGTCACGAGAGCTGTGATGTAAGGAAAGCTGCAGCCCTGCCCTGCTGATGAGCCCTGGCACAGGCCAGCCTGCTGAGGCTTAGCTTTGAATGTGGATACTTGTGCATGTGTGCAGGAAGTGGCTTGGCACAGTGTATTTCCTATTTCCTGTCACTTGGAAAGATACCTGTGGAACTCAGGGTCTTTCTAGTGTTGCATTGAAGCAAGCAAAAACAGTACCTTAAGCTCAGACAAATATGTTCAGTGTTTAAATTCCCAGGATCTGTCGCTGGGTCTCCAGACAATAAATCTCGTCTCCTCTCTTTTGGCCCTTTTAACTAAAAGTAGCCAGGGCTTTTAAACTAACTACTGGTGTGTTTGTTGGTTGATTGCTTTTGCTTGTTTGAGACAGCTTCATTATAATCAGACTGATCTTGAACTCACTGCATAGCCCAGGCTGGCCTCAAACTCGTGAAGATCCTCCTGCCTTAGCCTCTCCTGAGTACTGGAATTATGGGCATGTACCATCATGCTCAGCAAACCTGCTAATTTTAAGACTTGTAAATGAGAAGATTAGAGTGGAAACTTTTTAAAGATAAAAAATGATCTTCATAGTGTTTATACTAGGATTAGAACCCTAAAGCATTAAAGTTTGTTCACATTTGTGATTGATCACATTTAAATAATTTTAAAATAAGTCTCTTATCTTTATGTCAGTGGTTCATTTTGCCACCATTATTTCCATGAAGTTCTAGGTCTTTTGTAGACAAATTAAATACAGTGCTTTCTTTATGGCGTGAATTAAATCTAGATCTCAGTGATGGTTGGCACCTTTCAAATACCCAGATGGCCACATCGTTTGCCTCGGAGTAAAGACGTGTGTGGGATTTTAATCATATCGTTTTATTTTTTTCCGCTTTTTAAATATCGCCTTTTTAGCAGTTGCTTCTTAATGAATGACTAATTGTTTACTTGCGTTTACAGCCAGAAATTTTAGCATTAAAAAATTCTTTTCAGAAAACAGATTGAAAAACTGTCCCCCTCATTTTCTCTTCTTTTGCCCTAGAACAATAAAATCTTCCCATCAAAACACAAAGATTTGAGAAATCCCATCATTCTGTCCTTAGAAACTTAAGTTTAATAAATATGACTAGAGGAGACTTAATTATAGTTCTTAAACTTATAAAAAGCTCTTATAAAATACAATCAGGGTAGGACAACAGCACTTTTGCCTTTTGAATATAAGTCCTATAGGTCTAGAATGTTTTACCTATAGATTATAACCATTATTTTAATTTTATTTTTTATAACCACTAATTTAAAAAAAACTTTAAGTTAAAAATCTAATTTTGCTTACTTTTTCCATTGTTTAATCACCAAATATACTTGAGGGTTTTTTAGACAGCAGGAACAAGACAAAGTTTTATCTACACAGGCAAGATTATTTGATTCTAAAGACAAGATTCCAAAACAGGCCTCAGACACCTGTAGGGAATGTGAGTTGACAGGACCTGCTGGAGGCAGAAGGGTCTTTGCTAAGTGAGAGTCTTAGATCAGAATTTTATCCTTTTTTATCTTTAAAAGTGTGTGAACCTTCATAGCAGATTATTCCCTGAAACAAGACTGACACAGTGGCCTCAGAAAGGGTACTTTGAGAATACTCATTTAGTTAAGACAAGAAAGAGCTGATAAAAGACTCTGAATGTCTTAGAAGTATTGTTCCTTTTGCTGAGCTTCTTATCCAGATACCAGCACAGAAGTCAAGAGCAGGCATTTCCATCACCTGTCCATGTGATGTGCTTTGTCCACATACCTCGGGCACATACATGTGCACATGCTCAGACAAGCACATGCTCATGTCCCTCATGACTTCTGGTTTTCCAGCTTGAATTGTTCCACAGGACCCTGAGCACTGTGGGCTCAGCCAAAGGTTTGGATTTGGTGAAGTTATTAGTGCTCCCAAGACAGGGGCTTGAACTTAGGTCAAATAGTGTGAACACAGAAAGCTGTTTTCTGTTCTGTGAAGATAGTTGATAGTGCTTTAAAGTTCTGTCTGCAGATTGCCCAGGATGTCTATAGTTTGCATTGCATTTACAAGAGAAATAAATAATCTGACACTTGTGTAGCTAAATACAATTTATAATTGATTGTAAAGTTGAAACATGAAAGATCATGCTTTTCAAACTGCTGTAATGGCTTAACAGACAACTTATTGTAGGTCATACTGAGTTAAGCCTGCCAGCAGCCAGCATTTTTCACCCATTTATTCAGACACCTATAGTTGGGTGCTAATGCACCTGCTTACTTGCTTGGACTTAAAATACAAAACCTCTAAAAAGATGCTTCTGTTGTAGTCCTGTAAAGATTGCCTGCTTTTGTGGGCTCCTTGTATTTCTTAGGATGCTTATGTGCCAGCCCCTCTTAAAAGAAGTCTGCTTTTAAGTATAGAAAGTTTAGCCCTTCGAGAAAGTGCCAGTGTCTGAGCCATCAAAAAAAAAAACCCTACAAGTATTCCCTGGGAAGTCTGCTCTGTCAAAAAGAAGTTTAATTCAGAAGCTGTCATTGATCCAGGATTTTGAAAGCAATTAAGACTGGCCAAAGGTCAGTTTTATCAGCTCAGAGATTGCCTTTCTGTTTACGTTCTAGGCATTTGTCTCTGCTCCCTCTGATGCTCTTCAGCCACAGAAAGTATCAGAAGTAGATTAAAATGGCCCGGCCACTGCAACAGAGCGAGGCCCTTTTGGCTTGTGCCTTATTTGTTCCTTCAGTGGTTCCTAGCTGCTGTGATGTCAAGGCTGCCATTCAAAGCACAGAAGAAGGAAACCATGGCCTCTCCCCGCCTCAGTAGCCTGGACAAGCTGTTGTTTCTCAGGCATCCACAACGTACTCTATCAGGCAAAGCTGTGCATTCCATGCCTGGGTGACCTGGTTAAATGCTATCCACTGAATAGTCTCCAAAATAAACCTTCCACCCAGTGCACCTCAAGCTCACACTCCTCTGCTTCTGGGGTCTGAATGGAACCACAGTCTGGCTTGGTATTTGCTGCTTGCATATTCAGCTTCTGTTCGCTCTGCAAGGGGAGCATATCATTATCAGTGGCCTTGATTAAAAGACACTTCAACACATCATTGTGTAGCCTTTGGGCCAGCACTACAAAACCCTTTTTGGAAAACCAGTACTGTGTTTGGGGGAGGGGGGAAACTTTTGGAATCATAGTCAAAAATTTAAACTGCTAACTATCACCTCTTCTTAGTCCTTCCACTCACCCCAAACCCTAGTTTCAGATTTCTGATTCTAGAAAGGCTTTTATATATGTGTTATATATCAATTTTACACTGTTCCTTATGGAACATATGTGTACTTTTCGTATGAGAAGAAATCAGAATTACAATGTGTAGATCTCAACTCTCGATATTTCTTAATGCAGAGTTAACATGTGATCTGCTTTTCAGAGAAAGCTATCTTTGCTATTGAACAAGCTCTGATCCCTGTAGCAAATAACGCTCTTGCAAAAAGGCCAAAAGTTCACTGACAGTGTTCTGATCACTTATGGTGACTACCTCAGAACTCTTTAACCAAGACTGATTCTTCAGGAGCATGGCTCCTTGGGTTTCTTTCTGGCATGGGAGACAACTTTATTTTATTAGATTCCTGGAAATGAACATACTGTCATAGAAAAAGCAAGCTTATAACAAACACACTTTGTATTTCAAAGTTGTCTTAGGGCAGTATACATTTGAGGTTATTACATCCTTTATGAATCCCATTGAGTCTTTCTCAAAGTAGCCTCTCTGAACCTTTGATTGATGGATACTTTTTAGAAAAAGAGCCATTTAATATATACACGAGTGTATATATACACAGTTTTATGTCAGAAAAGATCTTGGTAAAGTGGGGCCTTTCTAAAAGTGGATTATTATAAGACAAATTTTTTTCTGATCCTGACTGAAGAAAAGAAGTGGCAGTCTTCAGCTGATTGGGTAAAGACAGAGCAGGCACAGTGAATCATATAAAATCGGGTGAGTTTACTAGTCGCATTCTAGTTTTACCTCCATCATCAGACTTACCAAGGGCTGGCACAGTGCCATGAAAATGCCATGTAGGTAGAGCAGAGTGTATGGGGTGTGGAGCTGATGAACCTGGCTTCTTCATGAGTACTTTGGACTGGTGAGCCTGAGAATGAACAAGAGGTAAGCTATGACCAAGAAGGACACTGTGATACTGCTTTCCATTGGTGTGCTAGAGAATTAGTGTTTGTTGACTATTTGTGTATCTTTCTCTTCTTTCTTTTTCTATTTCCATTTCAAGAGGACCTAGATATCTGAAGATACCTAGTTGTACAAAATTACCACTATGTTAAGAGAATTAAATTAAAACTGAATCAAGCATATGTAGAAAACTAAAATGTCTTTTAAAAAATTTTTATTGAGACTTGAGTCTTAGTAAAAAAGGATGTTGAAAGCTAGTTTGTTTTATACTCTAGAACAAAAATTGAGACATGATGTAACAGTTTCACCTCTTAGAACAAAGGAGGAATGTTAACATTGAAGGCAAAATCCTAGAGGTGATTTTTGTAGAAGTTCTTGATTTTCCAAAGGCCCTTTCTTAATATTTTGGTATACAAACCATTCTAAAAAGTTTGCCTGTCAGATAGTCACTGTTGTTGGCTCCCTCTTCCTCATCTTAACTGTTGAAACTTCCTTTGATCTTATTTGTCAGTGACTGTGTGACCCTAGTGGGTGTTATAAATAATGCAGTATAATTTTTATTAACTTTATAAAAATCTGCAGTTTTATATTTATTACAGTCAGACTATGTTGTGTTTGCATTGTATTCTGTGATATTATCCAACTAAGAAAGTGAACAGTAGTAGATGCTGATGTCATTGAGGACTGAACATTATATGATTGTTTTATTTCCCAAAGCTTTTGTATTATGATGATGATCACTTCCTGATGCAACTTTGTATTCATAGGAATTCAGCTGATAACTAAAGTAAGGAGGTCCACTCATCCCCAAATAGTACATTCTCTTTAGAGGACTCAGTATGGTTTGGTGGGCTGTATAATCCATCCCGTGTAGAGTTGTACATCATTACTGATTCTTTGCAGTAACATAACCTTGGGAACGTTATTCACAGAACCTTGAATTCTTGATCTGTAATGTAACACCAACCTTGTATCATGATCACAAGGCCTAATGCCCATATATGTAAAACCCCTGGGCAGAACATGAGACATACATGTCTCATGGGGTCTGTTAGGGTTTACTATTGCTTTTGGGTGGTACCTTACAGCTTTCATCTTTATTTTTCAAAATTCTTCATAAAAGATAAGAGGCTGAAGGTCTTAAATTTTATTCTCTAGACATAGCAAAGTCACTGCAAGTTCTTGAGTAGCAGTACAAGAAAACTTAATTTCATGAGATTATAGTTGGTGACTTTGTACATATACAACTTGACAGCCACTGTCTTCATTCTTAGATGAAAACACTGAGGCACATAAAAATTAGATAACTTTTTAATTAAAAATCACATGGTGTGTGACAGAGCCATTTCTGGAGCCCAATCTGTCTACCACCTCCTGTGTTTATCTTATAATTGATCGTTCATTGCTAAGTGAACCAATTGAAAGGGCCATTTACACTTGTCCAAGAACAAAGTGATCTGAAGTACTTACTGAAAGTGAGAATGGGCAGGAGAGGACAGAGGAAGTAGGCATTGACAGGTACCAACTAGACTGGTGACAGATCAGCCCAGCATGACTCAGTGAAGGCAGAGCTCAAGGATCCCAGCTCAGCTCGCAAGCTTCATTGGATGGCTTTGCAGCTAATAAAGGTAAAGTAAGTTAGATTTGAGTGTTTTGTCGTTTCATGATGAGCTTAAAGGGAATTTCTATTGAAATAGAAAATGTCCAAGATGGAAAATGAAAAGTGAGGCCCGTTCTGAAGTAATGACTTTGAGACTAATGCTGAAGAAGAGTTAAATTGTTGTGCTGTAAATAAGTGTATGGATGTCTGTGCTGAAGTGTTTGTGGCATTTCCTGTGAGCCTGAGCCACACTTGTATACTGCATTATGCTGCTCTTACCCTAGTACCTCGTCAGAAGGAAAAGCTGTTCCACAGATTCCTGTGTGTTTGTGTGTTTGTTGGATGGATCCTGCTGTGGCACTAAGAGACAGACTTTGCTGGGCCTTGTTTTGTAAACAAATCTGTTCACACACGTTTTCTTCTATCATTGGATGTGTACACCGGCTCTACTTTTCACACCGACACTCAGAGAAGTCTAGCAATTTTAAAGCATGTTTTCTTTTAGAAGTAGCAGGCATCAGAGAAAAATGTATACATGCATTAAAAATGTGCACATTCACCTCGTTGAAGTGTTGGTATCGTCACAATTTTTACTCTGGTCCACAAAGTGTTTCACAATCCAATCCAGATAGTCCCCCTGGGAGATATTCTTAAAGCTTCCACAAACCATAGGCTGAGCTCAGGAGAAAGAAAGCCCTTTTTATCTTTAAAATTCATTCTATAGGCCTAAGTACAATTAGTCACCTAAAGTGATAAAATGTAATACTGATTTTCCAAAGGGTAGGTGATTCATCCCTTTCTTAGATTGGAATATGACCTTCATATCTCTGTATATTCTCTTCCTGTATGTTTTGCATGTTTTATTGAATATTCCATCCAGGTTTAAGTTTTTATGACAGGAAGTATGTGAATGGTTATGATAGGAGTAAATATCACTCAATTTTATGATTATAGTACAGGAAGTAACTTTTCATACCAAATAAATCTTACAAATTTAAAATACATAAATTTTCCTGAATCTTGCATATGATTGCATTGCCTTCTAAATTGAACTAATACCAGAATGATGTTTTCTTTTCCTAACATTTCTTATTAACAAATGCCTTTGGCTTAGGAAAACATTTCTGAGTATCTTGGCAAGAGCTAACATGATATAGGACCATTGTAAAAAACATTTTTTTTTAAGCTGGGCATGGTGGTACATGCCTGTAATCCTAGCACTTGGGAGGCTGAGGCAGGAGAATCACCACAAGTTCAAGGCCAACCAGGGCTACAAAGTTGAGTTGAAGGCCACCCTGAACTGTGTAGCAAAGCTCTTTCTCAGAAAGATAAATACATACATGCATACATAAAATAAAAATAAATTAATCCCTCTATTAAAACAGAAGTTTCTTTTTAAAAACTTTTTTGTGTGCACGTTGAATCCAGGCCTGCACTTGTACTATGTAAGTACCCTACTATTGAGCTGCACTCCTGCCAAGAAATATTCTAAGTGAAAATAGTAAGGTTAGACACAACTGTAGAACAAATAGTATTGAAAGACTTGCAGAGTCAAAATAAGAAATGACCCTTTCTTTGAAGTTTGATGGCTTACTGAAGCCACAGACATCCCCAAGCTGTCAATGTGGGCAGGTTTCTTGCTATTGCTCCATAAGCACTTGGGAAAGACAACTTGTCTTAATATCAGAGAGGATGCATATGAACAAGTTAAAAGAGAATACAGAGAATTATATAAACTTCAGGTGTATCCATTGTAGGCAAAACTTTGAGACTTTTTCTTTGAATTAAAAAAGAAAAAATTTTCTCTCATTCTTTTCATTTTAAAGTCTAAAATATTTATATTGGGGAACGAAATTATAACACTCATTTCTGAAGACTCATATTACAAGATGTCAGAATGCCTGACAGACTGAAGCATCTGCAAAGTGCTTTGTAGTTTCCAGTGCCTTCATAACCATCGAGGGATTGTGACACAGCCATACTTCACTGGCCTGGGAGTTAGATAATGACAATTCAAACTGCAGGTCCAGTGCCAGCCTCAAGTTTCATACTCACTTTGAAAATAGGACTTCAAAATCCCTTCTGCCTGAAAAACTCAGTATCACAGATTTCGCAAATAAATAGTTTGTAAATTATTCTTAGAGGACAAAGTAATGGAATAATTTTGCAGTTACTAGTACTTAGTTGTCATGAATTTTCCTTAAATTTTGCAAAAAGTGAATGTATTTTTATGTGATAGGTTTAAAAATCTGCCTGTCTGGTGGCTTTTAAGGCAGTTCGCTAAGCACTGTGTTGCCTTGTGGTGCAGCCCTGCCTGGATGTGACAAGCAGACATGCTGATGGAAGGTTTTGGAGCATGTTGGTGAAGGTCAAGCTCCCTGGGCTTTGATTCTGGGTTCCCCCACTTACTGATTGTGTAACCCTAGTGGATTGTAAGCTCCCTGGGCCTGTTTCCTTATCTATAGGATGGTGGTAGTAATAGAACTTACCTGTAGGATTGCTGTGACTGTGAAGTGAGTAATGCCTGAGCTACCCCCGCGTGTCAGTTTGCTGTTATCTAAGGAGGTGGGGTGGTCTGCACAAGAGCAAATCAGCAAAAAAAAAAGAGCCAGAACTTGAATATGGGCCTTCAGACCTCTTTGAGGTCTGGTACCATTCAAAAGTAAAGTCAGTTCCCTCTCCTAGCTACAAAAGTGCCACAAAATAGTGCACGCCTTTCCATCATTTAAAATAAAACCTTTGAGTTAGTGTTAAACTTGTTTTCTCAAGATTTTATTTTGTTTGGGGAGGGTGGACTCTATGCACTTGAATGATTGTCTACAGCACAGCCCTAAAGGCCCAGAAAACCTGGAGAGTCCTTGGATTTTCATCACCTTCAAAGAAGCAGCCCCCAAATTAGCAGAAATTCCTAGAGGATGGCTGAATCTTTGCAGCTGCTATGTTAGGTTCATGTTCTCTGTGTTTTCTCCCCAAGTTTTCATTTCACAATCTTTCTTTGTTTCGCTGTTCTTTTCCTTTCTGCATTGGGCACCCAGGATGAGGAGGCACTTGCCTATAAAGCTGTCTGAGATGCACAGATTGCACAGAGGCTGTCAGGGGCTGAGCATGGGGGACTTGAGACACCATAGGAGTAAGAAGCTTCCTGTGAATAAAAGTGGAAATTGGACATTCAAGTACTAGAGGAGCTCGCAGGGCCTTCATATCAGGGTGCTTTCTCTTCCACCAAGGTCAGTATCAGTAGAAATCTTTCAAAATTATAGACATTTAAATTACTCTCCTCATAAAATGTTCTTGTTCTCTGAGAACTGCGTAACAGAATATTCCTTTTTGTTGAGATTCATGAGGTCTCAAGGGTGAGGGGGCAGAGAGGATGACTGTACTATGGCATAGTAAAATAAATTCTTACCTCCAGTTGGAGATGCTATGTTTGCTCATCCTCAACTTGAAAATTATATTTATATCATGCAAAAGGTTTCTATATCCTTTTTTTTTTTTTTTTTTTTTTTTTGGTACTGGGGATCGAACTCACAACCTTGCACATGTCAAGCAGGCACTTATGCTACTGAGCTAAATCCCCAGCCCCATTCATACCCTTTTTAAAAAATCAGTTTTGTAAAGGTTACAAAACATTTAATCTTTTAGTTTTAGAGTATAAAACACAGTTTTATTATATATTTATGTGCTCTTCATACTTATCTCAAATACCCAAAAATAAATACAAGTGTTAGGATATAAGAGCCAAGTGTTACAGGTTATAAATTAAGAGCTCAAAGGTGTTGTATAACAAACAGGTATGAATCTGTTGTACTTTTATTCTTCAGCTGCTTTTAAGTACCTCAGTTCACAAACTCAATTCTCTTCACGATTCTGGTCACAAACCAAACTGGACAAGAACTGAATCAAATTGCACCATAAAGTCAACATTGAGCCTAAATACTGAATTTGATTTGGTTCTTGTCCTACTTGGCTTGTGACCAGAATCACAGAAAGAATCACATAAATTCACCGTATGAATTTATAGCCAGGCATGGTAGCACCCTGTAAATCTAGCACTTGGAAGGCTGAGGCAGGAGGGTCACAAGTTTATTGTCCTGCCTGGGAAATTTAGTGAGACCCTGCTATAGAACTTTGAAAAAAGAGTTAGGTGTTTAGTTCAGTGCTAAGGCTCTGGGTTTGATCCTCAGTACCAGACCCACCCTCCATGAACTCTTCCACCTCATCCTCCCCAGCAAGAGGAAAATACACTGACACTTAACAATAAAGGGAAGGCTTTATAAAAGCCACCCCTTTAGCAAAATGTCTGCTATTTTTTTGGAAAATGACCTCTGCCACCATTGAAGCTGCTTCTTTATGGTGAAATAAAACCAATGTTTCATACTCATTTTTCCTAGTGGCAAGAAGTTCTACTCTTTCTGTGACATAAAATAATGAATTTAGTCAGAGATTTAGCTCAGCAGCTCAAGGACTTGCCTTGTAATTTCGAGGTTGTGAGTTCAAGCCCCAGTACCTAATAATAATAATAGAGTTTAAGTAAAAGCAAGAGGAACACCAAAGGTCACATTTGGGCCCTTACTGGCCAGTTCCTAAGGGCACTTTGGTGTGCACGCTACATGGGCTGTTCTGTCAATGTGACCATATCTTGGGAACAAGTATTCTGCCTTGGCGCAGACAGACCTAAAAAAGCACTTTATTCTTACTACCTCAAGGAATAGCAATAGCAGCTGTGTTTTAGGGTGTCTGGTAGAGAAGATGATTTCCATATTTGAAATCTGAAGGCAGACAAAATCAACTTTCTCTTTCCTGGAAGGGTTAATGCTCTGACCAGCTTCACATCAGTTCACTAGAATCTTAAAATTACCTTTCTAGTCACGCGCACAGAAGGTCTAAGCATTTGTGAAATGTCTTTTATTTTTCACCCTCCCAATGCTGTTCTCTTGGGCTGTCTTAATTACACAGGGGTTAAGAAACCAAATTAAAACTAGGCGTGTCCTGTAAACAGTGATCACGTTGCAAGCTTTTAGCTTCGCTCGCAGTTGCTTCTCCTCCCAGAGTAGCTTTCTTTTCTCTTCACGGGCTTGATTTTTTTTTTTTAAATAAGGAAATAGCATAAGGTCTTTTGGAAATACTCACAGGAAGTGGGTCTCCATATGCTGGTTACTCACCAGCCACTGAGCGATGACAGGTGGAGAATGCTGCTACCGCCCTTTGGATTTATGACAATGGCCCTCAGAGCAGGGGACTCGAGGCAGAGTGCGGAGACCAAGGAGGTTTTTTTCTCCTGAGGGAACTACAAGAAGAAACTGGTCACTTCATGTCATTCCAAGGAGGAGGATGTAGGGAACTGCGATGGGGTCAGCAAAGCGTGTGGCAGCCGTGTCTGAGGTTTCTGCCCACTTCTCAGAGAAGCAGGCTGTCTCCCCCAAATTAATGCTCTCTTCACCCCCAACAATGATTCTTTTGCAGTGAATCACTTCCAGAAATGAATAGCCACATTTTTGGGGAATGAGAATTGTGAAATCCCTCATTTATAATGGCAGGTTTTCAGTTGGTGGTTCGATCACACAGAATTTCTCAAGATCAAAATGAAACCTTGTCTTTAAAAAGAAAGAAAGTACTGTCGATACAGAAAGCAAAAGTATTTCCAGTCACCTCATGAAGAACTGTCACAGCAGATCTCTCTACTTCTACTTAGAGCCGTATGTTCCTATATCTGCCTGCATGAGTGAGTTCTTGGAATTATGGATTCATTGTCAGTAGCTGGTGATTTTCTATGCAGAAGGTCGCTAACTATAAGAAATGTTATCCTCGGTGAGTAGGTGGTAGTTTCTGAAGATTACTGCTAAACTAGTATTCATCGTCTTGAGTCATAGATTTTAAAAACTGCTAGCAAGCTTTTACACACTTCTGCTTTATATAACACAGTGCCTGGAACTGCGGGACCATAGAAGACCCCAAGGGGTTTTTAAGGACATGGATTGAGTAATCATTGAATCTTTCTTTGGACTACTATATCTTTTGAGGAGGAAAAGGTATTTTACAGGAGGAAGTGGTTTATCAGGGGCTTTTAGAAGAGTAGTTACTGCTTTTCTATATTTATTTTAAGCATCATTTCATCTTCTTGTGTGAAAGAAATGAGTGACTATACCTGATCTCCACGGAGAAAAAGTTGTGCTGACTCTTTTTAAGGGGAGAAACTTCATTTACATGTCACTTCTAAATGAAACTTTTTTTTCTCCTAAGGGGGAGGAATACACTCCCTGAAAGGAGACTTAACTTTCTGGCATTATCCACGATGAGTATCCTGGTGGTTCTTATTGGGTGCACTTTGATCCAGGGGCAGAGAACGAAAGGAGGGTTACTGGAAACAGGGAGTGTAGTTGAAAGAGTTTTTCTCTCTCCAGAGTTGGTAAGTTGTTTGACCTACTGACTCATTTCATAGGAATTAGGAAAACAACCTAGTGTGGTTTTTATTGTTAGTGCTGGAGGATTCCAAAATCGGTGTGCCTGCAATTAAAATGGGCTGGAGAAAGGTAGCATTGGCACTAGGTGTTTTTTCTATGGCTTGTCCTGTTAATGGAATCCATCCTCTGCTTCTAGGACGTGTCCAGCCTGCGCTTGGAGATCCTCTGATGGCTGTTCAACTGTGAGTACATAGGACAGAAATTTTTGTTGTTTACTAGTTCTTGTTTCTTAATTCCTAAATAGCATTTTGTCTAAGGAAAGCTTTAAGGAGATTTCCTCCACTCCAATGTATTTACAATACATAACATATTTACTAGTAGAAAATACTCTGGGTACAATAATAATTATATAAGGTAACAATCTATATATGATCGTGAACATAAAGAATTAAAATTTATTTTGATAAATATTTTTGAGGCACATTGATATGACAGTTTGAGTTTTGATTTATTGAATGATTTTTTAGTGAAGTTACTTAAAACACAAGTAGGAAAGATACTCACATATTAGCAAAAATCATAATAACAGTTAATGAAATCATATGTTTTGTGTTAGTAAAGTAATATTTATATGCAGAGATACATGTAATTCATAGTGTTTTACTTTTCTACCAATGTTAGCAAATAAGCTTCATAAGAGGACAATTGAATTTGGATAAAAGTAGAAACTGAGAAAAAATATTTAAAGTGCTAAGGGTATTGCTTCTATGTAATGTCACATATCCTGGAAACCACCCTCCAGCACACACATATCACACCCTCTAATTATGTTCTTTCTTAATGCAAAAGATACTTGATATATAATTACTATAGAATTTTTCATTCTCTTGCAAGGTGACTGAGTAAAAGATTGGGTCTCTCACACTGTGCTATTTATTCAGTTACTTTGTTATATCTGAATGTCTTTGAATTGGCCATCTTAACCTGCTGTTTAGGGTGCTAGAGCCTTTGAGATTACAGTGGAAGTCATGGATCCTTTTACCACACTCCTATACAACATTTACCTACATTTTGGGGGCACTCACCAACCCGGTGAAGCTCCCTCAGTGCCCTGGGTGAAGGAAGTAGACCTGGACTGAGACCTGGCCATAATTTTGCTGTTCTTAAGCTTCCCAGAGTGCTGGTATTAAGAGGGGAAGCATCCAGGTCAAAAGAAGTCATTCTCTGGTGGTTAGGGGTAGGTACAAAACTGGAGAAAAGGACAAAAGGTAGAGAAAATATACATAAATAAGGCTGAGTAAATACAGAAAATGGTTAATATTATCAGAAGCTCCAAATCAATAGTCCAGAATCCTTCAGCGTTTAATCATATATACAGTAGTTGTAAAGGGATTGTGAGTTCAGGGAGACAGTTACAGACCTGTGGGGGCCACTGGAAGTTTTCCTCGGACCTTATTTTTGTCTATGCCTTTTGACAACATAAAACTGTGAAATTACTTTCATTTTGCTTTTCCATTGTGTTTGTTACACAATTGGATAGGACTGCAGATCATTCGAACTTCTGACGTACAATTCATAATAATTACAACAAACTGGAAAAATGATTCTGCTTTAGAAGCAGTACTTTGGTGACAGACTTTATAAGAGAAGGTGATTAATTCAAAAGAAATACTGGTTTTAAAAAATGTATATAGCCTTTATTGCTCATCAACTATAAAGACAAATCAGTACTATGAGGCTGTTACAGAAAAAAAATAGACATGATTCTTGAGTATACTAAAAGGCGAATGACATAAAATGGTAAGAAAAGTTAAGATGTTAGTCAGACTCATCCTGTCCAATTTGAATCACATTTGAAAAGATGTTGGGCAACTGTACACAGCAACAGAAATTACACACCCTTCTAGGAAAAGATAAAGTAACTGAGGGTTTTAGTCTGAAAAGGGCTGGAGGATTTCTTGAAGATGGTCTTTAACTAGTTAACTGCCTGATTTGTCCTTATATCCCTGGGGGCTGCTGTAGTGCCTGTCTTCAGTAACTTGGAAAACTTTCAGTAACTATTATGTTTAGAAGTGTTAGTAATGTTTTTGTGATACACTCACCAGAAGTAAATAGATTCAGATACAACCAAAGAGATATTGTCATGACAGAAGGAATACAATTAATAAATTTGCTGGCTGATTAATAGATAAGGACTGTCTCAGTTGCCAGAATGATAAAGTAGTTGAGCGACTAGCTGAGGGAAATTACAAAATCTGCTTAATCTGTTTTACAAGACAATGGGTAATTCTGTTTTAGAGGGCAGAAAACATTTATGTGTTAATTCTCTCACAAACTCTGAGGGACCTATTCTCTGCTAGGTCCTGGCAGAGGAGGCATAGATACAGAACCAGAATCACAGTGTGAGATTAGTGATCTAGGGACGTAAAACCAGCATATGATGGGGGCTTGCGACATGTGAGTCACCCCCACCTAGCTTGGTGCCGTGTTAATGGCCTCTCTGAGGACCCCTTTGAGGCGAGCTAGATGAAGGAGCCAAGCATAGCATGGAGTCCAGAGAGAAGGAGCAGAGTGTATAAGGAGGTCGACTGGGTGGATCAGTGGGACATTGGAAAGGAGTGGGGAGAGCAGGAGTTGATGGAGAGCCATTAACACAAATCTGATGTCCCTGCCATGGTTGCCCAAGATTTCTACCCAGTAGGGTGACAAAATCAAACGTACACTTTAGAAAGACCATTTGGGCTACAGTAACGATAATGACGCGCAGGGCTGCAGGAGAAGGGATAGGTCAGGCAAAGGAAGGTGACTGGATGGAAAGTTAGGATCATCAGTAGTAACAGATTCTAAACAGAGTGGGGAGGTGAGGGAAGGGAAAGGACAGAGTGAGGCAGCGGCTGCCGGGGTATCACCCCTCAACACATGGGAAGCCAGAGGAGAGAGGAGCTTGTGCGGAAGACAGTGTTAGCGTACACCTAGAGAGGCAGGGCAGCTGGGAAGTTAGTTTAAGTGGATGTGGTTTTCAAAATTTGATTAGCGACAGCCATGCCTTAGGGTAGTCTTGATTTGGTGAAGACCTGTTTCCAGTGTTTGTGTGTAGTGTCTCTTAACTTTTTTCTAAAATTATTTGTAATGAAACATTTATTATTACTGTATCTATATATTTAAGGTTTCTAATACATTTTGACATATGTACATCTATTTACTAATGTGTATAAGAGCAACTAAACTCTATCTTAAGGAAATTCCCAGTATGCAGTACAGGATTAGTTGGCATCCTCACGCTGTACTTGCCATTTACTCACCCACATCACTGCAACTGCATTCTCCCATCCCCTACAACCACCATTAACTCTGTTTCTATGTTTCTGACTTTTTTTTAGACTTCATATATGAAGAAGAAATAGCATTCTCTCAGTTATTGTTATGTATTAATGTTTTTATACACAAACACACACACACACAAGCTGCAGAAGGAGCAGCATTCCGTTTAGACACTTTTGTATCCTGTTTTCAATTAACATTTTGGTGTTTTGAGACAAGATCTCTTTATGTAGCCCTGGTTGACCTCAAACTTGGTGATCCTCTTGTTTCTGCCTCCTGAGTGCTGGGATTTCAGGTGGGCACCACCACACTTGACTTTATATTCTTTTTCTTTTTTTGTACTAGGGATCAAACTCATGACCTTGCACTTGCTAGGTAGCTGCTTATACCACTGAACTATATCCCTAGCCCCTGTATTCTACTTTTTAAATGAACATTTTCTCCATATTCTTAAATGCCTGAAAAGCATTCATAATGCTACACTATATTCACTAATTTGGGAGTGTTAATGTTTCCACTTAAAAAATATTTTTATATTAAGATAATTATCCTTTTAAGTACATAAATATTAAGCATTTGTTTTTTGATTCCTTTGTCATAGATTCTTTTTAACAATGTATAGTGTGAAAAGTATGAAATATCCTTTTAGCCATCTCTTTACCATCACTATTTTCTTTTTTTAATCATTAACACAAAAATGCCACATTATTTTTAGCTCAGCTGTTGAGCAGCTATTTAATGAATCCCTTCTTGGGTTAGGCTTGTGGTATTTTAAAATTTCTACCAGTAAAGTTTAACTTTTTTCATGTGTTTATAAATCCACTGTTTTCTTTTTTAAATGCTTTGTCCATGTTCATTATCAGATTTTTCTACTAGAGTATGATTATTTAATATGTATATAAAATACTTGGGCCTTGTCTCTTAACAGCATCTTTGACTTTTAATTTTGTTTATGACTTCTTGAGATCTAGAACCTTTAGATATCTTTGTTCAGTAAGTGATATTCTACCCATGGCCCAAACCTATTACCGTGGACTTAAGAATTTCTTCATAAGTTAAACAATATTCATCTAATTTTTTAAAAACTTTGTTTTTCACATTAAATTCACCAAATTAAAAGGGAAATCTGAAACAAAAATCCAGAAAGGTTTTTTTCATATAATAATCCCCCACCATTGGTATACTGAGTCACTGGTCTTTCCCCAGGTAATTTGTGGCACTTCCTTTATTTTCTGTTCTAATACCTTGTACAGTAATGTTAACCCAGCGGTAGGCAGTCATGAATTGCTCTATGTGTCACACTTTCCCAGGTATTTTATTATGAAAAATTTCAGGCATGCAGTCAAGATAAATGAATTTTACAGTGATACAGACAGGTAGATGGATCAATGTTGGATTCCACAATTTAGTTTTTACTCTATGTACTTATGTAATAATTCCTCACCCGCTTTAATAGTTTGAATTCCAGAGTATAATATCAAAAACATTTTCCCTGTTCAATTTTTTACATGCATAGGTTTGATTATTATTACAATGAAATTATGAACAACACAGTATTGACCAAGAGAGACTACTGTCAAAAATATATTTTGGTCATTTTAACTCTATGGTTTGTTTCTTAAAGATTATGATTTTTGCTCACGTAAGATGAAATTTTTTTTCTAACAGTTCCTATTAAGGGCATTACAGTTAATATTACATTTACTTTTTATTGTCATACCAGGAACTGAAGTGTACCTTTAGGAAAGGACTGAAAAAGCCTAGGAGGCTTGGAGATGTTGAGCTGCAGTTTTGGCCAGAACTGGTGAGTGGGCTGCCTGAGCCACAGGGGCCCCCTTCTAGAAGTGGGCCTTGAAAGGAGCCTTCTGTCACAGTCAGACCACTTCCTGAGTGTTTGAAGGCTGCTTGGCCAGTACAGCCCACCATCCCGGACTAGTCCTGCTGATGCCTGTCTTCTTATGTCCCTAGTTCACAGTGAGCAGGACAGGTCACATTCACCTTAGATCAGGGAGCTTCACTACTACTTTCCAGCCTAATTTCCATGGGCTTTTGGAGGCTGATAGCATCCTAGCTTAGAGATGGACTTGCATCTGTGCCCTGTGCATTAATGACCCACCACATCTCCCTTAGTGTTAGCAGACAGCCAGATGGGAAAATGCCACAACCTGCACTGAAGAGCTCACCTTCAGTCACTGCAGGAACTTTAGCTGTGGTTTAATGTTCGTACTGTTTTTTCCCCATAAAAGCCTCAATTATCTATCTGTAAAATATGTTGGCTTTTATCACATTACATAGATTATTATTATTTTCTTTCTCCATATCTATGATTTTAATCTAGAACACTAAATGTAGGTCAACATCCATCCCTTTCTCAGAAATCTGGGAAGATGACTTTTTTCTGCTTCTCTGAATAATATGTTTCCAGGGTATTTCAACCCTGATGATCACCAGACCCAGGATCTCTAGGGTGAGACTTTTACAGCCCTTAGATGTGACTCCAGTGAAAAGAATGGGAAAGCATGTGTGAGGTCGGCCTGGGGAGGAGCCTTGCTGGCAGGAAGCTTGGTGGGTGACTGGCTCCTTACTAAACACATTCCTGCCTTGACCTCTGGGCAACTCACTCTGAGGTCTGATGTCACCTCAGTTCTAAATGCCCTGCTGCTTAGTGAATGATGCTATAAGTCTAGCCAGTGAGTATTTTAAAATTTAGGGTGATTATACTGAAAAAAAAAGATGAATAAAACAGTATCAGTGTTCAGAAGAGCATTCTGTTTGAAAGAGTGCATTTCAGGGGGAAAGAAAACTGAATTCTTTTTGGCCTAGTTCCCTTTTGCTTTTATGCTCTCAGAAGAGTCTACTCATTGCATCTCAGACCAACTCACATGCTGCCTGCCTTTCAGATGCAGCTCTCTCCACCTCACCGTGCTGTCCACCTCCCCAGTGGGCAGCTGACCTGAAGGTCTCCATTCTGTTCATGTCTCCCGGCCCAGGGCTTCCATGACTTTCAAAAGATGCAGAAAGTATCGAGTTTACTTGGCTTTTTAAAATTCGATAGGAGCAAGGGAGGACAGATATAAAAGTATTACTCTAACCTATGGTTTTCCCTACCATTAAAGTATAAAGAAGACTGCTGTAAGAACCTCATCTTCCCACCACTCATCACCATGGTATGCGGAGAGTTTATGAATCACCTTCTAAGTCTGCAGCTAGTTTTAAATTTTAGCTTCCAGGTTAGATCTTCAGGAAATGAAATAGTGAGATCATAAATGCTATGGAGTGGCTATGAAGTTACTTAACCAGATCACATAATGTTAGCACAGGGAACCCTAAGGGAGATGTCATCAAGAACACTGGTTTTTATTCTGAGCTGTACCTGTATGGAATGTCTGTCTCCAAAATATTAAAAATGGCAAAAGATAAAAAGCTTACAAATGAGTGCAGATGAAAACATAAAGTTGAGTTTGAGTATCTTCATAGTCAGCAGGGTTACATAAGAGGTTAGTAAGGCAAACATTTGAGGTATAGCCTTAAATTTTAAGATGAATTGTGAAGAGATAGCTCTAACAAAGTATTTTACATTATTACTTGCTGTTATTTAACAAGCCAAAAGTATAGACATAGGGGCCACTGAACAATGTTTTAAACAGATCTTGAATATTTTCCAGTGTGGTGTTTTAGTGTACTTATTTCTCTGTGAGTGCTCTCATGTGAAACTGAAATATCACCATCATGTGATAAAGTGTCGGTTCACTGTGACATAACACATGCTAATCATAACTAATCCAGAACTCCAGGTCACCATGGTTATATTTCTTGTGGCCTCTGTGCTCTCAGGTTAGGGTTAACAGGGATAATTCACTTCTTTGTTCATGTCTCTCATGCTTCCCCCATACAAAGTATAGTCAAGAAGAGACCTGATTCAACACAGGTACAAGAGATTAGTAACAACAACCTGTGTTCAGGTTGCCATATGCCAGGCACTGTGCCAAGCACTTTACACTGTCTCTTTTGATAAGAAAGACTGTGTGGTAGGTGCTCTTGTGATAACCATTTAACAGATAGGAAGAAATCGGGGGACCTGAGAAATCATTTCCCCAAAGATCACACATCCAATAAGTGGAAGAGGACAAAATTCGAATTACAGCCTTCTAGCTGCTACATCTAGGCTTTGCATTTGTATCCTGTTCGGTTTTATGTCTCATATTTTAGAGGTATTTTATTCTTTGGGGCCATTCAACTTGATTTAGTTCTGTATCTTTTGTGGTGGCTTTAACATAATAGGGATTAAATGGGATTCGATGAGCACCTTGATGCCATACCTTGACCTAGATCTCTTGGTAATAGCTTACTGATGGTGCCCATTTCCACCATCTGCCCACGTGACTCCAACAAGTGCACTGTGATTATAAGAGAATATGTTCAAAAAGGCAATTAAGCAACTGTCCTAACCATGAAGGAAAAGAAACTTGGCGTGGCCCATGATGGTATCCCCCTTTTTCATTATTAGAAATAAATAGGAGCTCATGAATGTGTCTTCCAGTAAGTTAAGGTCCCATAATTTAAATGCACTGTCAGATCCCAGAAATCTGTTCTCTTGTGATACCATTATTGTTTGGTTAACTACATAACGCCTCAGTCCTGGAGAGCTGATTTCCCATGGATAAGAGATAAGAAGCCCTCAATGTTCAAGGCCTCATGGCTCAGGGCTCCACCTCATCCGTGTCTGTCTCTGATCCACCAGATGAAGTTGATCTTACTCATCCTCTGCCTGGAAGCTGTCCCCTTTGTGCCTCTCCTAGCCAGCCACTGCTGTCCCTCAGAACATTTTTTCAATGAAACTTCCTTGGGGAAGTGTCTGTGTTTCCTCAGGATGAGGCTGGGGTCCCTGGGTGTTTCCACGGCACAACTAACATACTACATTCTCACTCCCTGGTGGTTTTTGTCCATCTTCCTTGACATGCATTGGCCTCTTCATAGCCAGGAATTGGGTAGTGTTTACTTTTGTATAAGTATACACCAGACAGTAGATTGTAAATGTTGAATGAGTGGGACACATGACAGATTGGTGACAGATAGAAACTATACAGTGTCTGGGCCTAAGTATTTGTGAAACTGTGTTCTCATACATTACTTCATTTAAATCTCACAGTAACTTTGGGAAGTCGATTTTTTTACCTTGTCATATAGACAGAGAAGCATCAGCTTGTCCCAGTGAGCAGTGGAGCCAGGACAAACACTTCACTCTTCTGACCCCAGATGGTACACTCTGATGTGCTATGTGCCTATTCCATTAAAATCCTTATGAGAATCTTTCAGAAAAACATCAGCTCATCAGCTGGACTCCAGAAGAACCATAGATTTCTGTGTTTCTCTTTTTCCCTTCCCACCTTCCCAGTTAGCACCCTCCTACCCCCATGCATTTCCAATGAAAGTCTTAAGTGGACACTTGATGGCTCCCTCCCAAATTTCAAGGTGTCAACAGTGAATCTTTTGTGTTTAGACCAGCCTGGCTGCTTCCTTTATTGTGGGTAGAGCTTTTCATAAAGTGGAGGGCCATGGGGGTTCAGGTAAAGTGGCCGGGCAAATTGATTAAGATCAGAGTTGTATTCGCAAGTGTGTAGTGAGTGGGGTGGGAGGTATGTGTGCCTGGGCAGTGAGAAAGTGAGCAAGGGAATGTGTGTGGGCGGCCAGAGAGAGGTTGGCACAGCAGAGGCCAGAGAGAGGTTGCTGGCTGGGATGGGCTGTGCAATTAAACAGTTGAACAGATCTTATTAACAGAGCGGGGTGGTGTTTGCCACAGGCCTGCAGGGAGTGGGGTGGAAGCAAGTGAG
The DNA here is from genome assembly GCA_004027455.1 of Hydrochoerus hydrochaeris. Taxonomy (NCBI): domain Eukaryota; kingdom Metazoa; phylum Chordata; class Mammalia; order Rodentia; family Hydrochaeridae; genus Hydrochoerus; species Hydrochoerus hydrochaeris. The sequence continues at coordinate 414 of PVLA01003984.1, read as the reverse complement.
TTGGAAGCATCTTTGGGCACCTCAAACTGGGTATGGATTTTCATAAGCAAGTAACCTGAAAAATACGGTGTAACTAGAGAGTCTGGGCAGAATTTCCTAAATGCTAAAAAAAAAAAATCAGAATATAATACTTGACTGTGGTCTGTTTTAGGGCCCTGTGGCAATGTGTGCATTTATCATAGTCTGTCCAGTGGGGTGGCAAGTTCAGGAGGAAGCAGAGATTGCCAGTAGAGTCCCCTTCTCTTGAAATTTCAAAGATCAGAGCAAGTAAATAAGGTCAAGGTAGGCTAATGCTGTCAATCTTCCATTTATTGAACACCTGCTGTGTGCCGAGCGTGGGCTAGCACCAAGGAGATGATAATAGTCATGGGGAAGTGGCATGGTCACCGTCATTGTGAGACCCAAGTAACCGCA
>PVLA01003983.1:97314-191867 GCA_004027455.1 Hydrochoerus hydrochaeris | reverse complement strand
TGGGACACATATGTTACGCCACCAGCCGCCTAAGACAGGCACAGGACCAATTGCTGTCCTGCAGGCCCATGACGGGTAAGGCCTGGTTGGGTTCATATGAAGAGTCCTTGACCTAAGACAGGCGCTGTCCTCACAGGGCCTGCCATACTCTTATAAAGTGATAAGGGAGGAGATGTAGGGAGCAGCATGATAGCTTCATTGGCTGCCACTCCATCTCTCCCTCCTGTGGGCGTCCAGTGCATCGGCCTACATTTCCCAGGATCCTCTCACCCCACCCAGGAAATGACAGCGACCCATCCGTAACTTCCTGCCCCCACTTCTTTATAAGCCTGGAACATTGTTCAATAAATGAGGTTTGATTGGGAAACTTCAACTTGCCTCCGTCTCTCTCTCTTCACCCTGCCCCCGCCCCGTTTTCCTTCCTCTAGGGGAAAACCCACGCATTGGTCCGCAGGCCGGATCAGGGAAAATATTTTACAATGAAATATTTGAGGGTATGTTATTTCAACACAATTTTAGTATTAAGCAAATTTTGAAAGTAATAAAAAACAAATAAGTAAATAAACATACCAGAGATAAAAGAGATTGCTACATGATAGTGCTAAATGTGACATTTCCTATTGAAATACAACAAATAAAAGGAAAAAAAACATAAGAGAGAACAATGCAGACTATATGACCATTGACTGTTGAATATTAACTAAAAATAAACAAGAGAAAACATAAAATGGTGAAAGAAAATTGCCTGAATCTTAAAAGCATGACAGTGATTTTAAAGCAGGAGTATTTAGTAATGAAATGTTGTCTTCCTTTCTTTATGTGTTCAGTTACCAACTTGGTTTTATGAAAAGAACTGACTTAGTCACAGTGACAAGTACAATGCTATGCTACTGGGCAAAGAATGATTCAAGGTAGAAGCAATACATTGACAGCTTAATTATAGTTATACAACAATACATTCAATGATATGCTTTCAACATTTTCAAATTAACAATAACTAAAGAAATATGAAATTTAAAGTGCAGACATATTTAGATTTTAGCATTTTATATTATTAAGTCACAGACTGTCTTATATAAGCTATGAAAGAAATATAAGTCAATACAGTGTATGTTCATTAATCTAGCAATAAAGGAAGAAGCATTAAAGTTAAAAAAGTAGCTACCTTATAGATAATAAGTTTAATAAAAATTATAGGTGAGTGGAAGAAAAACTGGAGGATAAAAATACCCATTCTTCACCTTTCATAATTGGACATCACAAAAGTCTAAAATTAAGTCAATAAAAGGCATATATGGAGTGTGCATGTACACATGTGCATTAGATACACTTTAATTTTACCAATATGTGAAGTGTTTAAAACTGGTTGAATGCAGTTATTTACCTCTTGAATCTGAGTATGGATTTGAGACATAAAGGCAAACCTTTCATATATCATTATGGGTCATTTTACATATTTATAAGTACTGTAAATATTTAATGAACAATTTTAAAATCTGTTTTATATAAAAAAGTCTATAGTCTCAAAGATATCCATGATTAAAATTTCAGAGTACAGTAAAAAGAAATTAGAAGATATTACATTGTGAAATCTAATTATTCATGTGGAATACTCTTTATTACCTTTAAATATGTAATGGTTCCATTTTAAAACAAGGTAGTATTTCATTTCCTAATTTCAAGAAAACTATATAAGCAAGTCCTTTATCAGTAATATGGTAGTGATAATACTACAAATTGATCATGACTATTAATCATAACACGATAGGTTATTTTTTCATACTTTTTAAGAGTTGATAAGTATGACTGCAAAGTGTGAGTTTTTCTTATTGTCTTTTTCATAGACTAAAGCAGATTTTATTTCCAAGATAGTGCTCCATAGCAATACAAATATGGCTCCCATATTTGTGAAACCAAGTATATAATCTTCAAATGCCATGTCCCATGGTTAAATAGTTTGTGGAACTTGTTAGTATCCACAGCTCTAAATTATGTCATCTGAAAATAGTTAGCAATATAATACTATATGCTGATACATTTTTCTTCATATCCCCAACTATAAACCTTTAATTGTTTAACCATTTTTCTTATCTGTAGAATGCAGGAAATATTGTATCTACTTATGAAGTTCTGGAAGTCCAGGTAAAAATTAAATGAACTACAGTTTTTTTTTCTTTGCTGTCACCATTTTTTGTACTTTGCTCTCTTTTGGGGGAAGAAAATTTTTGCCACTCATTTGATCTCAATATTTGTAATTGGTTTTCTCAGGCTTTCTCTTTTCTCTTGATTAACTCATGATAGATTGCATGTTACTAGAATTTACCCAGTTCTGACAAAATTGTTGCATTTATTTATAATACCCTCTTGTGATCTTTCTTTTTCCTGTAATACCAGTTGTAATGTCTTCTAAACTCTTCTGTATGCAGAAGTCAATCAACCAAATGAAAAGACATGATGCAGAATGAGAAAGAATATTTTCAATCAATCTAGATGATAAACAGCTAAATTTAAAATACACAATAAAACTGTATAACCCAAAGGCAATAAAACAGTCACAAATAGGCAAAGAAATTAGACATTTATCCAAAGAAGTCATAAACCATCAATGTGGCCAAAAAGGAATACAAAAGTATGGTTAATATAATCAATTATCAGGGAAATACACATCAGAACCAAAATGAGACATTAAGAAATGTTTAGTGAGATGATCATTATTTTAAAATAACTATTCATAAGGAAATAAATGGAACTTTCAGCCTATTAGTGTATACATAAATGATTGCAAACATAGAATATGTGCAGGGGATTACTCTAATATTAAAAATAAAATAGTACAACCATATGTTCTGGCAAATCTGCTTCTAGTTATTTAGCCAGAGGAAATAAAATTAGGGTTGTGAAGAGAAATATCTACTCTTATGTTCATCACAGCATTATTTACACTAGGTTTTATATATATATATATATATATATATATATATATATATACATATACACACTAATGTCCATGAAAAATTGAATTGATAATTATAATATGGTATAAACTTACAATAGAATATTAGTCTACCTTTAGAGGGAAGAAAATACTAACATTTGCATTATTAATGGAGAGTTAGAGGATTTTTATTTGCATTATCATGGAGAGTTGGAGACCACATTCTCAAAGGCAAATACCATAAAGAATTTTTATCAAAGTCATCAAAGCCAGGAGTAAAATGGTCGTTTGCAGGGAGTTGGAGAAAGAAACAATTGGGTGGCATCAGTCAGAAAACACAGAGCTATAGTGAGGTAATATGAATAAGTTCTGGAGGTTGACTGTATACCATAAAGCCTAGAGTTAATAGTACTTCACTGCATTGTTATGACTTATATCTAGAAGTCTCCCAAAGCTTTATAGACTCATAGGTGGGGCATTTGGGAGTAAGAAGGTTGTGGGTGTGTGATACTGAATTAGTCCACTGATTATTTTAGAATTGTTCTGTGTGTGGGTGACAGATTTACTGAAAAGTGAATACCCCCTTTGAGAATGTGGGTAGCACCAATCCAGAGGCTTGTAACATGGGTGGAATAAGAAAGGAAGGAAAAAGGAAAACTTCCTTCTTTCTGCCTGCCATGCCTTGGACTGTTTCTCATTTCTCGTCCACTCTGCCATGCCACTTTGCCTTGAAGTCATTGGACTACGGACTAAAATCTCTATAAACTGTGAGCTACAAATAAACCTTTCCTCTCACTTGTGATTGGTGGGTATTTTTGCTCAGCAACAAGAAAGTAACTAAGCCATGTGGTATTATTCCAAAGAGGGTCTATTTTTATATCAAGGATTTCTACCCAAATCAAAATGAAGTTATCAAAAACCAGTAATGAAATGGTGAAAAATTGGCAAGAAAAAAACTAGGAAGGGTGAGAGATGCAGCCATTGGCTGAATTGTGGTGATGGTTCCATAGTTTTATGCTTATCCTTCAAGTCACTGTCACTTGCAAACACGGGTGAATCTGGACAATATTATATGTTATGATTTATATCAAATGTCCTTCAAGAGTCCTAGACGTGGGAGCTTTTGGAAAGTGGTTCCATGATAGGGTTTATCACTGACTTGCTGTTAAGAGTTGGGACCTGGATAGAAGAGGAGGATCAGTGTGTGGGGTCATGTCCTAAGTGTTAATCTCTCTTTCTGGCTCTTTCCCACTTCTTGTCTGTCTTCCCAGGAGTCACTGTACTTGTCATGTCCCTGTGCCATGCTGTGCTTCTTTTGAACTAGCCAAATACATATGGAAACTACAAACCCTGAGCTAAATAAACCACTCATCCCTGAAGTTACAGGTGTTGGGCTTTGTCTCATGGATGAGAAAGTGATTAAGACATTATATTGTGTCCTTTGAAGACCAAATACTACATGATTCTCCTTTCACCAGGAATCTAAAACTAAAACTCACAGGGACAGGAAGGAGAACGGCTGTTGCCCAGGACCTGTATGGGAAGGGAAAACAAGGAAACACTAGTCAAAGGGGTAAAAGGATTCAGCTGCAAGATGGATGGGATCTAAAGAATAATTATCCATGGGCTGGGGATTTAGCTCAGCAGCATAAGTGCCTGCCTGGCAAGTGCGAGGTCATGAGTTCAATCTCTGGTACAAAAAAAAAAAAAGAATAATTATCCAGAGGGTAGATCTCATGTTAAGTGTTCTTAACACTCACAAAAATAATAAATGAAGAGGTCTGCAAATAAAATTCCTCAAGGTGATACATTCAAGTGATGTTGAATGGTTTGTAATTATCTCTAAACTCATTAAATTATAAACATTGAATATGTACATCATTTTGCATGGCAGTCTCACCTCCATAAAGCACTTTAAAACAGAATAAAAGAAATTTTAAAAATGAGTTGAATTAAGTCATTCAAAACATTTAGCACATTTGCTAGTTGAGAGTAAGAGCACAGAAATATTACAAACTCATTCTATTTCTGAAGTAAGCTAAACTCTCTTTATGTTGGATCCTGGTGACTCATATTTCACAGCATCGCACCAAACATGAATTGTTGAAAGAGAATGGAGACTAAGAAGACATAAGGTCCTGATAGAATTAGAATTGTAAAAATACACATTGTAGGGTGATCAACCTTTTATTACGTCATTGAGACATGGCCAACTTGTAGCTGGTAAGGATCTGTCTTAGAAGATATATGTTTGATGTCTCCATGATCACCAAATTTCCCTGAACACTGAATCGAGGAGTGGATATAAGACATCAACACACTGCGTCCATTGTGGATGTTGAGACCTACAAGCTCCAGGCCAAAGAGGCTGAGAAGCAGCTCTAAGACACAGACGTGAGCAGACATTGACCTGAGCACACAATCAGGCCTGAAGGAGTCAGAAGTCATATCCTCCCGATGAGCGTGTTTTGCACGCTGCCAAGAGAACTTGGACCATCTACACTGAGTACAGCTGGATAATTTTAAATAAAAGCTTTAACCCTAACAGTATTAACACACTTTCGGATTCTTGCTAACAAAATTTGTATGAGTTGCATCTCCCACACTCTCAAGGTTAGCTGAGTACATCATTTATAATTTTTAAAGTCAATATGTGTATACTAATGGAAGACACAGCAGTGCTCTCTGATATGTGCACATCTCTGCAGACAGATGAAGTATCACCTCGTTTCTGTAAGAAAATTTACCATGATTATCCAGCAATCTCCAAAAACAGAGTTTAAAATTAGAAAACAATGGAAAAAATGATTAAAAAGTAGGGGAAAACATTACCTCCTCAATTAGTCATTCATTTGAATAGTTTTTTAGATTTAATGATAATGTTTAAAGCATCTACAGTCATGAATGGACCCAATCCTGCATAATTTTTAAAAACTTTTTATTGGTACATGGTTGTACTAGATAATGTTTACATTTCATCAGGAAACTGCCACATGTACATACCATATCTTAATTCCCCATTTTATTCCCTTTCTCCTCCTCCCTCCACTCTCCATCTATCTCTTGATCTTTTTTCTTTTTTTGATACATGCTTCTGATACATAATGTTTACATTTCTTGTGTTGAGTGGATATATGTACATAACACATCTTAACTCCACTTTTATCTTTGTTTTCCCACTTTCTTCCTCTCTACATCCATCTCTTGATGCCCTTCCCCTGTGAGAAACATCTATCCCCCTACTTTGTATTATTTAACTTTTAGTTTGCTCTTTATTTGTGCTGTGCATTTCTCATATAAAAGAAACCATGCGATAGTTGAGCTTATGTGTCTGATTTACCTCACTTTATAATATGGTCTCAAGGTGCCTCCATTTTCCTACAAATGACTCAAGCTTATCTTTCTCTATGGCAGAGCAGTGCGCCATTGTGTGTAACCACCACATTTTCTTTGCCCATTTGTCTGTTGGGAGGCAACTTCCAAGATTTAATTATTATGAATTGTCCAACTATTACCATGGAAACATGGATATGGAAATATCACTGTAATATGCTGTTGTTAAGTCTTTCAGGATGTTACTGAGAAGGTTAATAGCTGTGTCAAAAACATATCTAGTTTTAAGATTTTTATTTGGGGAGAGGGACCTCTATGATGTTTAAAACATAAATATTGATTGGTTGATTACTAATCAAAAAAGCCTTTCATATTCTTATAACTTATCGATACCTCTACAAATTAATACTTAGAATGGCAGCCATTAAAATTCAGCACCCAAATCCCCAGTGAAGGGAACATAATTCCCCACCGCTGTGAAGAATTAGGGAGTGGTCATGCTGAGTCCTGCTTCTCAGTACAAATGCAGGAGCACTGTGAATGACCTGGCACAGGGTGGGCACTGGACTGCAAGGTTTCACGTCTGCCTGATCCAGACTTTGGTCCTAACTTTCTCTTTAGCTTTGCCTTTTTGCAAGCGAGTTTCAATCTGTTTTGCAATGGTAAAATTCCCCAGCCTTCTCTGATTTCCTCTTCTTTAGAGTCACTTACTGTATTACATATATATCTGCTCTGATCCATTCTTACTAAATCCAATCAAGGACAAGGTATTTCAAGAGAGGTGTTACTATGTGTTGAGGAACACATAGTAAGTCAGAGTTCAATGATGCATTGAAGCACCACTTAATGGATAAAGAATATACCATTGTTAATAGTGTAGGGGTCTAAACACTTCTCAACATGGGCATGATATGAATTGCCAAAGACATATATATTCCGGTAGGGCAAGATGCTCTTCTCACAAAATGATTCAAGAATTTGGAGATACGGAATCACCAAACCTATAAGGCAGCATCTTTGGCCCACGACAGCTAAATTATATTGAAGCCCTGCAAAGGGATAATGAAAAATGAGGCCATTAACAAACATTTATTGTCTAGTGTGAAATCCAGAAATCATCTTCTGTAGTATAGAGACTTTTATGTCCCTCAGTGGAAGAGGTGAAAACGATGAACAGCTAACTGGTCTCATCAACTCTGCTAACACAATCTTTACTTCTTTTGCTCCTTTTTCTATCCTAAGTGCCAGATATACATTCTGTATCACAGTGTAAAAGACACTCCCACGTGTTTGCAAAGTATTTTCTTATTCGTATCCATTGGACATTTCCTCTTCTTTAAACAGAAAACATATTTGATGCACCATTCATACACTTTGAGCATTCTCTGTGTTATTCATCAATGGATACTCTCATAATTCCTGAACTGAAAACTGCATGAAGAAGGAGGTTAATTCACTTACACCAACCAGAATGTGTCACAAGTACACAGGCTGGGGAAAATCTCTCCAAATCTGTATTCCATTTTACACAAAAATACATATTTATTCCATACAATATAAAATAATATATCTTCTTATCATATAAGAAAAAAATCTTGGCAACTGCAGATGTACTTATATGCCTCTGAAACCTGCAGAGCTCACATAGATGTCAAAGAGTGATATGTGTATACAATTTCAACAGCCAGAATCAATGCTGGATCCCCACAGAATCATATATGCAAGCACATACATACACACATACATGAAACATGTAAACATCTTACACTTAATAAATAAAAGATGTTAAGTTAAAACTTAGAGTCAATTATCAGATTAAAGGGCAAATAGAAAATGATAAAGAACAGCATGCTAAATCAAAAGTTTTATGATGACTTTTGACCTTATATAAAAATCTTGGATAAATTTTCCATATTCAAAACCAAAGATTAATAAATATAAAACTAAACATACATCTATAGATAAAGAAGTATGCTTAATCATATTTATGAAACATCACCAATTAATCACATGATAATTTCCACTAAATGTAAGCATTCTTTAAAACAGATACACAAAAAAAATGGTCATGTTTCATGTATACAAAAATTTTTTATTGGAAACAACAAAAATTTGACATTTATAAACTGGAAATTTCTCAATATGGGAGTATTTTTTGAAAATATTTCTATTTAGGAATGTTTTATCAGTAAAAGTAAAATAAAATTAATATATTTTCTATACTTACTGATTATTATATAAAGATAAAGCAATTATTTCTAAATTCTGTTTTTGTAAGTCATTTAAATTCATTCTACAATATGGTAAAATATAAATGCATTGTGCAATCAAAAATTTCTTCTCTAGTCCTTTTATTCTGTCTTACTATATATAAAGATTCTTTTCCTCTTTGTGACAATTGAGTAGGAAGTTCTTATTTCCTCTCCAAGCCCAGTTGAGGTGTAAACTACAAAGACAGTGATTATAGATACAAAAAATTGGTGCTTTGGGGGTTGGTAGTCTATATTAAATGATAGGATGATGGAATACTTCCTAACATAGGCTTCACAGTAAAAGTTATTGTAGGAGAAAGAGTAAAAAGTCATCATCACTGATAAACAATGATCATGATTGTTCACTAATACTCTATTCAATATAGTATCTTTATATACTTTATATAGATTATGCACAATGAAACATGATTTTCTCACTTAGATAACAACACAAAAGCATGTAGAAATATTTCCTAAATATCTATCATTATTATAGATGTATTATCAAACTTCATTAACAATTGTTTAATGCAACATTAGCCCTTTGAGTATAAACATAGATAATTTTAGATAATGAAATAAAAACAAAATATTTAAATGGCTTATGAAAACATGCTCAATATATTTTGTCATTAGGGAATATAAAATAAAACAACTGTGCATCACTCCATATGATCAGAAAGGCTAAAATTAACAATTAAAAATACCAAATGCTGATGAGACTGCAGAATCATAAAAAGCTCTTCTTTGAGGGGACGTAATATGGTAAAGCCACATTGGAATATAATGTACAGTTTCTTAAATAGTTGCATATCTTCTGACCATATAATCTAGCAATTACACTCAAATGTATTTATCTAATCATTTGAAAGTATTGCCAGATAGAAAATATCCACAGAGATGTTTATAATGCATTTTACTTATAATTGCCAAAAATTTGCAACAAGCAAAATGATCACTAGATCAATGGATAAATTCATTCAATAGAACATTATTTCACAATAAAGAAAACCGTGCGATCAAGCCACTAAGATGTGTGTAAAGTACACGGTGATGAATGAAGCCTGCCTAAAAGGCACCATATTATATGATTCTAGTTACATGACCATGCATAAAGGACAAATCTACTGAAGGATTAGGGGTCACCATGCATTGGAGAGGAGAAAGGAAGAATGAGCGGATAAAACCGAGAAGACTTCAGTGCTGTGAAGCTTGTGTGTGCTAACAGTGGACCTCATGAACTTCCCAAAACAAAAATAACTTCACAAAATGAAGAATGAACAATTAAGTACACAAATTTTAAAAATTCATCTAGAAAACTGAAGGATGACAGAAAGGTACACAGGCAGTGACGAGAACACCCGACTGCATTTTAAATGTGTTAACACTCTCTCAGCGAAGGGAAGGTTTCGCTCTGGTCTGAAAGTGTGTGTTCCCATGAGACTGAGGTGGAGCAATCCTCACTCTGAGGCAGTCGGGTTGAAAGACAGAGTCTGAGACAAGATAAGGTTGGGATTCATGCTTACGGGAAAAGGCTCCAGAAAGCCCTCTTTTTCCCTTCTAATATGTGGGGACACAGACAGAAGGTGTCAGTTATGAGCCAGGAAACAAGTTCTCACCAGACACTAAATTTGCTGACACTTTCACCTTGTACTTTCAGCCTCCCAAACTGTGGGAAATCAGTTTTTGTTTCTGAAAAGCTATTCAGTTTATAGTATTTTATTACAGCAGAGCAAATGGACTGAGATAGTACTGGTTTAAGCAATACTGGGAATAAATAGAGTTTTTGAAGACAAAATTAATCACAAAACCACTCTCTGCTGCTTTTTGAAAATGTTTCCCACTGGGCATGAATCAACATATCTGATAGTGCTCTACATATATACTAGAACTGAGCAAGTAAATAAATAGATCACAAGTGGTGGAGTGAAAAGTTACTTATGCCTACGGCAAAGAGCTGAGAATGACCTGTTCCCAGAAATTATAATTGGTCACATCAATATGAACTCATATGTAAATTAATATAGATACTAATATTATCCATAAACATATTCGTACTCTATGCAGACACACTGCTTGCTCTACATACATGTATCTCATCTCTGTCTATTGAAAAGATGAGGAACAGTGACCCCCGAGTGAATCAGCAGACCTGGAGCCCACATCTTACTTTCTAATACCACCCTCCAGGAAAAGCGACTCAGGGATCTTGGATAAACAACTTATTCCTGGGTTGGTAAGGGAAATATGCAAAGCTGCAACGATCTTCTACTGTAATAAACCAGGAAGTTCTAAAAGCCAACAAGCAAACAAAACTAGAGAACAGTGATGGGGGTTTCTCACAGGAGCGTAGGAGACTTCAGAAAGAATTACTCATGGCTGAAGCTGGAAACGCCGCAGCAGCTTCAATAGAAGGTGAAGGGAAATGTTCGGACCTCATAAATCAATGCCTGAATCCATAAAGATAAATAAATAATAAATAAATGTGGGAGAAGAGTCAAATCCCCCAGAAGGACAAATTCTAAATAATTTTTGGACTTTCCCTCAAAAAGATGAACTCTCTTGCCCTACTTGTTAGGTGTACATTGTGCTTAGTGATTCCTCAAGAAAATTCCTGATTTAAGAGGTGAGAAATAAGAGTAAAACTTTACACTGGAGAATCACGCTGAGGACTCTTCTCTACAATCATTCATGTTAACTCGTGAAGATAGTTTTAAATAATGAGAACAAAGTGGCACTTGTCCCTGTGTTAATCCTTCCCAAAATATAACCAGTGCCAATTATGATAACAACAGGCAAACACAGGTTGAGAGACAGTGGACAAAATACCTCATTCCAATCATATGCATAAACACAAACACAACTGTCAATGTCCAATAAATTTACTATCATACACTAAAGAGACTGTAAAATGACAATTTTCATTATTCTAGAAATTTGTACTAGAATTAACATTTAGTAATTCATTATTAAGTCACAGCATTGAGAAACTAATTGAGATTGTCAAAAATAAAGTTTAGAAAACATCTATCAATCACTTCTAATAAAACTCCTAAAATGCAAGAAAGTTTTATTAAGTTAATCAAGGCAATCAAATTCAAATTCAACAAATATTTTAATGCTGAATTTAGATACACATTTTTATAAAAATCAATTTATTTCCCATTCTACTATAATGGCTAGCTAGTGGTCATGGTTTGAGTGTTGATACTCCCCTCGAAAGCCTCATGCAGTTGGGGTTTTTTCAGAGGTGGATGAATCTAGAATGTGTGATTGATTTGTGGTGCGATGCTAGGATTAAGGGTGCTGGGAATACAGCTAAGTCCATCTACTGATTGGGTGGGCACTGCCCCAATCCCAGTAGACTGGATACGATATAGGAGGCAGAAAGAGTTTCATCTTCCCCTTGCTCGTTGCTTTTACTGTCTTCTGACACCATGGACTGTTTCTCTTCTGAGATTCCCCTCTGTCAGGCCACTGTGCTTTGGAGCCAGCAAATTACCTACTGAAACCTCTACAAACTGTGAGTTAACGAAACCTCTCTCCCCTAACTTAGGGTGTCAGGTATTTTGTCTCAACAATGAAAGAAAAGTAACTAAGATTCTAGTCTATAAAGAATAAAATCTAAGACTTCAAATAAAGAATTCAACTTGTCACTATTGACTGATGGTATTTCATCTATATTTAAAAATTAACTTAAAAGCCAGATTTTGGTATAAAAGGCTACTCAGCTGAATGTCCTAATAGGCATGATAATGATATACCTCCTGGCAAAAAGTTCCTATTTGTTAGCAGGGGAGATTTTATTTCTGGAACTCTTTTTAACAAGATGGCCCTGAACGCACAGTCCTGACTACAACAACCAAGCTTGGGCCTATTGATCTGAGGGGCATGACTCCTTGGGGAATGCTAGGTAAGCCTGGTCACTAACTGCATATGACTTAAAGATGGCTTATGATATTCATGGTGTTTTATGTTTGTACTATGTGGATCATGTAAGTTATTCATAAATGTGAGACATGAATACATTATTATAGAGAAACAAGGGATCTTAGAAGCTGTATTGGAGATCCTGCCCCTCTCCTCATAAGTACTTGTCTTTCTGAAATTATACTATCAATTTGAAGATGGACTTAGGTTTTCTGTGAGGCAGAGTTAAATATCCCACCATTGTGTAAATATTGAATGCTCAAAAATAAGCAGAAAATTACACAATATAACACAGTATTACAAAATGTATCACATAATGTTTCCTCAAGTTTTCAATAAACTACACTTTTGGTATTTAACTTGTATGTGTTTATAGTATCAACAATTTAGTTTTAGTTTAATACACATATATTTCTAATTTATTTTCATCACATGTTTATTGAATAGAATTCTGCTTTTTAAAAAGAAACATGACTTCCCCGCAGACTAAAGTGCACAGCCAACACAGCATATTTTGTAAGGAGAAAGTTTACTATGGGGCTGAACTAGAGACAGTATTTCAGGTTTCCCTGTTTTTTCACAATGACCTTACTAAATGAAACACTTTAAAATTGGACATAGAAGAAAATAAGCGTGTAAGTAAAGTCCCATGGTGTTTCTTTGCTAGAGCTGAAACTGCAAGTGCATTTCCCTCTCCTAGGTCTGAAACATTTTAGCTAAATGACCTGAGAGCCTTCTGGGAAACATTAGCCAGGATTAAAAGAGTTCCCACACTGCACTGGGTGAGAAAACAACACAGTTCCCTTTGAATTAATATATGTTGCTGTTTATTTCTGTTTCTTTTTAAATGAACACCTGGCTGCCTGATTCGTGTGTATGAATGTGATCTGTTTTGTAGGGTATTTAAATATCACAGAGGTTGAGATGATCTTCTTAATTCTAAGCATTTCCATTTGAAAATATTTCCTAGAGATTAATAGATCAGTATGAGATATTGTTTAATGAGGTTTTAACGGCCCTTTTATGTTTCAAATACATGAAATAAAAAAAATATACTATGAGAAAGGTAAAGTAAAAAACAAATGGCTCATACACAGACAAATAAAAAGAACAAAGCTTTTGTATGTGAGACTAAAACAACACATATAGAGTTTCCTATCTTACAAATAGTAGGAAAAATAGGAAGAATATAATTGTAGAAGCGAGAGAGAGTTTTTGAGTATTCACAGAGTGATACTAAAGCACATGATGTGAAGACTTTCATTTGAACTTGGAGGAAATAGAGATCATAATTGATGCTGTATTTTTGTCCTTGAATAAATTAGTATAAAATGGTAAAGTTGGAATGTTTTATGCATCTCTTTGTTTATGGAATAATTCTACATACATCATATTATGAATCTGACTAGCCAATTTCCTATCCCTGGAACGAGATACTCAGTAACAGCAAACTAAGGAAGAGAGGTTTGTTTTGACTCACATTTATGGGGAGTTTAGTTCATCCAGGGTTGGCTAGCTCCAAGGCAGAAATGACATGGAGGAGAGACACATCCCTGCTCAAGTGATGGAGCCAGAAAGCAAAGAGAGAAGAAGGGAGGAGCCAGGGACAAGAATGGAACCTTCCAGATCTTGCCTTCCTTCCGTCAGGTCCCACTCCTAACAGCACAGTCAGCTACGAGCTTATTAATTTACAGGTGGTCAATCACCTTGCAAAATCCCTGTCTCTGAGCACATATGATTTCGGGGGGATACTTTTGATTTAACCATATCAGACCCTTGCCAACTATGCAGAATTTGTTGCTTTTTCATATTCAAAGATCACCCAGTCTTTTGGAAGCATGAAATATTATAGAGTAAATCACCAGGTACACATTACTCCAGACCATAAAAGAAAGCTATATTTACAACACTGTATGATATACAAACAGCAAATATTAATGAATTTAGACATTCTTTTCCAATAATTTTAAAATATGATCTTCAAATAGATAGATAGATAGATAGATAGATAGATAGATAGATTTAATATGTTTTCAACAGTTCCACACTTTTAATGCTGTATGGTTCACAGGATATTTTAGAACATGTTATGTACGACAACATATGTAATCATAAAGTAGAGGGAATGTGCATGTTTTTAAAAAAATATTACAGTAAAGACACACTGCCATTTAACAACCTCAAAATACTTCCTCTCAGTTTGAATTCACTTAGTTGATCTTTTTGCCACTTTTTAAAAATTCTGGAAGTCCTCTTTGATGAGTGTCTTCAGTTGTTACACAGTCATGGTTGCTTTGATGTCCTGAATTAATTCAGATAGTTGCCTTTTAAGGTCATTTTGATTTGCGGGAGAACCAGGAGTTGTATGGTGGCAGACCTGGTAAGTGATGTATTTGGGGACACACTGGGATGTTACCGGGCATCTGCCTTTGATTACATGGCAGTCAGCACATGTGGCACGTATGATGGTCTGAGTGCGTTCAAAGTTAAGGAGTGTTCTGAGGGGAATTCACAGTGATGTGGTTTTTACTATAATAATTTAAAAAAAATTTTTAATTTAGACATTGATAGTACTTTCATCTTCATCGTTCCATTAAAAAAAATTTTTTTTTTGGTTTCTCCACATTCTCAAATCCCGAATCAAGTAACCTTCATCTCTGACGCAAATATGTGCTCCTGCTCCTCCACGCCTCTCCTTTTCCTCCTGCTTCGCTGCCGTGCTTACTAAGCCCCGGAGCCAGGCTCCCTTCCTCGCTGCATCTTCTAAATGTGTGAAACACTAGGGATTCCTTTCTGTTCCCCACGCTTCCTGAACCTCCTCACTCTTGCTGGCCGCACCTTTACAGCCTTACCTTTCTGGTTCTATTCATCTTCTCAGTTCTGGGGCTTCCCAGATGTCTCAAATTGACTGGTGCACACCCAGTGCCTGACGCTAACCCTCACTTGTGTGCTCTGACAGAAACCGTGAGGCCCGCTCAGTGATGCTTTTGCTTCCAAACTCCAATCCATCAGCTCCCTTAGCTTTTTCTCACAGTGTTCTGTAATTCAGACAACTACACCTGACCCTCGGATTATCTAAGGCTTCCCACTGATCTTTGTTCTGCATCTTTACTCCTGGCTGCACTGTGATTTGTCCTTTAGAGCAAATCAAGTGCTGTTACTTTTTCAACAGAAACCTTTATATCGTCTAATGTCATTTAGAATAAATTACTAGAGCATTACTAATGGCCTACAAAACACTACTCAATCAGACCCTGTTTCCTTTTCAAATTCACTTCCTGTAGATTCCTTAGGTTCCCTTATTTTAGTAGTCCCATTACCCCATCCTGTTTTTGCGAAACAATTTTACTGAGGTATCATGAAAGGACATTCATGATTCCACCAATAATGCAGCCTAGTCACCTTTTATATGGAATTTACTACAAATTATTTATGATTATTTTAGAAATAATTTTATACAGTCAGGTATTATAAACAATCTGAATATAATCAGTTATACTAATTTATGTAAAAGATTAGAGCATCCTTGGGTTTTGGTCTCTGGAGAGGGGTCATGGAACCAATGGCCTTCAGATACTAAGGATGAATTAATAAGTAATTGCATACTGTTAATGAATACAATTTAGTGATATATGCAAACACTTGAGAGCATATCACTACATATGCTACAATATACTACAATATTCTACATATTACTGCAATAAACTTAAGGGTGCATTTAATATCTCCAAACCACAGGTTGCACTGTATCCTCTTCCTACATTTTGTGGTTAAGTACATACCACACTAAATATGTTATTTATGACCACCTTTCTTGATTACTATCATAGCCTGTACCATTCTTTAATAAATTATTATATAGTTCCTCATTTTTAATCAATTCTCTTTGTAATTTCAGGGAATTATATACATATACTTATTACAATGCATTTATTAGAAAAATGCATTGTATTTGTGACAATATAAACAATAAGATTCTAAGGTCAAATTCTTTTATTTTCTCTCTTTTCCTCTCCTATGACTTTATCAACATTATTCTTCTTCCTTGAAGAAAACGAGACTTTTTCTCTTGACTTACATTATAAAATCAAAGCTAGAGTTTTAACAATGATTTTTGCTTACATAGTACAATTTTCATGGCAGTCTGTATTTTCTGGTGTGAATTTTATTGATCTGACAGGTGTTCTGGATACCACTGTCTAGGTCACTGTCTTCATGGGGGTGGGGGGGTTACAATCCTCAACACTCACAGTGCAAAGGAGGACAGTTTATTGGACTCAGGGTGAGTCTGTGGTCCATGGGCTCTAGGGCAGAAGAGCATGGCAGAGGGGCAAGAGTGAAAAGCTAATTTCAGTACCACATGGCATCTGGGAAGAAACGAGAAAAGGGGAGAGTCACAGAGGGATGACTCCCCTCTTTAAAACCAGCTCCAGCCTCCTAACACCACTGTGACCTGTAGCATTCCTGGTGATCCCATCGCTCTTCAACAGCCCCAAAACCGCATGAGGCTTTGGAGGTGCATCCAAATATAACACACAGCAACCATCAAAAAGCAGTATTTTAGATATTTACAATTAATTCCTCCTCCCATCCATAGACAGGTGCATGATATGGGTGGTAATTATTCCAGACTTGAAAACGGACTAAAGATTTTGTTGTTGTTTTTCTTTAGTGAAGCACTGTTCATGATTCAGGGAACACATCATGAATTTTCTGACTCTAGGCAGACACTTACATTGTGTTTCTCTTGACTAGGATGCTTATAAATCTGCAAATTATTTTGCAGAATCTGTAGAGTGCTGTGAATTATTATTGTCCCCTGCACTTTGTCATGTACAGATATGATTAACGTTTGTCTTGCAGTGATGAACTAATGTACTACGTTTTAATCTTATGATATATTAACAAGTTTGATTATTCCAATATTTATTCATGTATCTGTTATTGAAGTGATTGTTTGAATCATTCACTCATTCTTAGCTTTCATCGCATTTCACTAATTAAAATTAGCTGAATAAAATCTTTAACTGTTCATTTAATTATTTGAAGAGTTCAGTTGTTGTTAATTTTTGCAAATGCAAAGTAACATGTCATTTACACACACAAAATGACATTTTATTCTGTGAAGATATTGTGCTCAAACATAAACATCATAAAACTGTGCAATACTGTCTTTTAAATATTACGTTTTCCCATGTTGTAATATAATGCTTATTTTTTCCCTTGTCTTTCTTCCTACCTGTGCTACATTGTGTGGCAACTTCCACAGTGACATTTCTTAGGAACACCAGGGCACAAGAGCAACAGAGCAATCCCAATATTTTGGGGTTAAATGAAGTTGGGATTAACATCTCTGAAATCCCTTTTCTATCAGATTTTTTTTCTTAAGCTTTTAGCACATATCTTTAAGTGAGACAACACACTGACATTTTTAAATTGTAAAAATTAATTTGCTGAAAGAAAAGATTTTCCTATGTTGTAGAGGGTTTTGAGTACTGGTGACACGAATCATACTTTCTTGGTTGGAATATATAGTTCTGAGGGTTTAACTTTACCTTTAGTTGCCGCAAGGGATATTACTAAAACGGTTTCAAGCTTTTAGTAATTAAAGCCATCTAAAAAGGTGTCTTTAATGCCTCTACCTGTACTCTTGGGCTGAGTTTTCAGGAAATGTTTCAGTTTGGTACAAAAACAATAATATAAAAACTATAAGCATTTATGAAAATAGGGGACTATTTATTATATCATACAGAAATTTCCCATTTAAAGGTAATTATATGAAGAAAATAGCATGAGTTACAATACTTATTGGCACAATTTTTTAATGTAATGAATTTTATGTGTATTGTTGGTGCCTATTAGGTTTTAACACATTTAATCAGGCATGTAAATGAGTGAGCCACAACATTAATTTGCAGAGGTTTATGGTTTTCCCAGGAACATACATGTGCACACATACATACCTATAAACATATGTGTATGTACACATAGTACTCACTGATATTTCTGTGTACTTAAAGACAAAAATATATGCATGTTGGCATGCATACATTTAACACATCATAGCTATGGAATAAAAATATAAAATTAATTTCAAAGGCAATTTATATTTTAATAATTGAATTTCATACCAACTGATTCATGTCGCACACAAAAAGAAAATATTTCTTCTGACCATGATAAGAACAAAATTGCCAATTAAGGATGTTTTGACAGGTGTAACCATTTTAAAAATGATTCCCTGTGAAATTAGAATGTCAGATTTAATTAGATTATGTCTTAGTTTATAAAATCAAGAAATATTCAAGTATTTATGCATTGTATATTCATTTTTAGGATCTTAAAATATGGCTTAAAAATTGGGAGTCTGAAACACCTGAACATCAGAATTTAAAAATAAATTCCAATGCAAAACAGGAAATTTTTTTAAAAAATAATATTTGTTGGTATATTATCACCATTAAAATGATTATTAGGCAAGTTCTATAAAAATGCAAAACATGTTATTGGCAAGATTGAAGGAAATAACTTAGAATACAGAATTTTATCCATCTAGTGCCCATATTTTTGGCATGAAGGCTGGCTACATGGTGATGTCACATTCCTGAAATCACATAGCGATTATGTATGTTGTGGGCTGCAATCATTTCAATGAGTTAAGACATGTTAAGGGATTCTTCCCCGATGGGAAGCTTTAACCCACTGCTTTGAAACTCACATACAGAGAACTCAAAGAAAAACAGCTCTACCAATTAGCTCCTTCATTCCCTCCTGCTCCATACAAAGCTGACTTGCTAACATGCACCACACTGTCATCCACCCAGCCTTCATGCCTGAAATATGCCCACTACACCATTATTTCTCTCTCTTTGTCTTTAGCACTCAATGCATCCAACACCTTCTACCTAGAAATTATATCTGATATTAAAATGCATGCATATTAAAATACATCCAGTGATCCAAGCCACCTCTGTATCTCTAACCATCTTTGCTTTACCTGTCATCTGCCATTCACTTCATTTTACAGAGAAATAAGAACTCTTTCATTTATTCATTAATACACATCTTCAATAAGCATTTATTGCATGATGCTGGAACAGCATCATGAGGTGGATATAACCTAAAGGTTTAGAATAAAACAAAAGGAATATCCACTGTTTGTAATCATAGTGATCTGAAAGTTAAGATTATGACTTACTATGATAAATAATTCATATTTTCACCAATTTCTTGCCTTTATACATTAAGCATTTCTGAATCACTTTAATGTTTATATAACAATATTATATTAATCACATCATTCATTATGGATTGAATGTTTCCTCCAAAGCTCAAGTTAAAATATAATTGTCATTATAAGCGTCAGGCAATGTGACAACTTTAAGAGATGATTAGGCTGTTAAGGATCCTCCCTCAGGGCTGAAACTGGTGCTGCTCAAAGTGGGCAGTGTGGCCTCCTCTGGCTTTTCATGGGCTTCCAAAACCTTCCACTACAGGATCACAAAGCAAGAAGGTACCAGCTAGGTTCTATTCTTTACAGCAGGCAGGCACTTGACTCATTCTGGTCCCCAGATTTTGGATTTTTGAGTCTCTATAACTGCGAGGCAGTAAGTTTCTGTTCCTTATAAATTATCCAGTTGTGTTAAAGGAACTAAGATACAGACATCTCAAAAATGGTTCACAGAATTATAGTTACTATGTCAGAACACAATTTTAGCTCACAAAAAATTGATAACCCAGAGGAAACAAAATAATTTATGTTTGCTAATTATATAGCTGCTTTAAAGCAAAGATTAAATTGTTAAAATGTGCTCTACTACAGAATGAATAAAAATTGATATGCTAAGTATTCACTCAACAGAAAAGAAATTTATTTCATGAAAGACCATGTTTACTTGTAGTAGGTCTGTAAACATTACTATTCTGACATCTGAGGGTAGAATCATAATAAAGAAGCCAATTTTATATAAGTAACGTCAAAGATTGTCAAAATTCTCCTTTATCAAAGGTGCTCATAGAAATACTAATTATTTATAGCGCTTCCAACTCCAAATTACCAAAATGCAAATATTTGTATTCCTAGATAAAGGAGGAATGCAGATTAGTTGAATCCATGGATATATGTAGCACTCTCCGGATGTAACATGTATGTAATATGCATTTATATTTACAGTATTGGTTCTCTGTTTCTTGTACTCAATGAGCATTATTTTCTGTCTCTAGCAAAATACACAATTTGTTACCACACAAATCACCGAGATCATTGAAATCGTTATGATCCCTAAGCATAATAATTCACTTAGTGGCTAATCATGGATAGACTGTGAAATAGTTAAATAAAATAAGCATATGCTGATTACTAATCATTACTAAACAATATTTCTTTTATGTAGCGTTTATTTTCTCTACTGGCTGGTCAGGCCGGGGTAATCTGCTCCTGTCTTTCCCGTGTGTGTCAGGACCTGCTGTTCTCAGATGAGTTTCCTGCTGAGTCCTCCAAGAGGGCAAGGGGCAAATTCTTGGCAACAATGTTGACAAATTTAAACAGAATATCCTGGGTACATCAAGTAACAAAATCTGTTGTTTAAACATACTCTGCTGTCTAATTTCATTGGCAGTTGGCCGAGTTTCAAGCTGATATGAAGCAGATAGCTGCAAGGGCATTTTCTTTCCACAGTCTCTACTTTCTAAAAGTTTTGTAACGTGTCTTTCTTCTCTTAAGTCATTGCTTAGAAAAAGGATAGAGAACAAGCTGATCTGTCTCTCTCTGTTCTCTGCTTCTTTTTCCAGCCTGATAGTACCTTTACATAAATTATTTGGGATTAGAATACAATTTTACTTCTAGATCATAGAAGGGTGGACACATATACGTGAGAATGCAATTTCAACTCTCACCTCA
Organism: Hydrochoerus hydrochaeris; assembly: GCA_004027455.1. Taxonomy (NCBI): domain Eukaryota; kingdom Metazoa; phylum Chordata; class Mammalia; order Rodentia; family Hydrochaeridae; genus Hydrochoerus; species Hydrochoerus hydrochaeris. The sequence goes on along the minus strand of PVLA01003983.1, from coordinate 170,518 downwards.
CTACTCTAACCATCTCCAATCTGGTTTTCAACCCCAGGCTCATACTGCAATCAACTGTCAAGCTTTGATTACGTGCCAGGAGCCATGGGCCTAAACTGGATCCTTGATGTATTATACATTATTCTCTTAACTCCAACTTTCAACTAGAATTAAGGTTTCTATGTATTATAGCATTATGCCCACCTCCAACTACAAGAGAACAGAAATACTAATGTTTTACTTTACGTTGATGCCAGGAGAATCTTAAAGTAGACTATGAGATAAACCTTTGAGCAAATAATGTAAACTTTAGTTCTTGATGGGATTATCAGAGGATTAAAATTTTGATATTCAACATGTGCTCTCTCAAATCCCCACATAATATTAAACTCAGATTTATGTATTTCATTTTTTTCTGGGCCTACGTTCTTAAGAATTTGATTTTATTAAGAATAAATGTTGTAAGCTTTCTCATTTTTAAATAAATGAAAATATAAATAAACTTACATAATAAAAGTCTATAATAATCTATATACTATTACTCCAGATAGACATTTTCTCAGAAAACTTACTGAAGTATGCTTCTTAACAAAGTATGTATAAAAATAAAGTAGTAAAAGGAATAAAATTCCATTAATACCACCAGCCTGGTTATCAGGTAAACTATAGGAAGAATACACTTTCAAAGCCATCAATCATATAATTTCCATGCTAGTTTTTTCCTCCTATACTCAATACAAACTGACTCAATTCATCTTCCAGTCTATCCGTCTGACAAATGATGAAAGATGTCAAGGAAGAAGTCTTGAGGTTGTCTGGGGAAATTTTTATAAAGTAGCATTAGTTCAGTTACTAAAAATGGTCATTTTATCCAAAGTCTGGGGCAAATTCAAGACAATACCTACAATCTAGGTTTGTGTGAACTGTGAATGGTTTGGAATAAAAATGTCCATAAAATATATGTTCATACAAGAAAGTTTTATAATGAGTCATATTATTTGTGGTTCCATGGGCAATCTCTGTTTGGGGTTGGGGGTGGCTTGTGGGTTCTCAGGAAACAAATTTTATGCCCTTCCCTTCTTCTAAGTGAAAAATCTTCAAGAAGTTAAAAAAGAAAGAAGAAAGAAAAAAAGTACAAAAAGACAGACGTATGCATCACATACAAACAGATGCATACCCAAAATCCCAGGGAAGATACTGGAAGAAGTTTGATCATAGAATGTTATTTGCACATGCATCTGCATCTTATTTTTGAATTAGCAATTATTTTTATGTATTTATACACAGGTGACTATTTACACGAAACTATCAAGCAGTAATTCCTTTCTCAAATATCCTGTCACTGAGCAGCAGTTTAAATTATGAGGAAATGTTCAGATTTGGGAATACAGCTGTTCCATTTCTGTAGCAATAAAAGTCCCTGTAGGAAAAACACATTCCAAGCACCTGGCCTGACCTTGACTTCCTCTGGGGCAGAACAAAACAGCAAGCTGAGAGACACCGAATCTTGGCGTGCTGAGGTGGAGGTCACCTCAGTAGCTTTCAGGAGATATTTCAGCCACATTGCAGCCACTAAAGCAAAAATCAAGATGTTTGAGGGGCAGCAGCAATAAGGCAATCATTCCCTCTTCCATCTCTCATAGTATCAGTATGACAAGTTTCTCACTGGGAAAATGACTCTGAATTGCTCAGAAGCTGCAGGGAGAGGAGAGATAGTGCAGCTGTACTTTAAGGGCAGAAGAGGGGGTGGGATGGGTTAGAGCAAAAGCTTTTCTCTTCACTCGGTGCTGAGTCTCCAATTTTTTCTTCATTTTTTTTTTTATCTCAGTGACCAGAATTTAGAACGCTAGAACTTTACTGGAAACTATTTTATTCATTTTTAGTATGAACCAGTCACTTATCATAAGTGGAGTTAGGGACTAAACATATATTGATCATTTAGGATGGCCACCTAGTCTCATCCATGCAAAGTGATTTTGAATCCTGATTTTGGTTCAGACAGCCCAATGAAAGCTGTGTAGTTCAAATCTCTATACACAGATACAGAAACGGAGGCTGGAAGGGCAAAGCTAAAAGGTGCCCACAGCAACAGTTACTGATGGAGCTCAGGGTGACTGATTCAAGCATCTGAATTCTTCAAATACATTTACCATCCAGGCAAATGTACCTCTGCAGTTTCCTTTAAGATGTAAATTAATGTGCTACAGATAAATGTTTACATATTTGAGTTCCTCTAATATTGCAGAAATTTGATACAGATCAATAGATGAAGCAAGGCAAATGAGACTTTTTCAGGCATTGCTTTAAATTTCCATTGTCTCAAGTGTCCCAAATGTGCCTACTTTTCAATAAAAATTCATATTAAATCATTTATTATTCAAGTAAGTATATAATACTTAATCAAGATAACTGATATAAAGTGTAATTTGTCCTAGGACACTGAGATACGTAATTGTTCTTAAAATACCATATTTCCTGGTATTGTCCATGACTTTCAGTGTTTTAAAATTTAGCTATGGTGTGCATGCTTCATAAAATGATGATTTGCATGTAAACTCTCATTTATCAGTATAAAGTTTAAATTAAATTTTATGTGTGTCAATAAAATCTTGTGTTTGAACTGACCAATACCTTGGGCTGTTGTATTTGTGTTGGCTACAGAGCAAAGAGAGGGCTGGCTGCACTGTTTCAGGGTCTAGAGTCCGCACCAGCAGCATGCAACATGGCAGTATGAGCCCTGGTCTTACTCAGTGTTTTGCTGGAGGAGATGGGCTGTGGGTTCAGGGTGTGGCACAACATTGCGGCATCTGCAGCCACAGGCAAGGCACCTGGGGTTGGTGCTCCAATGGTGATGCTGTCCAGTACTAGCAGAAGACAGATTCTGCACAGCTTGGTCACAAGCCAGTAATTGTGGATAACACACCTGACCCTACCTTCCCAAGAGAGAGACTATGTGAATGGATTTTGCTTTTCAGGTACTCTCCAAGTTTATATTGAACAGTACACCAAATCAATTCTTGGAACACTACTGATTATTTTTTAAACTCATTGTGCATTTCACTCATTTTATTTATTTAGGTATATATTGGCAGTACACAATGATCACAATTGCCATAGAGAACTGGTGCATGTACAGAATGCATTTCAGTTCCTGGATGGCACTCTAGTGCTGAAACAGTAACGACTCACCAGCAGTGCACTCACAGCATACCTCCACTTAGAGCTCCATCATGAACTGAAATAGTAGAAGTGATTATAGGGTCAAAGAAAATCATCTGTGGCTTAGACTTTTTAGAAAGGCAGCCTCAATCAAAGCCAGATTCCAACAACTGGAATATATAGATAATTTTTTCAATGCCTAGGTGACTTCATCCAATCAAGAAGAATCAGGAGCTATCAGAAACTCATGACCACATGCAAATGTCAAGACATCATTATGAATTGGAATCATACAGTAGAAACATGGCTAGTTGTCACAGGGTACCATCTTTGCTCAGAAAAAAAGAGAGCTTTATCTAGAGGGACATCCTTAAGGATGTGCCATTATATTATTGGGAAGAAATATAATATTTGTATAGATTTTAAGTATTATCAGGTATTGTAACATCATCTCAGGTTAAAAATAACCAATTAAGTTCTGCTATTTACCAGAAATTGTACTTACTTTGGTGCTATATCTCTGAGACATAATGTCTATGGTCACTGTCAAAGTTATTTTCCGAAGCTTCAAAATAGTATGTCAAATCTGGTCTGAACCCATTTTGCTAACTTATGTAATACATAGCATTTGCTAACAATTATGACTAAGGAGCTGATAAGATCCTCCCGGTAAGTGAACTTGATCTTCAAAGGCAACCTTATGTCGGAATTAAGTATTCATTGATGAAAATATTACTAGCTAGTAAGGTATCTTTAAAATGCATACAGGCACACATTTCCAAATGCCTGCTCAGTGAGACATTTGCCTAACAACATATCTTGTGCTCTTAGATACATAGGGAAAAATTAGGGAACAACTTCTAAGATTTGTCCCTTCAGGAACACATTGTGAAGTCCTAGCAAACATAAAACAAAATCAACACTGTCACCTGATGATTTTGAATGTTTAAATCAAGCAATAATAGAGTTATGTGTATGAATTATTATGTAAAAAAAGAAATAGTATTTCTATCAAAACTTATCTCTTATTCAGTGTGCCAAGGGATTCACCATACACTACACTCCAGGAAGAAAAAGTAAAAAACAGATCATTACAGGATATATGCACTAAATAGCCATGTATATAATTGAAGCTCAGCTTACACCCTTACATCCTTCTGATCATTCCTCCCTAACCTTTCTTTCTTATGCTCAATAAATGTGATATTAATGGGGACTTACTGCAGGTCGATCTGTTCAAAAGGGTGCTTTTTAATTATACCTGAATTCTGCAGATGGCATTTGTGATGACCAAAGAGTGAATTAATTGTAAATCAATACTATCATATTGGCTACACAAAACTTTTTTTAAAAATTTTTTTTATCAGTATCGGGGATCGAACTCACCACTGCCTACCTGCAAAGCAGGCACTTATGCCGCTGAGCTAAATCCCCAGCCCACACAAAAATTTTAAATATTGGTAAATGTAAGTTATATTAGAAAATGCACTCAGTATGAACTCACTTGTAAATTAGTACTACTTTAAGTGGATCTTTCTATACAGTGTTGAAATATCAATCTTAGATTTTCAGTTGATAGTAAAATGAAAATTAGTTCAAAGTAAATATATATATATATATGTGTGTGTGTGTGTGTGTGTATACATATATATATTTACTTATTTAATCAATAATTCTGGACCAATTATTTTATCATGTTTCCATTTTGGTTTAAATCTAAACTCTTTCCATAAAGAACTACAATCATGAGCTACATATCAATATTTTTGTTAATGATAGACAGCATATAACATAACAGTGGTGTAATAAGATTATACTACCTAGTAACCTTCCAGATGTCTTTGCTTGCATAACTACTATCAGGGATGGTTACACAGTGAGGATATTGCTTAAGGATGCTTTTCTCAGAAAATGTCACTTATCCTTAAACAATGCATGACTGTGCACATTTGTACTTGATGAATATGATCTTGATTGATTTTTTTAAAATTTAATACATTTGAGGACATTTAGAAGTCATTTGAATTTTATTATTTCAAAACACTAGCATTCACTAAGAAGCAGGTGCATATGAATTATTTTAAACATAGCTTTTGGTTGCTTTAAAAATGGATTTTGCTATATGTTACCAAATTATCATCCCATAATAACATCTCTAAAATTGTAAAGCCAAGAAAGAATTAAATAAAAATAACATATTCATACAGTGTACACAATTCACTCTACTGCAAAAGTTTAGAAATGCTCAACTTTTTTGGACGTCTCTTTCTTACCTGTTTGTGAGCATGGTCATATGAATTAATGTGGTTGTCAAATTCTTGATGCTTATAGTACTGCTTGTCACAGAGTTCACAGTAAAAATTAGCCTTCAGATCTTCCAGAGCTTTTGCAATGGTGTTCTCTTTCTCAGCATAGTCCTGAAAAATAAATTGCAGAGGAAGGACTCAATTAGCTCTCCCAAAGCTTACTTTATTTTGACAGTTCTCAACTTCAGTATAATAACCAGAAACTCAATACAACAAAGAGAAAAATTAAGCAAATACCAGGAACCAAATTAGAACCAAATTTAAGAGTTAAGGAAAGAAAATCAAAGATTAACAGATAAAGCCAAAGTAAATGGACAGAAGAGCAGAAATATGGAGGGAAAAAACCAAAATTATAGAAATAGAAGCCTTTTTTCACCAAGTTTCCATTCTATGTTAGCATAGAAAATAACATACTTATGTTGATTCAACTGTACATTTCTAGCTTAATCAATGTAATTTTTCAATTTTAAACGTCAAAACTGTATATTGCTTCAAGAGTTCTTCAAAATGTGCAAATACACAATTAATTAAAAAAAACTTTCCCTCAAAAAAAACCCTTCATACATTCAATTTCATATTTTGTCTGTTTCCCTAAATATTTCCACAGTAACTTATTGTTGTCTCATGTAGCTATAATGACTAATATATTTATCTTGACATATATAAATTTACACTGCAATTTTAAACTTTGAAAAATACTTTACTGCAAGCCATTTAATTTATCTACTTAAAAATGATTAAAACGTATAGACAATGCATTCATGATGCATTTAGTGAATAAAGTCAGCTGTACAACTCTGTCCCTGAGAAAATAAAGAATATGGCCAACCATCATTAGCTTTTGTTTAAAAACCAGAAATTAGAAAATTATTTGGTTGTGGCTTTCTGATTTTCATCCATTTACTATTAATTCTTATTTCATATCTGCTTAAATGTTAATGCTGCTCAACATTAATCAAGTTTAGGTGTTGACACAATGTTTGGTTCTTTCCCAGAAGTGCTGATGTGAAAAAAAGCTAAACTTCACTCTTCATCATAGACTATATTGTATTTATAAGTTAAAAGCTTTTTTATACATAACTGATATAAAATCTAAAATAAATGTATATGTTGTCTTCATGTGCACTTTCTCATGCACTGAGCACGGGAGATGAGAATGTTCTATTTGTGATGATTATAATTGTCTTCTCTCAACATAGGCTGGAAATCTTTGGGGTTTACTTAAATTGTTTCTATGAAATGTAAAAGTGGTCACTATTCATTTAATGAATAATACTTTCCATATTTTGTAGTATTTTTGTATTATTTTTTTGCACACAGAACACATATAACATATTTTCCCATGATATAAGTACATGCACTGTAGTAATCTACCATTTGTCATCATCAATGAATATACAGCACATTTTCTCATTCAACTGAAAGAGAGTAGTAAACCACTGTTAGTTTTTATTAGTGAAATCACCTTCACAGGAAGAAGCATTGAATTGTAAAGTAATTGTTTATGTACGATTTCACTTTTTTCAATAATTAGCTTAACAATTCTTAGCAGATTTGTGAACTGTTCTCAATTATTCCACTTGATTACTTCCAATATGTTTTTAAAAGCTATTTTAAATAGACAACTATAATTCATATAGATCTAAACTGCTTACTAACTTTTTATTCAATCTTTAAGATAATGGCATCTGTGGTAGCCAGTTTCAATGAAACCAAATTTACTTAATATGATTTCACAGTTACAATGTGTGAAGCAGCGACAGTATTCCAGTAAACACAGAAGTTGCATTATAATAACAGTAGTTTTGTTTCAAAGATGAATTTACTTTCAGAGCAATGTTTGACTAACAGAAATTTCTTCACAAATTTGCTTATTTTTTCCCATTAATTATAATTATAGTAAGTTTACTTCCTTTCTCTAAATATTCAATTATTTTTCATAACGCTTTTGATTTTTTTTCTTCCTAATGATGGTATTCCACTACTGAAGCAATAATTGTTTTCTACAGAGTCTGTGCAGAAAAATTTTGAGTGGAATACACTAATATTCAAGGCAGATTGCCCTCTTCACAAATATTAGCTTCAACCTTAATCTGAAGAGAAATAATTTAAAAATAATAAGAAACATTTATTTAGTATTTAGCATCAGCATAAAGAATGTGGATAAATTAATTTCTTTAATTTTTATTAAAGTGGTAGAAATGTTCAAAATCTTTCCTCATTTTGTGAGGAAAGAAGGAAAAAATGGAAACAAGTTTTTTGTAAATAAAGAGGAGAAGTGGGGTTTGAGGAAGGGTAGGAGGATGGGGAAAAAGACAATCAACTTATAGTATGTACAGGTATGAATTTCCTATGACGAATGTGAATAATATGTATGCCCAAAATGTACACATAAACTTAATTAATTAAAAAAAACCTTTTCTTAATTTAATACAAGAATATTAAAGTGCGGAAATATTTTTAAAAACAGCTTCAGAATATAATGAGTAAATGTACACTCCATATTGAAACCAAAATAATCTGGTGTATACCATTTAATTGTTTTTAAACTATTAAGCTTGAGGGCGAGAGCACTGTCATCTTTTCTAAACGTTCATCATCCCATTAATCAGACAAGATCAACCCTGCGTCACCTTAGCTCAGCCAGTATAACAGCTTAACCTTGGGCCCAGAAAAGTTTTAGCAAAATTTCAAATTTTCTGCAATGTTATACATAAATCTTTTAGTATGTATCTTTTAACTGGAAGGGATGAAAAAAATCATAATCAAAACCATTATAAGAATGATAGAGAAAATTAACAATGGTTATTATATTACATATTAGTATCTTCAAAATAGTTGCTCAGATTACCAGATATAGGCCTGCAAAACTGATCAAACAATATAAGCACTAATGGTTTCTTTCAATGAACTAATAAGGCGAGTAGAACAATTATCTTAGTGGTATATATATATATATATATTTTTTTTCCCCCTTCCTTCTTTTTTCCTTTCCCCTATCCTGTTGTTCTTTCCTTTTGAGCACTTCCTTTCCCTTTCACAGAATCTATTGTACCTTTTGGATCTTTAGAATAAAAAAAGATAAAATAAAATCATTGTAAGATCTAAATAACAAAATAAAACTAAAGAAATCACATAGATCCCTTATTGCCATCAATATTCAGTCAATATGTCCAAACAGCTCTAATCATTTAATATTTTCAAATCGACCGAGAATAAAAAGTTTCGAAGAGCTCACACATTACCACCATCTGCTCTGCTTCCGAGTCTTCTTATTCTGCAGGTTAATTTCCCTGAATTCCTAAGTTTTATGTTTTCCCACATTAGTTTATTTTTCAGATAACTATTTCTTAGGACAACTCACGCTGAGTTTTTAAAAAGATAGATCTCACATTAAAAAAAAAACATTCAGCACTATAGAGAAGTTACAAAAATAAAACAATAGCCTCAGACTTTGCTAAATGAAACCATTGCTAATACTGTGCCTCAGCTGCGCCCTCCTGACCTTCTCCCTCCCGCTCCGCTGCCCTGAGACATTCATTACAGGAAGCATCGTGGAGCCTTTCGCAGGAGGAGCAGCAACTGCAACACTCTGGACCAGATTTCAACTTGATCTGAACTACGGTAAGGAATGGGGCCTGCGTCTGACAAAACATCAGACTAGAATGACTTCATTCACATATTCTTCTAGTCCTATATGTTATATTTATTCACATATCAGATTCTTTGATTCATGTAACCTTACGTTATGACATTATGGGTGCTGTGGCGGGGGAAAGAGTCTTCTGTAACATAATTGATCATAAATGTAAAAATATGCAGACAGCATCAGTCAGACTGACACGTCCCATGGCCCCTCTGCTTCTAAATTATGAATGATATTGAAACAGATATTGACTGAGGTTATAAAGCAGATTAATACGTATTTGACATAGTCATCCCACTGCAGAAGGTAAGAAATATATTTGAATAAATCAAAAAAGGAACATAGTTGCTCATATATATTCAACCCTAAAAAAGTTCTCCCTCTCTCTGAAAAAAATTTTCTATGTTCTATTATGGGCAAAACTTTTTCAGCATCCACTTAATGTGATGGGAGAAAGCAAAGAACAAAGGGAGAAGTTTCTTGTAGCTGGTCAGACCATCCCAACCCAGTTATTTTACATGGACCTAAACACAGTAAAAGCTGAATCCTTGTAGTCAGGATGTCAATATCCACAGAACTCTAAATCATAAAGTCAAAAATCTTTTGCTTTGTAACCAAAGAAATACAGTTAAATTTTTGCAGATCAGCCAATAGAAATAGAGATATTAGTGGTCTATTTATGGTCACATGGCTGGTACATCCACACTATAGAAAATATAAATAATGAAAAAGTCAAAAGGCCTTAAGGGAGAAAACTTTCATTTCCAATATGATACATCTCATGGCAGCTTCCTTATAAAACATGGCATCAAAAGTAGTACTCAGCCTCTCTTTTCTCCACTCTCTCTTAGAAGGTATTTGTAATTAAAGTTGAGCAACATTCCCAGGTGAATCTCCATTAGTGCAATGCAGATTCCATTCCATTCCTCCTGTGCCTCTGGATGTTCTGACAGAGATAGTGGTACCCAAACATCAGCAAGTAGTAAAGAAACCTCTTTGGTTTGAAAGCGATTATAGAATAAAAGTGAGATGATGCCAGCCAGATGGTATAACAGAATTCCCCAGTGCTCTTTCCCACAAAAACATCAGTTTGAACACGTCTCCATGCATAAAAATACCCTTGCAAGAGTTCAGAAGCCAGGTGAAAGGTTACGGAATATGAGTATAGCACAGAAAAAAGAAAAATTGTATTGACAAGTATAAGAAGCACAGTTTCTCATTATTTGGATCATTTCACCATAAACCCCACGGAACAAAGCATGGAGAGAAATATTTTGTTTTGGAAGATGTGAGCTTTGAATGCACCAACCCAACCTGCCCAACTAAAACTAAGCACTGGTAAGCTCCCCATACCCCCAGACTCCAGAGCATTATGCAGGACCCCTGGTGCGCATCCCACAGTCCCCTGTTCCAGGCCTCTTCAGTAGATTCTGTTTCCAAAACTGCTGCACAGTCTCAAGCTCTGGCCCACCCCCAGTGCCAGGCGGAGTGCAGTGGCTATACAGTTTAGTATGAAGCCAGTCCATAATAAATGACAGAATAGGCCCACACCTGGGTCAAGATGGACCCCACTTTCCATCAACAAGCTGTCACCTGCAGACTCAATCTCCAGTTCAGCCATGGTAGAGACAGGATTCAGGCATACTCAGGGCCCAGCCAGGCCCACATGGCCCTAGGCTTCAGTTCTACCCCAGCACAAAAGCTGGCACCTCTGACTTGGAGCACAAGGCAGGGAACTGCTTACTCTGTTTATAGCCTGCTAGGAACAGGTCAAACCCCATGCTACTGTCTTGTAGGTTAGCCTCTGAAGTGTGATCCTCCAGGAGACCCAGGATCTAGTCCTGTCCAGTACTTTCCAGCAATGGGTGTTCCCCATGACATAGGCATCAAAAATACCCCATTCCCAAGTTTATAGGTTGGTCCTATGGACCAAGCACCCAGATCAGCTCTTAGAGATATTCCCTAGGCCAATGCTAAGGATTATCTTCTAGGCTAGCACTATGGCACATAGGTTGTAAACAAGTCTCCACTGCTCCACACTCTAGAACACTAATGCTCCAGGCTGCTTCAGTAGACCATGGTTCAAGCACATGCCTGCAAAGCCCAGAGCTAGACCTGACACTGTGGACCCTGGTTTCAGGCCATCTCCACAGGCTCAGGAACTAGGGAAGCACATTTCATCATCTTCATGAAATGTTAATCAACAGTGTCATGTTGATTAATGGCTATTCAGTTATATTTTGATAGAAGCAAGAGACTCCATTGCTATTACCCAGTATGGTGACTATGGGTAAGCCTTTTAAAAGAAGGAAATCTTGTCACTTGTGACAACATATATGTACAGTATGTTCAGTGACATAAATCAGGCACCGAAAGACAAGCAATACATTATTTCACTTCCATGTGCAATCTGTAAAAGCTTAACACGGAAAGCCAGAGGAGAAAGGTGGATTTCAGGAAAAAGGTGAGCTGAAGAGATGTAGACCAAAGAATGAAAATTTTCAAAAGATCTACTATACAGCATGTTGACCGTGGTTAGTAACAATATATTATATTTTTTAAACCTGCTAAAGGAGTCAATTTTAAGTGTTTACAACACACACAAAATAAAAAGTGTACAGGATGATACATGTAAGGCTCCAATGGGACCCGACCCCCCCCACCCGGGTTCCAACCTGCTTTCTAGCATAGGCTCTGCTCTCTGCAGGGAGCTCAGCTCAGTTCTGAATCTGTCGCTGGCCAGCACAGCACATTTTAAAGAACGTAAGATAGGATAAGGAATCTTACAGGTACCGGCACAACTGGGACATCTGGAGACACCCGAAAATTTACATTGGACCTTCAAGGACTTTGCCCACTGATGCTCAAGACTGCCAGAGAGCTCTGACCGCAGATGTTTATTAAAACCTTCCCGTCTAATATTCCTGCCTTTTTCCCATCCCTATAAAAGGACGCATTCCTCTTAGTACAGAAGGACTCTTCACTTTCTCTCTGCTTGCACCGAGGTACAATAAATTCCAGACCATGTCACCTTCACACAAGCCTGGTGAGCTCTGCTGCTCCCCTGACCCATATGTTACAATGTATGTATGAATTAACTTGTAGCTATTTCATAATATATACAGATTTCAAAACATTGTACATAAAAACATGTACAGTATTTATCCACTAAAATACATTTTCAAAAAGAAAATATGTATTAAAAACAGAATGGAGAGTAGTAGCAACAGATATGCAATGTCATCAAGGTGGTTCTGGGTTTATGGTACATTATCATTTGAGCAAGACTTTTTTGAAGCGAATAGCAAGTTTGGTCATTTACAAATTATCACTGCCAAGTAGGAGTTTTGATCACACATTATATTCAAGTATTTCTGGTGGAACTAGTCTATTTAAAGTGGATAAATTGCAAAAATAAAACCAGAACACACACTGTTAATATATAATTACTTTAAATGTTGAAATGAAGTGTTTTATATAATTTACATTTAAAATACTTAGGAAAATAAAATTTTCACTGTTACTGCTCCATGAAGAATAAAAGCATTCTTGTGATTTATATGCAAGATAAATTACAGCATAGTTTCTTTTAAAAGAAGCAAAAAATAATGGTACATTTGGCAAATTTTCACTATTAAAAGTTAATGAAGGAAGAGGTAACAAAAGTATTCTCTTTTGTAAGAATATCCAGACAGAAATATTTCTTTTGAAAATCCTTAGTCTACACTTTCTGTGCAACTGTGCACATTTTCTGGTCTAGATCTCTTGTTCTGGTCATTACTGAAGTGATTGGCTCTGAGATGGTTTCTAGCAGCTTTTGTGCTGTGACCTGACTATATTTTCTTCCAGCCTAATTTGAAGCATCTTTCTGTGCCTGGTTAGGGGTTTACACCTTCAGATGAACAACCCAGAAGTTCTAAGAAGATAATGCCTTGAGTCTACCTCTGACCACTGGGGAAGCTGAGACCTCATATGAATTATATTCTTTCTCAGTCAGATGGTTTTGTGATGAACCTCAACAATGTACAGAGAGTCTCCCAGACGGAACTGCATGTCAGATGAAGAAGTGACAGACAGTGCAACAAATTATCAGTTCTCTTCTCTTACCTGCCCTGCTTCTTTAGAATTGTATTTCTGTCCCTGCAATCACTTCTCAAAGAAATTGCTTGCACTGAAGACTTTTTACTGTCTTTATGTTTCAAGGAAAACTGAAATAAGGGTGTAAGCTTGTAGTCTTTTCTGTGAATATCTTGCTGACAAGCTAGATTTTCTTGAAAATTTAAGATAATATCATTTCTCCGTTTGATCTCATCAACAATCCTCCATCATTACCAAAATAAGTATCCTTAAAATGCTGTATAGGTCCTATACTGCCTAGGTTCCTGCATGAAATGCTGTCATCATTCTCTTACATTTAAGCAACCTACCACTTCTGAAATTCACGATTGCACATCCATTTTACTACTTAGTCTTGTTATTTATTATTAAAATGTTCTTATACCAGATGTTAGTATAAAACATTTATTCACCACTTGCATTTTTTTTTTTGCTAAAATGCAAGCTACTCTCTGATGACTTTTCTTTTCATTTATTTAGAGGAGAACTAGTTTTCATTCTTTGCATTTTTTCTTTCTTTCTTTTATCTTTCCCTTTGCCATAAACAGGAGAATATTTACTCAGAAAGAAAACAGTGACAGAAAATTTTGGAATATCGGAATCGCAAAGCTGTAGTAACAATAAAAGAGAGACAGGACAAAAGAAGGTATGCAGAAAAGTGATTGTCATACCGTGTTGTAATCAAAAATGTATATTTAGTCTTTCCTTGCACAGAGCTCTCCAGAGCAGTAAAAATGTCTCTTTAGTGTGCTCAGAAGACAATTAGCAATTGGGTGTTCCTAGGTAGCTTCAAGTTTGGGGCTGATGTCTGGAAAACTCTGACCGAATAGAAGGTTTCAGCTTTCAACCCCAACCCCCAACATCTAATGAGGGGTAAAGGGTAAAGAGTGAGCATCAGCAATGTCCGATGATTTAATTATTCACACTTACATAATGAAACCCCTCTAAAAACCCCTAACCTATGATGCTCAGAGCTGCTGGATTGATGAGCACATCAAAGTGGGGTTTCAGAGAGGACATGGATCCTCCAGAGGTTTTTCTGCTACATCGCCATATGCATCTCTAACATCTTTCTTCCCGGATTATATGCTTACAGTGAACTAGTGATAGTAAGTAATCTGTTCTTCTGAGTTTTGTGAGCCATGCTAGCATGGTATCAAACCTAATGACTTGGGAACCTAAAAATTTAAGCTGTTTGTTAGAAGGTCAGGTAGCGAGGATGCCAGATTGGCCTGATAAGTACAGACTGTCTTGCAGACTGATCCTTTAATCTGTGGCTCTGGCAACAACTCTGGACAGTTCATGACAGAATTATGCAAAGTTATAGGACACCCAGTTGGTACCCAAAGAACTGGAAGGCAAATTAGTGTGAGGAGGAATCCCATGTATTTGAAATCTGAACACATCTTAACATGTCCCAGTAGTTCTGAGGTTAGCTTTTATGTGATTTGAATGCCTTCCCTATTTGGCCAAAGATCAATCATTTCTGGATGGTAAAAGACTCCTCTACTCTCTCAGCATAAATATCATTTTTCCCTGAAGGGTGTGTTCTATTATCTAAAAGGCTAAAGGAAAAAAAAATCACAAGATGCTTATTAGAAAGGACAAATAAGGGTGGTTAGACAGTCATAATTTTATCAGAATCCATAAATAGATGAAACTGAATTGTTCTAAAATGTGCCTTTAAATATAAAGGTTTTCAAAAAGATTTCACAAAAATGCAAACTCATCTACACTATAATCAAAGATAAAGGCAGAGGCTGAATACTAAAAGGATTGTATATTGAACATCGTGTCTGTATGGAGAGCTCTAGTGACCTGGGTTAAATGTAAGCCAGCAGTGAGGAGGAGGATGCTGTGTGGAGGATGACACATTTGTGAACATTGGAGCAAGTGAAGACCTTTTTTGAATTAGCTTCAAAGCAACAGAATACAGTTATTATGTTTTAACTGTTTCTCTTCTGTGATTGTTTTGATTGATGAAAACAAACAGCATAGTTTCTCAACTTGGAACGTTTTCATGTAAAGGAGGTCTAGCTTTCACCTGTCAAAAGCACCACCTTTCCCAGCCCTATTGACTATGCCCATCATTAAAGTGATGCCTTTTTGGAGGTATCTGATTGAGTCTTCCTCCTTGGAAGTCCTATCCTGTGACTAGTACAAGTTGAACCCTATGGTTAATTTACAGCACTAAATAGTATGACTGAAGAATGGACTCCAAGACCGAATTAGACTTTTCCCTCCCCTTCGTGATTGGGTAGACTCTTTTAAGATTTAGATAAAATCTGACATCACCCGACAGACTCTGTGCATAAGCAAGTTGGAGGGGATCTCATATTTCAAGGCAAGAAAGAAAACTTATATCCCATTCTCTGAAGCTGAATACTAGATGAGGTGTGCTACATTTCTAGCCCATAGAATTCCCAAAGTAAGAGTTTTACATACAGAGATTGTATGGTCTCACTATAGAGTATCAGCCATGGTGATTTAGGGTGCTTGTTTCAGTTTAGAGATCTCTTAAATGTGCAGGCATTGCAGTTTTCTCTAAAAGCTAGAAGAAAGGCAAGCAATGAATACTTATTGCTTTTACAATACTAGCAGCAGTCTAAAATAAAACAGGCCAGTGTCTGTAGTAAACTATCTCACTGCTGATCCTAACAAGTTCTCTCAGAAATAGCAGCTGAGACAATGAGTGTGAATGGTTTATTTTGGGATCTCAGGAAACACTGGTGGGAGACTGTGAAGCGAAGGAGAACAAGGAAGCTGTCAAGGCCTCCTGCTCCGCTCTTACAGATCTGGAGAGTCATCACTCCTATACTAATGAAAAGAAAACTGTCAATGCCAAAGCCATTTTTGCTTTCTTGGAATTATCAGAGAACAGAGATCAGTAAGCATGTACAGGACCCCTTGGACAACTCTCCTTGAAAGAAGAGCATTGGGCCTTACCTCTGGGTATTGATATGAGCTGGCTAGGGCATTTCCTTATCCCCTCAATGGATTTTAAGCAATGCAAATGGGTCTAGCTGAGGTGCTGATGTGCAGTCTTTGAAGCAAGGCAACAGGCTAGTGATGCCCCATCTACAACTCCCAAGTAATGTGTGTCAGGTAGGTTGAGATTGAGCCTGGAGAAAAGAGGCTCTGACCTCCTGGGGGGTGACATATCAAAACTGAAACACTGACTCCAAGCCACTAGATACTGCTCCAATCTCTGACACGCAGATTACTTTTCCTGCAAACCTCTCTGCATATTTACTGTGCCTCCTACCTAGCCCACTCTCAGCACTCAGGTAATTCCTGCCACTCTGAATCACTCATCTCCGAACCACTCCCTGCTTCATGCATAAATTATGAGTTTGGCTGTGGGTTGAGGCCTTTGTTTTTGTTAACCATTATTCTGACTGGATTTAAGACCCTCTTGGCTCCTTACAACTACAAAAATGACTCAGTGTCTTTATTTTCACCATGCATTGCATTGGAAGTGGTATATTGGAGTTAATTTATTAGAATTCTAATAACTTTTCCTTGGGATTCCAATGTAGACTCTTCTGGACTGTGATGAGGGCTGACTAAAAAGGAAAAACACCACCTAAACTCTGTAAAGAAAAGCACTCTTAGAAGTGTCAGTTGTGTTTGAAAAATACAGTCAATGTTTAAATTTTAAAAATTACAGTAAAAGACACACTGCCATTAATCTCCCTGAAAACACTTTCCTTTCTTCAAAACCATTTATCCATTGTTCTCGCCACTTTGAAAAGTTCTGGCAGTTCTACGACAAGTGTCACTGGATGGGCTGTCTTGGCTGACTCTGCCTTAAATCGATTCAAAAGGTTCATCTGTCATTTTGTGATCAATCTATGATCTGACCTCACAGAAGAGCCAGAAGTCACATGGCACAAGATCAAATAAATAAAGTGGACGAGGACTCACTGCGGTGTTTAATGAACCTGCCTCTGCTGGACGGTACTCAGAAACAGCAGCATTCACTGTGACTTTGATTCACACCTTTAAAGACACTCATGAACAAGATTCAGATCCGCTTCAGAAAGTAGCAAAATGAGAGAACCGGTGTGCTCAAAAAGAAGGGGATCCGTAGCAACATGTTTTTTACTTCAATATATACATTTTTAAACATTTCCAGTATACTTGTATTACTCCTGAACAGACACTAAGATGTTTATTGGGTAAGAAGTCACCTTTATCCGAGTAGGGAAGAGGCTCTTACATGTTAATCTTGACAAATTTCGTTAGACTGTTTTATAGGCAAACACTTCTGCAGGTCCACACTCTTGGTAGCTGTAATCTTGGAGGGACCACCTCTGTTTTTGACCTTCATAGGGTTTCATTTCATAAGTCCCATGACGTTTTCATGAGGCTGATGGTATAAGTAAGAGGTTTTGGGAAGTTTAGCTGCTGTTTTGTGTACTGACTCTTTTCTATAACAAAGCCCTCCCTGCAAGGAGCAGGGAATTCCGGGGCTCAATTCAAAGGACCCACTTCAGCCAGGACAAGGAATTTCATTCCAGTTGAGCTGGTGTGGCCTTCTTTTTGGAATTGGGATGGAAGTAATATTGTCAATGGGCATCATTGTTTCAAAGAATTAGATTGAGATTTCTGTGACAAAGAGGAAAGGAAAAGTAGGCAACTGGCAATGAGAAAAGATATTCCACAGAAAAGTTATAAGAGCTATAGTCCTGAAGCACAGATATATGGAGGTACTATAATTGAATATTAATCAAATGTTCTCCAATGCCCTCCCCCTGCATACCTTACTAACCATTCTGTCAACTTATATGAAATAAAGTCTCCAATGGATTCTTCAGTAGACATAGTATGGCTGATGATAGAAACAGTAAATTTGAAAAGGTTTGATGGAGTTTTAATATGCTGACATTGAAAGAGGAAGGAAAGAAGGAAGGAAACAAGCAAGTGAGCAAGAAGAATAAAGTACCCAGAATCTGTGGGATGATCCCCCAAAACATAATGTATATGTTCATAATTCCAAAAAGAGAAAATAGAATAGAACAAAGGAAATGCATAAAGTAATAATGACCAAGAATGTTTCCAAAATTAGTAACAGACAGCAAACCACGGTTTCAGAAAACTAAAAGGAAACCAAAAAGCAATACAATAAAAACTCAGAGGTGTATTATATATGATTATATTACTTTTTGAGACAGAGTCTTGCTATGTAGCTCAGTCTGACCTTGAACTCACTCTATAGTCCAGGCTGGCCTAGAATTCATGGGGATCCTACTGTCTCAGACTCCTAAGTGCTGGGATTACAGTTGCATGTCTCCATGCCCAGCTGTGTATTATATTTAAACAGGGAAAAATCTAAGAAAAAAATCTCAAATTTGCATTTTAACATACTAGAAATAAGACAACACTTGCAGAGAAATAAAGAAAGATAAACTTGTTAGAAATGCCATGAAGAAGAGATGGGAATAAAATAGTGAAAGTATTTAATGGCAAAAAACTTAGAATTTTATATCTCATGAAATTATTTCTCAAGTGAAAATCAGAAACAGACTTTCTCAGGGAAGTATACATTTTTGCAACTCATTTCCAGCAAACTTGGCATTAAGAAATCATTTTTTTACAAAATGTACTTACGAAAATTACATAGGTAAAGAATTGGAATAAATGAGGATAAAGTGATCATAATTTATCCCAAAGATTACTGTGTCTGAGACAATAATTTTAACAATTAAGTGGGTAATTATAGCTTATGGTTTATGTGAAATGAATCACTGCCATGTCAGAAGGGACAGGGAGAAGATTAGGGGTACTCTTTTGCAAGGTACCTGCATTAAATATGAACCTATGAACTAGTAGGGTGCTGCATGAAGGTAGAATTGTATTAGGAATAGCAGACAATGTAAACTCTGTATTAAGCACTAAGTAGTATTTCAAAGAAGTGCAATTGATGCCCTTTAGAAGTGATAAATGGAATCACTTAAAATATAAACAACCCGATAGGCTGAAAATAAAAGGATGGGAACCAATAAAGACTGTGCTTTCCAGGAAATTTCTTATAGAGGGTAAAAGAAATCACTGATGCAGAAAACTCTGGAACCATATGGCAAACACAAACTGTGGATTTTGTACACACAGATAGGGCAAGGGAGCCCTGGTAGATCTAACAGACTCCTATAACCATTGCTTGATGGCAGTTTCCAGCAGGTATTTGCATTTGGCACTGTGCTTTTTATTTCTCAAGGGCTAAGTAGTGTGTTGTGCATGGAGAGAGTTTCCAAGAAAGTAATGCAGGCGACAGCAGCTAGAAGCATGTGCCTGAAAATGGTATCATGCTAGGAGATGGTGGCATCCCAGGAGTACCTGCGACCTGGACTGAGATTCAGTTCACTGCAGT
The DNA here is from genome assembly GCA_004027455.1 of Hydrochoerus hydrochaeris. Lineage (NCBI taxonomy): Eukaryota > Metazoa > Chordata > Mammalia > Rodentia > Hydrochaeridae > Hydrochoerus > Hydrochoerus hydrochaeris. The sequence goes on along the minus strand of PVLA01003983.1, from coordinate 150,939 downwards.
GGTTTTCACAGAAAGGCAAAGCATGCCTTTCCTGAGACTCAGAGATCCTGGGAAGATTCCTAATTGCAAATATACAAAGCATATAACAATATTTTGTCAAAAATTAAAGTACAGCATATGACCGCTATTCCACAATGAAAAGAATCATTTCATTTCCATTTTAATTTTTATATTTTAAATTAACATGTAACAGTTGCATTTATCTATGGAGCACACAATGCTATTTTAATGTATGATAATCAAATCAGAATAATTGGAGTTTCTACCTTAACACTTAGACTTTGGAGACTTTGAGATCTTCCCTTTTAGTTTTTCATATGGCGGGTCACTGTGATATATAGTCACCCTACTTTGCAATAGGACCCCAAAATTTACACCTCCTGTGGCCATTTTGCTAACTGTTGTACACCTTTCCTCTAACTGCGTGCCTTGCCACTCCTCATCAGTCCTAAGAATAACTTTTACATGGACATTGTGTTATGTGAAATGAGCTAGAGGCTACAAGACAAATATACATGTTCTCTCTTTACTGGAAAAGTTTAAAAAGTTGATCTGAATGTAAGTGTTTCTACATATCATTCATTTTCTAGAGTCCTGAATCACATCTGGAGGTCAGAACAATTTATTTAGGTGGGCTATGATTTAAAATACCTCACATACACAGCCTTCCCCACTGAGTCTTAGAGCTAAGTACCTTTATACAATGCAACACATTTATATAATAATCTTGCTAAATGGTGAATTATAAAATGAGTATAAATCTGCACCGTCAATTCTATGGGATATTTTGCCTTACAGTTTTACTTTGTAACGAGGATAATAAATGTTTCACCAAAAGGAATAAATATATGCCCTTTTATGATTCTTAAAAATCACTTTCATATAGTGTAAAATTTTAGTCCATTCACTAAGTAATCAAAATCTTTATATTCAATGGCTTTTATATTGATGATGCAAAAGATGGACAATTTCTATTCATCTGGCATGTATAAGTGTCATGACAGTGACATCCACAAAAGATATGACAAGACCACAGTGGAGAAGCAAATGCTGAGATTTTAACTAATGAGCAATTCACTGAAAATTAAATAGGTATCAGCAGATGAAAAAAGGGCACAGTGCTCTTTATATTGCTGAAAAAGAAATGTTTTCGCTAATAGAAAGAGAAACCTGGATCTTGAACATTGAAGACATTTGACCTTTGATGTGCTTGGAGGATTTGGTGCACGTTGTGGGAGTGGAATGGGGGGGTCTACTGCTCAGGACAATCTTTTCCAAAAATGCAGAAGCAGGGTTGCTGAGCAGGAAGACGCAATGGTTTTAAGGAAGAAAAGAAACATCAACTTAGCATCATAGGACAAAATAGAGAACTGTAGGGTAGAAGATGCAAGAAAGACAGAATTAAAACTGGAACAGAGAACTGGAAAGCTCCTTATTTTCTGAGTGGGAAAAAAAATTCTTTTGTGAAAAGCAGAGTGGTGGCAGAGGGGAGGGAAAGCCATAGGGAGATTGTGAATGGAAAAATGAATAAAAAAGCAGAGCAGCTCCAGGTGAAAAATGGGGACAGTTTCTTTCTCATTGATGAGTGTTGGGAGATAAAATAGTGGATATAACCTGTTCAAGTTCAGTGTCTTCCTTTATTAATGAAAGACAACTCTGAGACAGTAACGGTTTGCTTCTGATAGAATCACCTGTTAAATCTATGAAAATCATCACATTTTACTTTTTAGCAAGACTTAAATTTTCTAGAGCTGATATATGTCATTTTTAAAAATTGAATCAAATTACATTTAACTATATGACTTTCTTATAAGCCAATTCTTACATTGTTATCAATTATTAAATATTTTAAACTGTATAAGATAGATTTTAAGTCCAGAACTATTATTATTCTATAAAAATAACATTGAAAATAATTTTTTTTCTTAAAGTCAAAGAATCCTGGACCGTGTTTTGCCCATTAAACAAAGTTGTTTGATCCGAGAAGGAGTTGGCAGTCTCTGCTCCTTGGCCTAGAATGGTCCATGTCTCAGTCAGCCAGCAAAGCTATTAGGGTAACTCTTGGCTTGCAGGAGAAATTGTGTATTTTGTGAAGAGGAAAATCTAAGGAGCTTCACATATTTATTAGAAGATATAGTCTCAGTGGCTGGGGATTTAGCTCAGTGGCATAAGCACCTGCCTTGCAAGCACGCTGTCATGTAAGTTCCATCCCAAGTATCGATTAAAAAAAAAGAGAGATTTTAAAAAAAGGAGATATAGTCTCAAAAATGTCATCTATGAAAAGGAGAGAGAAAAGCAGCTAAGATAAATACCTATCGTCAATGTACAACAAATGTGCATTTTGAAAAAGAGAAAGATGGAATCCAAATTAAATCCAGACTGTGTCTCCATCCCATTCCCTGCTACAAAATGAAACTGTCTTGCTGAGAACAAAATAAGGTAAAATAACAGGCCTCTAACTGTTTAGCTTTATGCATTTTTATAAAACCTTTTTCTCAAAAAGTAAGTGTTAGTCTGTAGGTTTCAAATCACAGAGGATCCCCAGATGTCACGGGAAGATCGTCAAGCAACCATAGTTTCCACAATAAAAGGAACGACTTAGGGAGACCTGCTGTCCCTCTTATTGGCTCCCGCAGGTACGGGCCCGGTGGTTAATTGTGCTTTCTTTGTCTTGAACTCCAAATACGAGTGACCATCAGTGCATCAGGTGCGTTGTTAGCACAGCAGGGAAAGTCCATTTGGAAATAATCATAGGTTTCAGATGTCCAAAAGGATAGGGATGTTTTGGAAAAGAGAAATATTTTAACATGAAGATCTTACAACCTGAGTGGAGCAGACGCAGTGAAGTAGAGAAGGGCACTGATGTTCAGTGATGGCCACAAAGAACGCTAAACTCAAAGGACTCCAGACCTGACAGGACGAACCTCCAGGTGAATATTATTAGCTTTGTTCCACAGATGATGCAAGCATCACACACACACACACACACACACACACACACACACGAACTGATCCAAAATCTTACGGCCTGTAACAGGGATCCTGGCTTTCCCCAGCGCTGGCTGAGTTACCTGCCAGCGTTCTTCTCATGCTGACATTCTTCTCTGCTAAGAGCAGCCAATTGTGACCTAAAGCGATCAAAATAGCAAATATATTGCATTTTTAAGGACACTAAAAATTTAAGACTAAAAACCTTGTTAAATGTAAATTGAGTTACAATGGAAGCATTTGACAAACCAAAACATCTAACTTTGTCTTAATTTAATTGTGCTGTCACTAGTCAGCCAATAGAGTTTAGGAAGATGACGTTTTAAATACTAACATTTGCATAAGATTATCAGAATGGTGTAATAAGACTATGCTAAACTTAAGAAATGGATCAGTGATGGATTTTACTCCTAGTCAGTATAAGTTGTTAAAATCTATTCATTTATGATGTAAATCAAACTAACTTTACTTCAAATAATGGAAACATTGTAGAGTCTGAAAGCATTTAGAAACTTAGCTCTCCATAAACTCTAACCAAGTCATAGTGAGAAATATCATATTTAAAATACAGCATTGTGATTCTTTTTAAAGCAATATTTATTTAGAAAACACTTTGATGTATTCTGTTTGGTGCAAGCATAGGTATCTCCCATCACGTTTCCCTTCACTGATTTTCTTTAAGTGGACTAGAGTGAGAAACAACTTCTTACATGAAGAAGTTGAGAGATTTCACGTTTCTATGGGTTGTATAAAGAAAGCATATAGGGCTTAAAAAAAAGCAAAATAAGGCAGGAATTCCATCCAGAAGATCAGATGATAGGGTTCAAAGAAAAATATACAGAGCAAAACTCATGAGGCAAAGATAACCTGAAAACCTCCATGACATGCAATGGAAAAATACATACTGAATTTTCTGTTGTTCACTTGTAGCATGATGGTGAAACTTCTTTCAACTTATAGTAAAATTGAATCTGAGATACAATGGATGGATTTCAGAGATAAACACAGGTAGAAAACTGGTTATTTGGTGTAAACACAAGATTATAGGAGACAAGAGCTACAGGACAGAAGGGTAAGGGCAAGAACAACCCTGAAGATGAAAAGCAGAAGAAAAGCAATGGCTGAGAGCAGTAAACGCCCTCTTCTTTTGCTGAGTCGTGTATGCATTGTGTATTTTTTTGGTTGGAATTGGTCGCTGAGTTTCTTGCCATATGTAAAGGAGTCAGTAAGTGTTTCTGTTTGGTTGAGTTTTGATAAGTGAAAGAAGTGTTAATTGACATTGGGAGACTAAAAGGCTGTCCACAGTTAGGTACATGATGATTCTAATTTATAATATCAATTTTAACTTATACCAAAGAATCATATCCTGAGCACTAAAATGAAAGTTTGATTCTCAAGTAATTTAAGCAGTGAAATACAGGAAGATGGTTGGAACTTCAGTCTCATTGACTGTTACTCATAAAATCACTGTCAAATAATAAGTTAGGCAAACTGGTTTCCATACATTTACCTAGAAAATCCATTCCAGTACTCTTATCCATCATAAAGATTCTTTTTAGGGAGATTAGCAATTTTACAGGTTGATTTAGATATGGGTTCGCAGCATGCCTCAATCTTATTTAAAGTGATCAGCTATGATTCCTCATTCTGGTATTTTTTAACCACTTGTCTTTTGTAATTTAAAAAATTCACTGAGAACAGATGAAGGATAATTATTGGAAAATGGAAAAATCTCACAACTGTACAATTTTCAGAAAGTAAAATATTTACTTTGTATAATTTCTTACAGAATTAACTTACTTATCTTAAATATCCTAGTTTAGAAAATGTATTATCCAATAACATAATTAGCATATTACACAAGGCATTAGAAGCTTGCACACTTTTAAGTGCATTTCAATGCTGGATTCTATAACTTTTTGTTCTGAGTGCTAAAATTATTCTGTGCTATGACCTTTTGTGAAAGACAAGTCAACCTATTTTTGTATTCTTTGCTCTACACAAAAACTAAAAGTCAGTCCTGAGTTATCTTATCGATACAGAAATGTAATTTTTCAGCTATGGATTAATATTTTACATTAGAAAATATGCTTTAAAATAAGATAGTATTTAAAAATCTGAGAATGTAACCTTAAAACAGGCATCCAAATTCTAAAAATACATGTAAAGCAGTAAATTTTCTTTTAAAAGTAATGACTTTGTACCATAATGCAATAAATGCTACATAGTTATGAAAGTGATGATGTACATTTATTCATTGATACATATAGATGTAGCATGACTTCATGCAAATTATAGCCATATATTCTTAGATGCCCATCACAATTTGTTTCTTGTTCTTTATTTGGGCTGACAGTTTAAATTAGGTTTGCTTTTCTTCCTTTTAAAATATTAATTAAAACATTCAGTGAATATAATTATTAAAAATATGAAAATGCTATTTTGAATAAAATAATGATAAAGTTATAAAACTTCAGTAATCAGTGCTCTGAATATTGAGGAAGGTAATTATCATGTGACTAATCTATGACCCTTAGCCACAGTAAATTCAGTAATATTACTGGATCAGGAATTAAACTGCAGCAACAAGAAAACAATAGCATAATGATAATGCATTGTATTTAATCACTTTTTAAACAATGTAAGAAGCTTGAATTTTAAGAACATGCCTAGTCAACACTGAATTTTCTTCTCTAATACAAATAATATTTCTGCTAGTTTAATATGCAACTGTTCCTCTTATGGCTATACTTTGCTAACAATGTATCTGTAAAGTCTGTATGCATGGTGGAAAAAGAAATTTTTGATTAAGGCATACACAGAAAAATTACCAGTACATCAAATATCATGGTAAATAACAAATGGCAAATAACATGTGAACATGTCTGTGATGTTTTCTATCATGCAATATTCTGTACTTTGATAGGATTTTATGCAAGAAATAATCATCAGCAAATTGTAGGAGCTTTTCAGATCTCTCTTGAAAAAAATAACAATACTAACAACAGCAAGTATAGAGCACTTATTACTTGCCAAGCTTTCAAATACTTCATAGCTTGCATTTCTCTCAATGGCTTTCTTACACTGGTCTAAATTTTATCTTCACTTTACAGATGAAGAGGTGAAGCATAGAGCATTCAACCAACCTTCCCATGGTCTAACAGTCCATTGGTGGTGGAATCTGGATTTGAATAAAAGAACTCTTTTTCCAGTGCTGTGTTACAGTGATTGAAGCTCATGATGGTTCATTATTATAAGAAAAATCAAGCAGAAAATGCTTCTACCACTTGCAAAATGTGTTCAGTCAGCCTTCATTGGCAGCATTTTTTCAATAAAAAATCATATTCAATTATTTGTAAGTAAATATCAAAGTACAGAACATATTTCTTTGTATTACTTGTTGTTTTTCTCATTTACAGTGTTTGACCATTGAGTACTTATATGTACACTTGTTTTTATTGTTGCCTCTCCTTTTCCCTCTCCTTCCTCATCACCTATTTCACTGTTTTTAAGAGAAAATTATTAGTAGGTTATACCTTTTACTGCATCCATATGTGTCTCAAGTCATATTAATCTTTTACTTTTTAAATATCAAGATCTCATAAGCACATAAAAAGACAGAAAAACAATGTGTGAAACATATACATGAGAATTTTCTTTATTTCCCAAAGAGAAGTTTTCCTATCCAATGCAATCATAATGAACATTAAAATACATCAAAATAAAGCTAGGAAAAATGACATCACTAAGGAGGTAAATTGTGCAGCAGCATTTACTCTGTTTTTTGACTACTATTTGACAAGCTCTACTAGATTCTCCACTTAGAAAGACAAAAGAATGAGTGTGCCTGGCAGAAGAAATAAAGATACTAGTGAGAACACCACATATATAGAGGCTATAAATTCAGTCAGTAAATTCTATGCTAAAGATTTCCCAGGGTTCAGTACAGCACAGGTTCAGTATTAAGGGGGCTTCTGCAAAAGTGACAACTGAACTGGGCTTTGATGAATCAGTAGTAATTACCCAGTGAAAGGAAAGTCAGAACAGGTGTCTGGGAATAAAACACATGATATACATGCCCACATAGGGTTGAACCTAGCCCGATGAAGTCAAGAATAAAAGCAGGTCTATATTATTAAAGTACTGGACATGGTATGCAAGACATATGATGGACAGAGGTGTAAGGTATGATCATAATGTGTAAAGGTCTAGAGAGCTTGCGATTATTTAGTTTTACTGATGCATTAAGAAGAGAGATTGAAAAAAGGAAAGCATGTTTAAAGTCTGTTAAAGTTGCTCCAGCAAGAGATAATGGAACTATATCTATCACAAAATCTGTAAGTGCATGTATGTGTGTGTGTGTTCATTTATATCAGCAGCATTTATATTGAATTTAAGAACACAATCCTATGACATTTTTATTTTCTAAATAGCTTACAATAGATGCAGCTATCAAATCTTATGCTGAGAGTTCTGTTTGAATGTTTCTCAGAATGAACACTGTAATTCCCTGTTTTCATCACAGAGGGCCACTGTAGCTCACCTGCACTTACTGCAGTTTCCTCCGAGACTGGGTGTCAGAGTCCCAGCTGACAATATTCCCCATGTCGGCCCGTGGGCAAGTGCACAAGCAGCTCCCCCTGGTTTGTGAACATGGATAGATTTCAGTACCAGATGGCTGCCTCTGCTTAGGTAACAGGCAGAAGCTATGTAAAATAGACGGTTACCCTGTCACACAATGTCTTGTCTTGGACTTTGTTCTAGTTTGACTGTTGAAAGTCCCCTAGCCATCCAGGTGTGAAAGTCTTGCTTCCAAGCATGGTGCTATTGGGAAGTGTACCAGTGTTCAAGAAGTGGAACACAACAGGAAGCTTTAGGTCACAGAAGGTGCCCTCAGTGTGGATCAAGGGTTTTTCCCCTTTCTTTCATGACCTGTCTATGAGGTAAGAGATTTTCTCTTTCACAGACTCCTACCTGGATAAGGCTCCTCACTTAAAAGCAGCACATCCAACTGACCATGGACTGATACCTCCAATACCACGAGTTAAAACTCTTCTCTTTATATATTCATCATCTCAAATACTTGCTACAGTGACAGAAATCTAGCTAGCACTGTCTCTTTCTACAGGGGACATTTCATTATTTATCAGCTTAACTTCAGTAAGCAACTTCAATTTTCCAAGTACAGTGCTAAGCATTGGATTTAATCTTCACAATAAACCCTGTAAAATAAGTAATTTTAGCTTGAATGTATAGATTACGGAAAGAAGCACTTGACAGATCAAATTTGTTCAATTTCCAAAGGTAAAGGGTTGAAATCTTCCCAGATGGGTTCACTGACTTCCCTTTTGCACTTTAGAGCTACTCATGGCTTCCTGTTGCCTTAGTGTCAACTCTTGCAATGTTAATCCATCCTCTCTGCCAAAATTCGTCTTTTCTCAATCTTGCTGAAAATACTAGGGAAGGCAGATGAATGACTAATGATTTGAGCATTTTTTGATATACTCTTGCTATTCATACTTCTTCACTGGAGAAATACCTGTTCATTTTAGATGCCCCATTAGATAGAGTTCTTAAATTTGGGAGGATCTTGCTTTTGTGTGTGTTCTTTGAGGAGTAGCTGGTAAAGATTTTTTCCCATTCTATGGGTTATTTCTTCACTCTGTGGGTAGTTTCTTTGGCTGTGCAAAAGCATTTTATTTTAATGTGATCACAGTTGTTGATATTTTGAATATTTCCTGTGTGATCTGGGTATTGTTCATAAAGTCTTTGCTGCACCCATGTCCTCAAGACTTTTACCCAGTCTGTGTTCCAGCAGACTGGTGTTTCTGTTTATTAGTTAGATCTTTGATCACATAGCTCTGTGCCTAGAAATATGCCAGGTTCTGAGACTATAGACTTTTATGGCTAAGCTGAATTGAATAAACTCCAGGTATTTAGGACTGCAGTCAGGCAAGAATTCAAAACATGGACATGGTGACATGGAATAATGCAAAAACAATGACTACCCTGATGGACTCTGAATGAAAATTGCCTAGCAGCTGAAATACCAAACTATAGGTGAGCACATGCATATTAATTCATATGCATAATTTATAAGTACTGTCTTTAGAAATACTAATGAATGTTTAGAAACAAAGTAGGACAATGCATGCATCAGATGCGCAATGAGTATCTGGTGAGTAAGTACGTGCAAAATTAATAAGCAGAAATACTGCAAGGTTTTAAGATTCAGATCTCACATTTTCCTTTTACTGCTATTAACTGGACCTAGAAATATGCTGATATTGGAAAGAACACTGAAGTCTGAGGCTAAATTAAGAATCAGCAAGACGTCTTAAAGCTGCAGAGGCAACGGAGCAGAGGGAAAGTAGCAGAGTTTCGGAATATACAGCCCATGTCAAAGTGGGCAGATAATGGCATTGCAGATACTTGATGGGGTTGACATAGCAGGGTCCCATAGTGAGTTTGAGGCAGCTAAGCAAGAGACTCTGTCTCTAAATTGGCTAACAAATCATTACTACTGGACTATTAAGTGAGCTATGCAACTATAACTATATTTGCTTAGTGTCTTGGTTAGTTTTTTCTCCTTGCTGAGACAAAATACATGACACACAAAATTAGGGAAAGAAAGGTTTATTTAGCTTACAGGTTTTGGAGGTTTCAGTCCATACTCAGCTGGTTCCAAGGTGCGGCAGTGTGGCTAAGGGGCAGCTATGCATGGTCACTGCAAGCTGCGAGAGTGAAAGGGCAAAAGAGGGAATCCACGCCTCCTCTGTCCTTACATTGTATGCCCCCTCCCCATGACTGCACGAGGCTTTGCAGAGGATATTTAAACAAACCACAGCACTTTACAACTTTAGAAACAGGAAAAAAAGAAAAAAGAATGAATCTAATAATGACTTTTTAATCTATGTCTCAAACATCATGTGAAAACCATTTCTTCCATAAGTTTACATGTAATATGATTAAAAATATGGGAATCTGAGAAAATACTCATTTTACCTAAAAATGCATAGCTGTAGATTAAAGGAATGATTTAAAGATCTGATCTATTAAATATAGTGTAAACATACAATTTCAGTTTGAAAGACATGGTTTATATCTAGAATATCTCTAAAAACTTTTATGAGTATAGAGGTGGGGATTCTGGAAGTTGTTGGACCATGGGGGTTCTATACATATCAAAGATGAATTCACAGCAAAATGTATTTTTAGGAGGTGGGGCTTACTGTGAAGTAGGTCACTGTGGTTATGACCTGAAAGAATAGATCTTCCTCCCCAGCTCCTCCCTTTACTCTCTTATCCTGACAACCATGAGGTGAGCAGCTTTCCTGCACAAGACCCTTCTACCTTGCCATTCTGTGTGTAAACCAGCTGACCATTGACTGAACCCTCTAAAAACTGTGAGTCAAAATAACCCTACTTTAATTTGTGAGTGTTGGATATTGTATCCCCCACCATGAAGAAAATGACTAACGTAAAAAAAAATATGTGTATGTATATATATATATGCTTTAAATATATATTATTTGCAACAGCATCAAAACATCTTGAAATGTGCAAAAAGCCATCATGTATAACATTAATTCAAGTGAGAGATAATTTTAGAAGCAAGTTAACAGTGTTTGTTAGTGAAAAACTGTATTGTACTAATGTACAGAAAAGCTGATTCTATAGGAAAATTAGATACTTTATACACGTGGCAAATCTCATTATCATCAACATAGTAAAATGCCATTTGTAACTAATTTGATTTATAAATAAAGTGCAATCTCATTCAAAATTCCAGTGCACTTTTGAGGTGAATTTAAAAAATGTAATTCAAGTTCTTATAATATTTATGGTAGAGGAAGGAGTATGTCTTTAACGTACTGCAGGAAAACTTTGTAGTGATGCAATTAATACATTTAAAATATTTTTTGATCAAAGAATTTACAGTCTCTTGAAATTTTCTAATATGCTTACATAGAACAGGATATATTCATCAAGAAAGTGTACTACACTTTAAAAGAGCAGCAAGACTGTGGAATTTTAGCCATGAAGTGAGTGAAGTGCTATCTATTGTTAGTGGCTAATACAACAGGACTTTCCCTTGCTCTGAGAATCCAGTCTAGGGTAGCAGGTTTCCCCCAGGAGCAAGCAGGCATCAGCATTCTTGTCCTCCAGTCTAAGGATGCAGAATCTCTGTTCTAAGAAATATACCTGATAAAATCAGACTTCTACTTCAGTCCAACTCCTTCTCATAGGGATGCAAACTGTAATAACAAAAATGATTATAGTCTTCCCCAAAGGAAAATGACTTTATTTGGAATAGTACAAGAGCAAATCAAGCCTAAGGGCAATGATTAAATGAAAGTTATTTTGTTGGAAAGCATTAGGGGAGGTTGCTACTTGTATTATAGCAATGATTACAAATGGCAGACAGGATAGAAGTGAACAGAGAATTCAGAAAACAAAAATATACAAGGGCTCTCTTAGGATCAGAGCAAGTCTCAAGGTCTAGACTAAATGACTACTCTTTCCGAAAGGGAAGCTTCTTTAATAGGATTGGATGTATACCCAAGGCATTGCAAAAAACTGTATCGTTACAGTTTTTGGAATTAATTAATGGAATTAATTACTTGTGATATAGATAAAGGCACACCGCTGAGAATCTTAACAGGGAAATCATGGAAAAAGCATGCTTTACTTTACTCCCTGGAAGGAAGAGATGTCTAGTGATGTACACTCATATCCAAGGCCATGGGATTTGAAGACCAACATCAGATGACACACGATGCAGAGGAAGCAGACTACTGAATTAGTCAATCAAGTTACTGAAAATGAGTAACAAAAAACAGGACAAGCAAAGAAGCCAAAGAATCGGTAACCAGAGTTGCTATAATATAGTACCTATTTATTTTTCAATAAGATATTTTCAAGACATTCAAGAAAGAGTGGTAGTGATCCACACAGAGAAAAAATAAAATGGGCAAAGGTGACTGCCTTTGGGATTCCAGATGTTGTAACAGACATGACTTTAGATTATAACTGTGTTCAGAGAATGAAAATACCATGATTAGATACCACTTTTAGAGCTGAATGACATAATAATTAAAATTTAAAAATTTACTGAAACAATTTAACAGTACATTTGATCAGACCAAAGAATCAGTGAATTTGAAAATAGATCAGTACATGCTGTACAACCTGAAAAATAGAAATAAGGGATGATGTACAAATAGCAGAGGCTGAGAGAAATGTGGGACATTTACAACAACATATGCTTACTGAAAGTCCAAGAAAGATGAGAAAGACAGGGTTAGCAACAGTGTTCACAGAAATAGCAGCAGAAAGCTTGCTAAATTTTACACAAACCATGTTAAATGACCCATTCAAGACGATGAGCTAACAGAATAAAAGCAAAAAGATCCAAATATGGATGACTTATCCAAAAATCACAAAGAGAAACACTTTAAAGAAAATCATAGAAATTCATCAAAAGCAGTGGAGGCTGGATCGTAACACCATATTCAAAGAGCTTAAATCAAAGGTAGCAAAAGATGACACAAAAACTAATACATGCTTGATACATAATGAAAGCATGCGTAACAAGAAAGACACAACAAATGTTAATAAAAATTGATAAAATTGGAGGAAAAATAGACAATTTGACAGGAATAGTTGGAGAGGACTTTAAATAATAATAGTTGAAGAGGTCTTTAAGTAATATGAAGAATAACCAGGCATAGGCTCAACACATTCACGAAAATATTTAAACAATTATGCTACCAAATATATATCAAGTATACCTTTCCATACATTAAGAGCAAAGCAAGTTCTTTTCATAGGCTCATGGAATAATTTCCAGGGTGGATTACAAAATAGGGCATAATATGTATCGCAATGAAGTAAATAGGGTTACTAAAAATACATTACTTGACTATAATAAAGTGAAATTAAAAACCAACAAGAGGGCCAGTGATTTAACTCAATGGCTTAAGTGCTTGCCTGGCAAGCATGAGGTCGTGAGTTCGCTCCCTGATACGAAAAAGATAAAAATAAAAATAAAAAATTAAAAACCAACAAGAAAAATCTTTGAGAAATTCATAAACATTTGGAAATGATATCTTATACTGTTAAATAATAAAATGCCAAAATAAATTACAAGAAAACTTAGAATATTTTAAATGGGTGTAAGTGAACACAAATAATACCAAAAATTATTTTAAAAATATGGGTTAAGCAAAACTTAGAGGAAATTATACAGATATAGTTTCCTATATTCAAAAGTAAAGAATTTACAGATATATCTCAGTGATAGAGTGCTTGCCTAGCATGCAAAAGACCCTGGAATCAATGCCAATAACTGAGACTAATTAATCAATCAACCAACACATGAGCATATCAATAATCTAAAATTATTACCTAAATGTTAACTTTACAAAACTGGAAAGACTAACTGCAAGTTAGTTTTAATGAAATGAGAGAAAATATCAAATATTTTAACTGATATTAATGGAATCAACAATATAAATTAATAGGAAAAAATAAAACTTTAAAAAATGTTTCTTTTAATTATTAAAACTGACTAAATTTTAACTGGATTTATAAAAGAAATAGAGTGGAACATCAAACTGTTAAAATCAAAATTGAAAAGAAGGATACCACTCATAAGTTAATTACAATATAAAGTCTGACAAAGAAACATTACAGTCATTTGTCTATATACTATGTAATGTTTTAGAACAATCCTGGGAAGACATGTAAAATCATTCAGGAGGAAATAGAAAATCTAATATGTGCACAAAATGTTAAAAACATAGCTAGTAATGAAATCCCCAGACACAAATAAAATACATAGACTCAAGTGACTCTTCAGTTGAATTCTATCAAATATTTGAAGAATGATTAATACTTTATAACACATGCTTTCAAAAATTAGAGGATGAAAATATGATTTAAAAAGCAGTATCAAAGAAAAGAAAACAAGGGATCCATATTTCTTTGAAATATAGATGCAACATTCCTTAACAACATACAAATAAACAGAAACCACTAACTACATAAAACTACAAGAAACTTATGAAATGTATTAGACACCAAGTTTAAGTGAAATATATACTGGGGATACAAAATTCTTACAATCTTATTATAACCACTAATGAATTTATATGCCATATTAATAGTATAAGTAACAAAAGTTGAATGATTGTTTCACTAAGTGCAGAAAATGCATTTGCTCCTGGATAGGAAGAATCAACAAAGAGAAAATGGCCATATGCAAAAATAGTTGTACAGATTTAATGCAATTCTGATCAAAATACCATTAATATATATTACAGAGCTAGAGAAAACATTCGTAAAATTCATCTGGAACCAAAAGAGGCCTACAACAGCAAAAGCAATTCTGGACAACAATGGCAAAGCAGGATGCATCACAATTCCTGACTTGAAATTATACTACAAAGCTACTATGATAAAATTAGCATGGAATCAACAAAAACAAAAAACAAAACACAGATGTAAGGATCAGTGGAACAGACAAGCAGATGCAGACATAACTAAAAACACATTCAGCCACCTAATCTTAGCAAAGGGGCAAAATATGTTCACTGGAATAAATATAGCGTCATTAATAAATGGTGCTGGAAAAACTGGCTCTCTACATGCCAAAGACAAAAACAAAGCCAATGTCTAGCACCATGCACTAAAGTCAAAATGGATCAAAGATATAAATATTAAAGCAAAAACACTAAGTCTATTGGAAAAGAAAGTATGCAGAAATTTTGAAGACATAGGTAAAGTGAGAGTTCAAGAACAAAACTGAAACTGTACAGGAAGTACTTCAAAGAATCAACAACTCCAGACCAGGCATTTAGCTCAGTAGTGTAAGCATTGTTTGGCAAGTGCAAGGTCATGACTTTGATCCCTGGTGCCCCCCGCCAAAAAAAAGAATCAACAACTGGGTTCTCATTCTCATCATACCACAAACCTATTGCACATCAAAAGAATTCACCAACAGTGAAAAGACAAGACCTGTATCTAGAACATATAAAGAACTGAAAATATCAGACTCCTCAAATTCAAAGATCCAATCCAAAAATGAGCATCTGAGATGAAAACACACTTCTCATGTGAAGAAATACAAATGGTAATAAATATATGAAAAACTGTTCAACATCAGTGGTTATTCAAAAGATGCAAATTAAAACAACACTGAGCTTCCACCTCACTCCAAAAAGAAGAGCAATCATCAAGATATAAACCAATAACAAATTGTGGGTAGGCTGTGAGGAAAAGGACCACTTCTCCATTTTTGTTAGAAGTGTAGACTGGTACAACCACGATGGAAATAAGTATGGAGATTTCTCAAAATGCTAGATTTCAAAATGGAGATTTCTCAAAATCCCATTTGACCCTGCAATTCCTCCTTCTGGGTATCTTCCCAGAAGAATTAAAAACATCATACTAAAGAGATATATGTGCATCCTTGCTTAAATAAGCACAATTTGTAATAACTAAATATTGGAAACAACTCAAATGCCCATCAACCAAGGAATGGATTAACAAGATATGGTTATTTTATACAATGGAGAACTACTGAGTCATAAAGAAGACTAAACTTGAGATTTTATAGGTAAGTATGTACAACTAGAGGTCATGCTCATCAGTGAAATAAATCAGACTCACATGTGTAAACATCATGTTGTCTTCCTGGTGTGAGAAGCTGAAACAGTAAATAAAGTCCAAAATGTACAAAAGATATTTTGAAATGGGAAGAAATTGTTCATAAGGAAAAAGGTACTAAGCTGGGGGGAAAGGGGAAAGGAAGGAAGGTAAAATTGAAAGGAAGTGCAAGTCAATTACACTGTTAGTGTTTCTTATTTCATTGAAAAGGAAGGTTTGTGCTAATATCCATTGGAGAAATTTTTTATCCTTGTATCTTATACTCTTACTACTTTAAAGATAACAATATGCAATCCATTAACCATTATTATTCTTTTATTTTGTTATGAGATCTTGTTTTACTTTTTTCCATAAAGTTAAAAAAAGAAGAAAATACACTTGACAAAGCACTGCTTTATCAACACAAATCCATTCCACTACTTCAGAACATGGGATTTTCTCAACAGAAAATGACTTTACAAATTCCCACATGCAGTATGTTACCAATGGAAAAGATGCTGAATGTTTTGATATCAACAAACCAGGATGCCTGATCCTGTTCAACAGTTGCACCAGAAATTTTAGTCAGGTAAATGAGACAGGAAGACAGGAAACACAGTCAGACTGGAAAGGAAGAAGAAAAACTGTCTATTTTCAGATTCAAAGACCTTGAATATAGGCCAATTTATTAATCTACTAAAAAAAACTGCTGAAATTAATATACAAGTAAATATGCAAGTAGAATGCACAAACATCAACTGTATTGTTAAACACTATACAGAGACATCACTTAGCATATTCATATATTTTGCATATAAGTCAATTTATAAAAGTGTCAAAAAGAACTATTGGAAGAACTTTTAAATAATGAATAAAATACTCTTTTTTTACTAAAAATTTTAAAAATTTCTAAAATAAAAATTTAAATAAATGGAAACACAAGTCATGCTTATGAACTGTGACACTTAGTATTGCTAAAATCAGAATAATTCTGTGAAAAATTATCAGATAATGGTATGGAAATAGAAGGTAACAAAAGAACTAAAACAATCAAGGTAAACAAGGATAATACTGGAGGAATAACATTCTATGCTTTCAAAAACATCCTTCAAAGTTACAATAAGGGGCTGGGGTTTTAGCTCAGTGGCATAAGCACCTGCTTTGAAAGCTCTAGGTCATGAGTTCAATTCCTGGCACACACACAAAAAAAGCAAAGTTACAATAAATATGACTTGGTGGTACAGTCATACGAGTAGATATAAATGCCCATAGAATAAAAAGGAGAATTCAAAAGTAAACCCAATCATTGACTATTGGTTTTCTATAAATTGTCAAAATTATTTGATAGAGAAAAGCTACTATTTTCATGAAATGGAATTCACAGATATTCACATGCAAATAAGTGAAGTAAAATCTTTTTTTCCATCATATGGAATAATTTACTCAAAATGAATCATAGGCAAGAATATAAGAACAAAATACATAATAGTACTAGAAGAAAATATAGAAGGAACATTGATTAGCCATAGATTTCTTAAAATATCAAAAAAATTAAGAGAAAATTAAAATCAACATTTTAAAAGCCAGAAGAAACTTTTATGAGATAAATGATATCATAAAGATATAAGAAGATAAATCAGAGAAAGAGAAAAATATTTGCAAATCATATCTCATAAGGGATTTTCACTCACCATTTGCACATAATTGTTATAATTCATTAAGAAGAATATAAATTATCCAAATACAATGAGCAGAAGACCTAGGTAGAGATTTCATAAAGGAAAATATTCAAATTTCAAACAAGTACATGGAATGCTATCTTAAATTACAAACATGAAGCTAATGAAATCAAAGCCAAAATGAGATCCCACTTCTCTTCTAATCTGTCAGTTATGTTAGGAGGCAAACAGTGTTCCATAAAAATAAATAACAACATTGACTGGAAATGATGTGGAGAAATTGTAGCATATATTTGATGATAAAATGTTAAAATAGTGCAATGACTTTAAAAGAAATTTGACAACTTCTTAAATTGTTAAACAGTGCAACCATATGACCCAGCAGTATCATCTAAGAGAAATGAAAATACATGCACACAAAATCTAATATATGAATATTCATAATAGCAAAAACAGAAACAACCATCAACTTATCACTCCACTTTTGAATGAATAAACAAAATGTTATCAATTTTATAGTGGGACATTATTCAGCAATAGAAAGGAAGTATTTATTCATGCTATAATTCAGGTGAACCATAAAAACACGCCAAAGGAAAGAAGGTAGTTATTTTTCAGTCCCTGAAAAAGTCAGGATAAATTCATCTGTAGAGAAAGAAAGTGGGTTGTGTTTTCCTGGGACTTGATATGGAAAAAAGCACTTTTGGTGGGAGGTTAATCAAAAGTGTAAAGCTATATTATGGTGATCATTTTATAGCTCAGTCCAAATACTAAGAAACATCTGATTGCATGATATAAACATCTGAATTGTATATGAATAAATCTCAATGAAGCTGTTAAAAGGATGATATAACTTTAAAATATCATTTTTGTATTTTTGACAGAAACTTTATTACAAAAAAATAAAATTAAAATTCATTTGGGCTGCTATAAAGAAATACCATAAGCTAACTAACTTAAAAATAATAACAAAAGTTGCTTAGAGTTCTGGAAAGTCTGAGATCAAAGTGCCAACAGATTCAGTGAAGACTGGTGCCTGGTTCATGGTGGTTCTTTCTTCTGTCCTCACATAGTAGAAGTGACAAAGTGCCTCTCAGAGCCATTTGGTAGGGGAGTTGCTCTGACTCCACAGGGACCTGCCCTCCTTCATGACCTAAAGTCCCAAAATCTCCCTAATACTAGCACATATCAGTGCATAAATATGAATTTTGGGAACATAAACAGCAGCTAACTTGGATTATCCAGGAATCATGCTCTATTAAGAAGCACTTTATGAATTTATCTTTCATGGAAATACAATTTCTTATGAGAAAAAACTTGAGAGTTCAAATTTCTATTTCTGAGAAAAAGTTAATCATGTTATTGAGACCAATGTTCCTAATGGACTTAAATAGAAATACTGAATGAAATAGTGAAACTTCCTCTCAAAGGAGGTGATAAAATGGTAACAAATATTTTAAAAAATTAAAAGTAAAACACAAAAAGAAAATTAAGAATATGAGGTTTTCTTTACCCTGAATGCAATTTCAGTATCTCAGGAACTTGGACATGCACCTCCATAGCAAAATGTACAGATAGAAATCAGTTCTTAGCCCAACTGGAAGCCTCACAGATCCAACTGGTAACAACTGTACCATCTAGATAAGAGGAAGAAGCTTTGTCACTGACTCAAGAGTACTACAAGGAAAATTTCCTTAGTAGAGAAGAAAAACTGCCATCGTAGATCCTATGTTACCAGTACCACCAAGTTCCACACAAAAAGCAATGATTAGTCTTTGGAGATATCCACCTTCACTTTGGCCTCATGAACTCTGCAGATTATTTTCAAAAGGACTAGAACAGCTCAGATTAAAAACAGTCAAGGAAAGGGCAAGCACTACATGGGTCCCTCTTTTGTCACGAATTGGACAGGAACGTATCTGTATGAGTTTTTCCAAGAGAAAAATGAGGGAGAAGAAGGGAGAGCAGGAGGAAGGGAGAGAGTGACAGAGGCAGAGGGAGAGACAGAGAGACAGAGAGACAGAGAGATGGAGACAGAGCCACAAAGAGCCTTATCTTATATGAGACATACACATATTCTGTGTGCCGAGAGGGCTTAGAAACAGTGGTATTGTGATAAACAAGCCAGGTTCAAGAATTTTGTTTCTGTATCACACTCCAGGATATCTTGAAGAAATGACCAATTGTAGGTCATGAAGGGAACAGGAAAGGAACGATATGTTTTGAACATCACATGT
Organism: Hydrochoerus hydrochaeris; assembly: GCA_004027455.1. Classification (NCBI taxonomy): domain Eukaryota; kingdom Metazoa; phylum Chordata; class Mammalia; order Rodentia; family Hydrochaeridae; genus Hydrochoerus; species Hydrochoerus hydrochaeris. The sequence goes on along the minus strand of PVLA01003983.1, from coordinate 131,384 downwards.
GACTGTCAGGAAAGAAACATCTGAAGAATGAAGAGAAATGTCTGAAATCCATAGAACCCAGTTTGAAGGGTCCCCCACTTCCCAAATGCTAGCACACTTAGTATCAAATACACAATGATATTTGATATAGATTTGGTATAGATATTTGATAATTGATAAAACTAAAATTGAAATCTATGAATATAGATATTACAAATAAGTAATTGAGCAAAATACTGGAGATTAAAGTAGCATTTTTAACATAGTATCATGCAAGTTATTACATAAAAGATTTTGAAAAAAAATCACCATTTCATGCTCATTGCAGTAATAGTTGAATCAAGCAAGAATAATTAATAGATATTAAAGACGCAAAAGTTTAATAGAAAACAATTGTATATGATTTTAAAATATCTTCCTACAAAATATTCATGACTAACAAAGGGAACTCTATGCATTTTACAATGGAGACATTCCAAAGGTGACGGTGATGGGTTAATGTAACTGCTGATGGGACACAATGGCCACATGAGTCTCCAAATATAATTTACAGAGACGGATTCTAACTTCCATGATATTGTTGGGAATTATTTAAGATCAGAACAAAAATAATTTCTATTGAAAAGGAAATGTTCTAATGTTAGCAGATAATAAACTAGAAAGAAATACTAACTAAAACTAACAAGGCGTTAGAATATTTTAAAACTGCATGGGAATTATGGTAGTCAGTACCACCTATAGCTATGTAAATTTGAATATAGTTTAAATTTTATATTTAAAACTAATAGTAGATTAAATTGAATATTATGTTCTGAGGTCACATCTGCTGCATTTCAAGTACCTTCAAGTATGTGCCTAGTAGTGTCAAAATGGAATAATGCATATTTAGAATATTTTCACATGTTTTGGAAAAATGCTAGTTGGCAAGCACATTACACACAAAAAATCCCAGGAAGAGGAAATCATTAAGCAAACAAATAGAAAAGAAATACAAGTAGATAAACATGAGCCACAACAAAAAAAGGAAGTCTCAGTGACTAATGTACAATTCAACGAAGCACAAGAATAATGCAATGTAAGAAGGAAATTTTAAGAACAAAATTAATGGAGTAGTGACAAACATGGGCTGAGGTGTTTATAAACTACGATAGTATTATGGTTTAGATCTTAAAACCTCAAAGGCCTTTATGCCGAAGGCTTTGTTCCAGCCACAGCATGAATGGGAGCTTGTAAACATACAAGAAATGGGGCCAAGAGGGCAAATAAGGCCTTGGGAGCTGAACTCTTGAAGGAGAGAAGGGAGTCCTCCCTCTGTTCTTTCTCTCTTCATTGCTTCCTGGTTGCAAGGAGATGAGCAGTTTCTTCACCTTGTTCTCCCCACCATGATTCTTTACTTCACCATAAGCCCCAAAACAACAGAGCCATCCAACCATGGACTGAAACCTCTGGATCTGTGAGCCAAAAGAAAACATTCTTCATTTTTAAATTGATTTTCTCAGGTGCTTTGCTACTGTAAAGTAAAGTTATCATGGACAATTATGCTGGAAATGAGTTCTTCATAAGTATTATGTACACTAAGCATGCCTGTTATTTGTAACACAGGAATTCCACTGCTGAAATTATTTTAGGTAAATTCCTAAACACAGACTAAAATGTTTAGATTGTTCATGGCAGTATCAGAGGTGACAGTATAAATGTCTGAATCCCTGGAATAGATAAGTAAAATACAAAAAAGGTCTACTGAAAATATGTAGCAAGAGGAGCATCAGATATATATGGACAGAATAAATACAATATCATTTAAATATGTTTAAAATTTAAAACCATGCATCAAAGCTGTATACTGTAAAGCATTCCTGTATACATAAGGACATTTAGTAAGCAAATTAGAGTAGATGTCTTTTTTAAGGTTGAAAAATGGTGGTAAAGATTAAAGATGAAATATATAGAACAAAATGAGGGTAAGACTTTGCATATATGAATGACAATGTGCTATGAATGGAGAGTGTGATCAACTCTTCCATTGGCATTTGAATTTCAAAATAAAAGAGGGAAATTACTGGATGCAACCTATAGGAGAGCGGAGGTTTATGATTAGTGATTCTACATTTTGCTCAACTTATTTTATTGTGAATAACTTTTGTGGCACATAAAAAAACAACAAAAAGTGTTTTGCTGACAGTAACACGCCTTAAGAATACACTTAAAGTGTAACCTAGTAGAGTCATTTCTGGAAAGAATTTAGCATTTCTTCAATCTACATTTTAATTATAGTCTGCCCTTTTGTACTGTTGACTTAAAATAAGACTTGAATCCCAAAGGAGCCATATAAGTCCACATTTTCTACGCACAAAGCTAAGTCATGCTGTGTCCATAATTGCAGGAACAGTAGCTCTCTTGATATCCAGGACTCCCACTAACCAAACCATCTCACTAGGATAGGCCTTTAGTAGTTTCTTACGGACCGAAGGAATGGAAGCTTGATTATTATGTGGATAAAAGAGAGGAGAGATTGCATATTAATTGGGAAATTCCAGTGTACTTTGATGAATTCACAGATCATTGAAATGAGAGACCGCATAAAAGTCCTACAGAGAATAAATCCTTGATTGACAGTGTAACCTTGAAATTGCCTAATTTTTGTGTGCGGTAATCCTGAAAAACGGAAGTTTCTCTGCACTCAAATACAGAATCCTTTTAAAAAGTCCTGACTTCTGCAACAAGAAATTCAGTGCTCCATTTATGTTGATGACAATGCTCAGGAATTTGTAACTGATGGAATATTGTCAACGGAAAGTAAAGCTGCTTCCCCAAATGTACTTCTTTCAGTCCCTCAATGGCTTTTTGCTGTGATAGTGCTTGTCATGTGCCTCTGGCCAACTTCACATACTAGCGAATTTGCTTTCTTCAGATGGGAACTGTTAAGTCAAGTGGAGACTCGTAAAAACACTGTGTTTCAAATCTAAACCTGCCTAGGAGTCACCTATTAAGAATTCTGATTCATTTGGCAAGGTGTAAGACCTGAGATTCTAAATGTTTAAAACCTTTTCAAGCAACAGAGATGCTATTAGAATGGTAATTCAATGAAGAATTGAAGTTACTTGGACATCTAACATATCAAATATCTTAAAAGCACTTCAAAACATGATTTTAATAGAAAAAACCATTATCTCTCTTTTTTTTTTGCTTGAAATTTCTAGGTAGTAAAAGCAATATTCAGTTTTATTTAGAAAAAGGATGACTGACTAAATCATATGACCAGGTGAGTTTTATTCTAAGAAATACACATACACACAGTTCAAGGAAAAATGAAAAAATAAAAATGCTTTTCAAAATCCAAAATTATGAATGCTAGCACTAATAATTAAGTTGAATAAACTGTTCTCAACTATATGCATGCACATTTAATCAGGCGTATACCTTTATGTGTACCTTTATGCCATACCTTTAAAAGACAATTTTGCATTCTTATTAGATTTTTTAAATCAAATATGCATTTTTCACTCTGAGTGTAGCTTTCAAAAATTTATGAAATATAGGAGTGTTTTCTGTCTGTACATTCTGGAGATTACATAATGTATTTTCTCATGGTGCTTCTAGTAGGATAACTGCATTGTTGCTTTTTTCTTTCTTAGCTTATTCCTACAAAGGAATGCTGGGGTTAATAATTTATATTTCAACATGTTATGTAAGTTTTTCAGGAGTATTTGGTCAAAACTGTAGTCATTTTTCCACCCAAACTGGATTCCATTATCTAGTAAAATGGTTTATTGTCACAGAAATCTTTGGAGGGTCTCAGATGACCAATTTTGCTCTTCAGAAGAGGATGCACAATGATGTAGCATAAAATACTGATAGCAAAGTCCGGTGATGATGACACATTTGTGCTCTCAGCTGTGTACTGTTCTCCTTTTACATTCAATTCACTCTTTCCTCCTTTCTCCCATCCCAGTTGTTCTTTCCTTTTGAGCAGTTTCTTCCCCTTTTATTTTCACAATATCTATTGTATATTTTGGATATTTACTCTTTCAATTTTTTACATTAGGGAGACAATATGATGTTTACACATGCGAGGAGAAAAGAAAGAAGGGAAAAGATATATATATAATTATGCTATAATTTACTAGTGATTTATTTTAGTTCATCAAAAAGACTAGTTTATGCTTTCATTGTGTGTTATTTTCATACCTATATCGTATAATCTGAACAACTGCTTTGAAGATAACAATGCTCAACGTTAACCATTTTAATCTCCTGTTATGTTGTTTTGAAATCGTTTTTATACTTTGTTTTAAAATAAATAAATTAATTAATTAATTCAGTTCAACACTCATGAAATGCCAGATGGATATACTCTTTGACAACTTATCAAAATGCATGCACCTATCACATTATTTCTTTACTTAATCAACTGAAAAAGAAAGAAATCTGTCTCAAAGGAAAAAATATTGAGGTAAACATAAATATTTCCATTCTAATCTTAGTAACAATTGTAGCTGAACCAACAGTACATCAAAGGAATCCCAGTTATCTTTGCTATTACACCTGGAATTGTGAATAGCCAAAGAGATTATATATTATATATCCAGCTAAACAACTGGTTCACACTATTGTAAAATTTGTTTCAACCCAGATGTCTCACAGTAAATACAAGTAGATTTGAAGACATCTACTAGATAGGCACACTGCACTGCCATATTATTCAGTAAGTGGAATATGAAAATAAAAACATGTTTTTCCTTTCTATAGTCCTACTTTATATTATTATTTATATAATATGAAATTACTAACAAGTGAGTTAAACAAGGTGATTTTTTTCTCTGTTCAATGTTTAAGAGAAAAAATTCTGATCAATTGCCTTGCCAGAGATTAAAAGAAAATTTATATGCTACTTTACAAAGCTAGCAATTTCTATAAAATAGTTTGTCATACAGTCTTCAATTTGTTTATTGGTTTATTCAAATGATATGATTATAGATTTTCTTTACTGTCTATGACATTATAACTTACTGAAGTCTTTATGAAAACAATCCAAAAATAAGTTTTATCTTTGAGGGGAAAGTATATACTTTTAGAGGTAGCACTCTGATTATACAGTAAAATATTTCTTGATAGAAAAATTTATGGCATTTCTAGAACATAACAGAGACATTGTTTCTGTCTTATCTTTAAACAGCAGTTTTCAGGTCAGCAGAAATTTCAAATTATCACATATATCTACTAACATGAGATACTATAAAACCTAATTACTTAAAAAATAGTTTCATTTAAAAGTATTTTTATCATGAAATTAATACCTAATGGATCACACTATTGCTTAGCATGCATTTTTATGTGTATCATAAGTAATGTACACAGAAATGATATAAATATATTGGTGATAATTACATAATACATTTATTTCAGATAATAATTCTAATATATACTAATGCATTTAATGAACACAAATTTCATTGACTGCTATTTTTGCCTAACTGCACCATCACTATCACTACATTGTCACCACATCCTGATGTACAGGAAGTAGGTATATTGTGAGTATGCAGAATGTAGAATGAATCACATTTAAGAAAATCAAATTCATTTGTCTGACATTTACATCTCTTCTTTATGTAAAATAATCTTAGTGACCAAAGATTTCATTTCTTTATATCCAGGTCTACCGTTTTATTGTATGGAAACAATTTCAAAATAGTGAACACTTTATTATCAATTCTTGAACTCAAATTGCAGGTGATGAGGGCAAGACTTAGTTGTACTCTCAGAACAGAACATAAGTCAACTCTAAAAGCATCAAATTAGGGTTAATAGAAGCTGTGAAGTAAAGGGGAAGAAACATGGAAGACACACAGTTTTCTCATTTCCATCAGAGGAAGTTAAGAGAATCTGTAAAAATTGATGAATTGGGAAATAAACATTGAAGTACCATATTTAAAATTATAAAATTAATCAACAGCAAAGTATAAATTATAGAGAATATTTAAATAAAGAGTACAAAACTGTGAAGGGTGTATGCTTTAGTTTTTACTAAAATTTTTACTAAAAATTTTGGTGGATTGACAATTCAAGACCTGCTTGTATACCATATTATTTACAATCGAGACAATCAAAATAATGAAAAATTGTAAGACCAGAAAGTTATTCTCTCTAGAAATAGGGAGGCAAAATGGACATAAGACACTTAGATTTTTCTTCAAGTGCCAATTTCCGTTACTTGTGTTATTTCCTATTCCTGTTTTGTATCATGTGGTAATTGAAATGTTACCAAACCTCCTTTTATCCTGACCTAGCTGGTCAAACATTCTTTTTCAAAAGAAGCCTTTTTATGATACTTTTGAATATTCTGAGACAAAATATCCAGTGAATATTTTCTTTCAGAGCACTGCTTACAATTAATTTGATACATATATTAATTTATACACTTGAGTTATGTCTGTTTCTCTGATTGAACTGTAAGTTATAAGGAAGCAGGAAATACGGTGTTTTTGTTGTTGATACTTACTATTGTATCCTACAAGCTCCAGTAGAAAAGTATATAAATAAACATGACCACATTCTCACATGGTGGTCTATAAACTTTCCTCTACTGCTATCACATTCATTGAAATGATTTAAATAAAGCATAGTCTGTTTAGTTCAAGTCAGTTCCAACGACAATAGATTTTTTTCATATTTCATAGAAATGTACATCACACATCTGTTGCAACTTTCACTCTCTACACATTGAAAGGGCTGAGCTTTAGCTGGTCAGTAAAATGTGTAAAATGTGAGTTAAGCTGAATTTAAATTTATAATTACATAAAGCTTAGTAAATCTTCAATGTGAGAACTACACAACAATATTGTTCATAAAGGTACCAGAATAGGCACTTCCATGTGCTATCACCCTTATAAATAATAATGTCTCTTCCTGTGTGATTAAAGTAATGTTTTTTCTTATTTTTCAACTCATCTCTAACATTATCTTATGTTCTCACTACTATTTCTGCCTAATAACAAACCATCTCTGATTTAGTGGCCTATGGAAACATTGCATGATGATTCTAGATCCTAGGTTAGAGACTCAGGGAAGACAAGGTGTGGATTTGTCTCTCTTCCATTATATTCTGGGGGTAAACTGAAAGTATTAGGCTGGAAACCGGAGAGCTTGTTCACTGGCCTGTCTTGCCTGGGATACCACTGGCAGCCATGACTAGCTGAGCCACCAGCTAGGACAGAACACGAGCAGTCCGGTAAATAGGTTTCAGAACAATCAAAAGGAACCTTTCACTGCCTGTGACCTATTCTTAGAAATACCTAAATTTTGAGAATCAAAGATGTTAATCAAAGAACTTTAATGACTGTCACAGTTCTAATATTTGTGCCCCCTCCAAAATTCATGCTGACACTTAATCCTCAGCATGCTAGCATTACCAGGAAGTGTCTTTCGGAGGAGAAACCCTGACTGGGCTTAGCGGCCTTACAAAAGGGCTGGAGGACTCATCAGCCTTTCCTGCGCCCATACAGAGCTGCCTCTCCAGAGGTTAGGGCATCTGAAGCATCATTTTGGAAGGAAAACTCAGCTTTTACGGGAAACCAAACCTGCCTATTTTTATTCTTGGACATTTTCAGCCATCCTTAGCATGTAAAATAAACTTATTTTTCTAAATTACATAGTCTGTAGTATTTTCCTATAGCAATATGGATGGAAAAATCCCTATTTCTATTATTTTGCTTTTGTGAAACACAAATAAACTTTTGACATGTACTGAAGAGCACACAGACAAGAATCTAATTTTTGGATCAAATTTAACTATGGCTACTAGAGATTTGAACTGAAATGTGTTCCAGGCATTGGGGTGAATTATGTCTATCATTATATATACTAATATATCTATTTGCTTACTGAATATTCAGATTAGTGTTCCAAAAATTATCAAATGAAAAAATAATCTGCAAATTCATCACACTCCCTTACCCAAGGTTGTATTTCATTTTCTAAATTACATTTTCAATGATTATCAATGAAGTCAACCCAGGAATTTGAGTAAGAAACAGAAGGGGAACCCAGGAACTTGAGTAAGAAATAGAAGGGAATCCTAGACATTGCTTTCACTCACCTCTCACATCAAATCTATGTATTCATCCAATTAATATCTCACCATTCTAATTCTACTTTCTGTCCCCACTGCCATGGTCACTTCTCCACTCTCATATATTTTTTTCCAAATATAATATGAGCAATGTTGACATTGCCCCTTTTTAATTAAAAAATGATAACTATTCGCAGCTCTGCTAAGAGTTTTTAATTAATTTCATTTTTTAAAGTTTTAAGGTAAATGTCAAGATCTTTAATTAGGCATGAACATCATTTATAATTTCACTTAGAAAAGGAAGTCTCTAAATACTAACAATTTCTTTTTGGATAATGCAAAAATGTATACACCAAATCTGTGCAAGTCATTTCAAGTATCCATGCCTCCCATCTTCTGAGTAGAGGAGTAAAGGAGAGGGTGAAAAATAAACAATACGAAATATCAAAAATAGGGCCAGGGATTTAGCTCAGTGGCATAAGTGCCCGCCTGGCAAGCGCGAGGTCCTGAGTTTGATCCCTGGTACTGCAAAAACAAAGAAACCAACAAAAGAAACATCAAAAATATGGCTGAAGATATGGCTCAGTCCAAAGGCTCAGGATTAAATCCGCAGTACTGCAAAATCAAATCAAAACAAAACGAAACAAAGGAGATTAAGACAATGGGGAACCAACACTCAGGTGGTAACAAGAAGACAAAGGGAAACCCTATGAAGTTGTAAGGAGCTTGCGATTCATGGATTACTGAGCTGCATTTGCTTGTTTATAGTTGACACCAATAAGTTCAAAATATCACACTTTACAGAAATCAAGAAGATAGTAAAAATGAACACTGGTCACTGACTAATTCTCCAAATCAATACACCATAAAGAATTAATCCCTGAATTTAAGATGAAATAATCTTTTACTCTCTCATAAGTAATTAAAATAAAAACACAGCCCACTTCATGTAAAACTTGAAATGCTGTAATGGAGCAAGTACTCAATGATAGCTGGCTGCCTTCTAGGGCAAGTCTACATCCCACAAATAAATATTAGATCAATGGGTGAGTCATTCCCATTGTAAAAGGCGACTTTTACATTAAAAGAAGTGCCAGTCCCTGGGGGAATTAGGTATCACTGCTACTTAGTGGCTTGCTGAATCCACCTGGGAAGAACTGCCTTGTTCTGGGCTGAGATAACAAACCTGTGGTCCACAGTTGTGTCTGTTATGTTATGGAATCTCTAGAGCCTTTTATTGCCTGAAGGGATCTCGAGTCAACAGTGAAAAAAAATGGTGAAAGATGTTACGTTCACTGATCTGTGTTCACAATACACTTGTCAAGTGACAGCTTAGGCACTGTACTTGTATATTTTAAAATGACATTTAAAAAATTTAAGACACTTGGTGTTTATATGTATCAAAACAAAGAAAACTGACATGAGGCCACAAAGTAACATGCCACAGTGACACAAATATAAATCAAAACAAAAAGTTTGTGGCTTTACATTTATACACCCGGATCTCATTTTCTCAGCTTGGTAAAATCACTATGACAATTCATTCATCACAAGAGGTTAGCTGTCTTTATTATATGCTATGATTAATTTGGAGTTTAGTGTATTCCACAAATTGATAACCACTGATCGAAGGACTAATGCTCATACCAGAATATTCATATATATATTTTACATTCTTCAAATTGTATTTTTTCCCTCCAGCATATTTCTAATTTATAAAATGTAGGTGTTTCAAGAAACCCCCAAGAAGTGTTCTGAATTGAGAACTCAGGGAATAGGGCTTTGAAAATATTAAGACCTTGATAAACCAGACTTTCCAGTGTACTTAAAGTTCTACCTAAGTGAAGGGCATGCTCAAAACCGTATTTAGTAACCCAACAGATATGCAAGAGCATCTACTAAGGTGAAAAGACCTCATTTACATATGTCAAATTAAGTCCCCATGTTCCAAAAATATGCCAGAAATTTAAGTGGGCTTTAAACAGGTCAAAAAAAATCTACTCAAATTTAGAAAGGCCTCTCGGCTACCAGACAAGTGATTATATCCCAGGCAGCCCTTGAAAGCCAGAAACTGCCATGCTGTGCTGAATAAATTCTCCTCAATGACCTTTCCGTGACAACTTTCTCCTTTCCTATAATGGGAAGACAATTAGGTGTTAAATTACATGTTTGTGGAGCAAAGCAGCAACCTTTGAAGCAGAGGTTTCCCTAAGAACACACTGGGTGAATGTGTAAAAACAGCTCCAAACAGGTAATACAGTTGTACAACGTCTAGCTTCTTAATTTAACAAATGAGAAATCTGACGTCTAAATAACTTCACTGACTTGATAAGTGTAACACAGCAATTCTGAGTCAGAATAGCACTGAAACTCACTGTTAAATCTTCACACTATTGATCTTCCTATCAGAAAGATACTTTTATACTTTAAAATGATTCACATGAGCCATTTGTCATTCCCGTCAACCACTCGCTTAAGAGTAATTTCCTCATACGTACAATTCTATCGCATATGTGGAAATCACAGGAACTCTATAGGAGTTTCTAGCTTTCAAGAGACTGGAAAAACAAATCTGGTGCCCTTAAAATGAGGCCACACTTACACTATTCAGAAATGTTATAAGGAGTTGGGCCAGAGTAATAGGCAAACTAAAATCCAACTCTGTAATTGAGTTTAATCAGTAATTACAGGGATGCCAAACATGCAGTCTTGTAGTTCATAGGAAGTGTACTGAGTGCATGGAGGTGAAGAGTCTACTGCCTACACCGAATGCATATGCAGAAGGAGATGGTCACACTGAGGAAACCAGCAGCAGAAGCTAAACCAAGGGAATAACCTAAAGAAAAATAAACCAAAGAATAACAAGGTAGGATTGGGAATCTGTAATAAATTTTGGGCAATAATTGCAGGGAGTTTGGATTTCTGGGAGCTACATCTGTAGAATCAGGCATGTCATAACTTTAAGTTTTGCTATGAAAAGCTCTGGCAGATGGTAAATAAAATGGTGAATAATTAAAAAAATAGGACTGCACATTTTTATTCATTTAGTAAATTTAAGCTTCAATCCAGTTAGAAAAGATTTTTGTGGATCCTTTAATCTGACTCTGGCATTTTTCACTGCCTTATTTTTAAAACTCTCAAGTTAAAATCTTCCACAAGGCAGCCAGAGTCTCCATGAATATTTGTCAGAATGCTCCTCTCCCTGAAATGCTTCATTCTGTTTAAACCCCGCCAAAATTTCAACACCTAGATCAAGTATTAATTCTCTTCAAAATTTCTGATCTTGCCACTCAATTTTGTTAGTTTTATTATATTTGATATTTTATGAAAAATTCCACACATACAGGATTTCCTCAAATAGATGAGAAACACGAACTTTGAAGCACTTGAGACAAATCTTATGCATCCTTTTATTCTCACAATGCCTACCAAAGTGCTCCAACGCCCTTAAAATAAAAATTTCTAACACTTCTCCAATAGTTGTTTTGGTTAAAATAAACATTATAGTAAAATTCTCCAGTCACGTGACTTCTGACGTTAACCCTTTCACAGCTAATCTTCAGACATACGAGCATCCCATCTAGTTTCACTGTAATCATGTCCCAATAACCCAAATACGAAGCATACAGTTATGTCCCTCAATAGCAGGCGCTACACATAATAAATGGAATGGAGTTGCTGAATTTAAAGACCTGCGTCTCCTTTTTACATTTTATTATTTTATTATCTTTTATGGATTTAATAATCCATCCACCAATGAATCTAATAAAATTATGCTATTTCCATTTTCTGGAGCATGGGAGAAATTATACTTCATCAGAAAATAGCCCCAGCACAGTCAGGGGAACATTGTTATGAACAATAATCTTAGGCTTTCTTCATAATGTTTAGCTATCTTTCCTACAAAGAAAAGTATTTCTCATTGTAATGATCACATGGCTTTGAGGAATTATTACACAGTATACAACATATCCTACTTCCTTTTTTGCCCTCCCCCCACTCCTTGGTTCCTTCCTGTTTGCAAAAGATCTAGTTTCCTTCTTCCTATTATTTTTATTTTTCTCTTTATGTTTTGGGTTTGTCCTACAAAACCAAGCATGTAATATATAAGCTGTGTATCTGATTAATTTTGCTTAACGTAGTGGTCGCAAAGTGCATTCATTTCCTACAAATGGCTCAAGTTTATCCCTCGTGGCAGAGCAGTACTCCACCGCGTATCCTAATCTTCATCAGTCAATGGACAGATGGGTCCCTTCCAAAAGTTAGCTCTTATAGGTCGTGCTGCTGTAAACCTGAGTATGCATATATTCCAGTAACATGGTGTCTTTTACTCTCCCAGGAAAATACCTAAAAGGGGAAAAGATGGGCCCAGTGACATTTCTAGTTTTAGTTTTTTGAGGAATATCCATAAGGACTTTCATAACGATTGTACTAATTTACAATCTACCAGTCACATAGGGGCTTCTTTCTTTAATGATGAATGTGATCATTGTGCACTGTAAGCACGCACTAATAACAAAAATTGAACAAAAAACACCAAAGGCTGCCCTCATCCTCCAGGGAGAGCCATGACCTTGCCTCTGTGTTGGATGATACCACAAGGAAAATCTTCCCTTTATTTCTAGGATCTAAAGATTTTGCTGGCTGCTATCTACTGATATTAGCCATTTTCAGAAAAACTATAAAGCTTGTAGACTGAAGTAACTGTTATTCAAATCTTCATGAAAGTGAATTCAGAACATGCTTCCTTATAGAGAGTACTTATCTTTATAATTTGTCACTAGCACTGTTATGGTTCAGGAGTCTTAATTTTCATGGGCCACAGATGACTCAAAAAGACACACAAGGAGAGAAACGATGGTTCAAGTTTGAGTGATTCCTCTGTGATGGGCAGATTCTTCTCATCTCTTCTAAAACAACAGCAGTATTTCGTGATGGTAGTGTTCTGCTGAATTCATCTGTATGGCTTGGAAGCAAATTCTGAGTTGCTTCTTTGATTGTTGTATATTTGGGATTATTAAAATATGAATTAAATGTAGGTTGAAATTTTGGATAGCATCAATCATACTAAATTTCTATACTTCATTTCTAACTCAGTCTTGATACTAATATTCAATTCTTATTATGTACTTAATTGTGAAAAAGAAAAAGAAGAAAGATGAGTGGGTTGTATATTAGCTATTTAGAAAATCATGGTAACTGTACTCAGTATTATATATGAATCAGTTTAGATTAAAACTGACAATAAAAGATGATCATTTTTCTGATTCAGTTTACTAATAAATGTGCTTTTGGAAAGACAAATTACTATGCAAAAGTGAGTGACCACAAAGGAGAGGCATGTGCTGTCCACCTGGGCTTAGCTGTCGTCTCCTTGCTAAGGACTCTGAGGCGCACACGGCCAGGCCTGGCTCAGGCCTGGCTTTCACTGCGAATGGAAAGTGCTGTTTCCATAGTGCATGATCCCCAAAGCGGGACATCTGTGACACTCAGAGCCTGTCACTTAGAAATTCATCTGCAGGTCCAGTGTCTTATTATTTTATACTTCAAAACACTTCACAGAAATGAATTTCAGTGATGAAAATTGCTTCATAAAAAAGTAACGTTTGACATACTTTGCTAATCTGAAGGCGAATATGTTTTGAAACCAAAACTAAAAAGTAAGTAGACTTTTGCTCAGTGCTCCTGGGTTCAAATCTGTTTTTTAAAAAAGTGTTATTTAAAAGAACAATTTTAACTTTTAATGAACAAAAGAACAACATGCTTATATAACTCTAAAATACATTGTAAAATGGAAATAAAATCTACACATGATATCATAATTTAACTTTAACAAAATTAATGTACCAGATTGTATATATACTTTCAATATACATTTACTTATTCTATTAATATCTGTATAACAAATTTACTTTTCTGTTACTACTTCTACAATTAAAGTGAAATGTATTTTGTATTACAAATTCATTAATTAAAAAATCAGAGCAAAACATATGCTTCAGAATCAAATCGAACTCCCAAATTTATACCTGCATTCTAAATCTAATATTGAACTGGTCTATTTCTTGTTCTCTCTTTCATTAAGTAATATTGATCTTTGCACAAATACACAAGGCCAAATGGAGAAGCTAGAAAATTGAACAATTTAATCAGTGCTTTTCCTAGGCTTTCTGTTATATTAAAATTTAATTATAAACAATATAAATTAGGATTTACAGTGACCCCCCTCCCCCAGATCATCATCTAAATACACTGCAGAATAGGAGGACACTGTGGGACTTGTTCTTTTGATTTCAAAAAGTAGAAATGCTACAAATGCTGCATTAGAATTTTTATACTCTTTATACAATTATTTGTTAAGTTTTTTTGAGTTGAAATTAGTTTTTGTCCCCCCAGTTTTGAGGACAACAAGGAACATAAATTAAATGAATAAGTCTCCATCCCACTGTTCAGACAGAAAATTGTTGTCAATGCATTTTCCTATGCACAGCCCTTGCCAGTGCCTTTCAAACATGCACTTTCATCCACCCTTGTCTCCTCCTCTTCTTCTTTCACTCAAAATGAAATGGTGAGCAATTAAGCCAGGCTGCTATATTTGGTGCATCCAAACTTCACAAGTTGATAGCATAATTATTTTAATAACTACTTTAAGTGTAACATGGTGACAAGCTGACACCTGAGGTTTGTGTCCTGCAATTTTATTTTCTAGCACTCTATTGTTATGCTACAGGAATAGTAATATGATTAGAGTGAATGTTACCATATTTTCTCTGCTTCCGAGTTAGCTCTGATATACACATTTAGTACTGATTTATTTTTAATATTCAAGGAGAAGGATGTGGAAAATTGGATGGATACTGTCTCAAAAGACAGGCACTATTTGTTACAAGATTTCTCTTATCATGTTCTTCATAATTGAAAATAAAATGTGTAACCAAATAATTCACTGAAAAGCTAAGCAATATGTTTAAACAATTGAGAACTCAGCAGATTTTGTATAAATATAACAATATAGCTATTGTTCTATTTAATAAATGTTTAACCTTTATTTCCCTCTGATAGTCATCAATAATTCTATAAACAAATTTAATGCTTTGAGAAAAACTGCTATAAGTCTTAGCATATTTAGATGTAGTGTAATAAATTAGATAATAGCACAGTCTTTTGATACTTTTATAAAAATAACATTTGGACTCAGCCTACAAAAAGTGAACAGATGGTATATGTCAGATGTTAGTATACATTAGTCAATATAGTTATTACTATTACATTTATGTCACGACAACTTGTTCTTTTATCTTGCTGGAAATACTGTCAACATTCTTGATTGTTATGATAACTTAGATGACCTACTCAACTATCACTGCATGCACTGCCATGAGGAATGTGATTTAAAACACGGATTCCCTTAAAAATGTTAGTGAAATGTATTTATTCAAATTAAATAAAATGTTGATGTAAAGTTGCATGCACCTGGAGGCCTAATTGCATTAAATATCAGTATTCATACTAATGATCTCTTAGAATGAAATAACAATGCTCTGAAAAAGCAGGAGGCTGTGAATGTAGAAAGGAAGGGAATTACTGAGAGCAGCGGTTCTCCCCCAGCACCTCCCTGAAAATTCACTGCTCTTCTGTTCAGTTGATCAGGGAGCGCCTGCTTGCTGATTCAGTGTCACTGCTACAGAACCTTTCGAAGTCGGTAGAGTAGTGATAGATACAGCATGTTTCATGGAATCAAAGGGGCTGTTTTCTAACTCCTTTTGATGTGAATCTATCTTTTACGTTTGTTTGGTTCAAAGATGATTAAACATTTTCAGTCTTAGTTCAGCATCTTGATCCTCTGCAGAATTATAGATGACATGTACAAATGCTAGAATCCCTGATTACTAATAGAATAAGCATTGCTTAGTTAGAAAAACAATTCCTTGTAGCAGATTTATTTACTTCCTGGATGTTTCGTAGAAGCAAACATTTTTGGCTTGAGAACTCACTAACTCAGTATTTTTTAAAAAATCACTGTCCTATTTATGAACAAATGTCAAAACTCCAAACTCCTCAAATATTTGAATTTTTCATCCTAATTTAATTGCTAATGACTTCTAAACTTTCGGCTGAACTATCTATTCTCAAGTAAAGGTTAAAATCTCTTTTGAATGTGTTTAAATAATTCAAAATTATTTAAACATGTTGGCCAAAAAACAAAGGGCTTAAACTTGGACTTTTGAGAGCATTTCACTTTTCTTTAAGGTGGTGTCTTTGAAGAAGGTTCTGAAATGTTCAGAAAAATCTCCGAAGGACTGAATGGCCTACTATTCCCAACTAAGCTACAGTAGTTGATGTATGGTCGGTATCGTTCATTTAACAATTCTATTCCTATAGTAGTTCTCCAGCTCAAGTGCCTCACATTACCAATTAAACATATGTTAAGATACACAGATATTTAAAAGGAAAGAAAGTGTTGTTGGCCTTTTAAAAATCTTAAGATTTCCCAAGAAAGTGTTTATTTACACAAAGTTCCACATCTTTTAAAACTAAACTTTGCTTGGCAGATTCTTTTAAAAGTAGGAAATTAACTGTTATATGACATACCTTTTAAGAGAAATCAGAGAACCCTTTTGATAAAATTTAGTAAGCAAGGAAATTAGTTGCTTTCTTTTTTTCATTTTTAGCATATCGGTATAAATGTTCTGAATAAGTGGAAGGGAAAAGATCTCTGGGTAGCGTCTCTGTACTACCTGGGCACATGCTAGCAATGAAGTCTTTGGAGACTGCACCACTCCTGTTAAATCAGAAGCTCTCAGGATATAAGCAGAAATATGTTTTAAGACCTCAAAGTGAGTCTTACATTTTCCAAATCTGTCAGAAATTAAACACAGATATAACTAATCCAAGAAAAGCACATTTTTAGAGTAGTTTTCTTGTCTCTATAAATTTATAACTCACTTGCTCATATAATTCACATATTGTCTTTCTCCTCCCTCCTAAACATGAGATAAGTATCAGTGTGCCTGATTATGCATTAATAGATATTTCTCAAATAAAAATGCAAACAGACAAGAATGGCAAAAATCAAGTGGGACAGTCAAGCACTGTGGCAAAATAATAGAGACACAGAGTAACTGACCACAGTTAAGATCCTAGAAATAAATGCAAATATTGTCATGTAATATTTACCTATTAAATGATACATGAATATTTAAAAATCAACTGCTGGAGCAAATAAACAAGTATGCACAACAAAATAAAACCAAATAAAGACCTTATATCTTTCACACAAATTTACTCAAAATGTAACAAATGCCAATGGCAAAAATTCTAAATTATCAAAATTATAGAAGAAAATATAACAGAAAATTTACATAAATTTGATTATATTAATGAGACTTAAGACTGTACAACAAACACTCAATACACAGAAGAAAATTATAATTTAGATTTTATTATCATTAAACATTTTTGCTATAAGAAACACAGTTTTAAAAACTCAAAAGTTAAGAAAAGTCACAGAAAATTGTCATAAAAGACATATTTTATAAAAATGTGTACAATAAAAAAGTAAAGAACTTTTAATGATGAAAATAAGAAGACAAACAACTCAAAAAATGAATCAAATACATAATCTGTACAGATTTCCATTAACCAGATAAATAGATGAAAAATAAGCATAGGAAAAGATGCCTATTATCATTATGAAGTACAACAGCATTGTGAAACTAGTACACCTTCACTTAAATGCCTAAAATCCTAAATACAAGCAATAGCCCTTGTTAGGAGAAACGCAGAGAAAAAGGAAGCCTCACTAATTCTCAAGGAATTACAAAATGATACAGCCACATCCAGAAATCAGCAGTAATTTCTTTCAAAGCTATCCATATTCCTATAGTATGATACAGAAATTGCACTCTGAAACATTTAGTCAACTGATTTGAAAACATGTCTCCAAAAACCTTCATGCAAATGTGGCTTTCTTCAAAACAGCTCTGACCAACCTAAGACAATCAAGATGTCCTTTAACAGGTGAATGAATAAATGAATTCAAGTATATCACAGAAAGGAACAGTGTTGGCTAGTAAAAGAAAAGGACTCTAAAGCCACGAAAGACATTGAATAACACTGAATGTACATTGCTAAGTGAAAACAAGTGAAGAAAATGCTCTTATCTCCTGAGTTCTATCATATGACATTGGAGAAATGGCAAACTGTAAAGGCAGTGAAAACATTGGTGATTTCTAGTATTCAGGGGAAGAGATGAAACACATGAATTTTTAGAACAGTGAAACTATTTTGAATGAGAATATGACTGAGGATATAGAACCATAAATGTCTAAATATCTGAATACTTATTGTACTTTAGAGTAAAAGAATGAAAGTTAATATGCCCCAACTAAATCTTTTATTTGATGAGTGGAAATAACACTAGTGAATACATAATGCAAAACAAATGATCTATGTGTAGTATGAATATACTCAACTACTTCCTTGAAGGAGACGGAAGAAATGATGGCTTGCAAATCTGAGCTAATTGTAGTGTTTAAAAGGGCACAAGGGAAATGAATGTCCATATGGGCTGTACTCAGCTGGGTAACACAAGTGCCTGCACAGAGATGAATGTCCCACACAGAACCATTTCATGTTTTCTGGGAATAGCTGGCCTTCCCTAGGGAGATGAGAAGGCTCAAGCTTGGACAGTGTGCACTCACTACTGTTCCCCAGGAGACAATACTGAAAGGGAAGGAGACCGAAGAAAGGAACTATAGAGTGGAGAAATCTGGCAATTCCTCCTGCAGCCTGTGGACCAAGGTCAAAGTCAATAGAGACAAGTCATGATGATGGTGCATGGCTGGGATGAAGATAGCCCTGAACTTCTGTAGTTTTTCTTACTAAGACTCCAGTATAAATATGAACAAGCAAGATAAATAAACAAATCAAATTTAAAAATAAAATAAAAAACAGAACAAGAAAAACTCACACTGACATGCTACAAAATAGTTGATCAGTGCACCTCAAAGCTGCCAAGATCATTGACAAAAGAGAAAAGCAAGGAAAATTTGAGAAACTATCATAGTTATATAAAGCCTATGGAGACTTAACACATGAACATGATGTATTAACCTAGATAATATCCTATAAAAGAAGAACAAAGTAAAATAAATGTTGACATGAAGAATGGACCAGTCTCTGTCCCATTTTGCCTGGATAGAAAGGAAACAGGAAAAATAAACAATAACAAGATGTAAAATACTGTTTTCGATAAACTTTTTAAAGTTAGATATTTTAATAACTTAGAGTTAAGATTTTTTTCAGGAACTAAAAAACATGTTCCAGTATTAGTTTTTTATTGTGTTTACAAGATTTGATAGAAAGCAGAAATTAACTGTGTGATATATATGAATTTGTACTATCAATGAAATTTTTCTATACATCTATAACTCGTCTAAAAATGAAGCAAATTAAAAAAATAATTTGAATGTTGGGTCAAATTAGTGCATCAAATCAGATATTCATTAAAAGCTGACCAGTAAAAATCATGTACTCAATAATCAATGTTATACCCCTGTGTCACATTTACAGAAAGTAATGGAGTTCACTTCTGGAATTCATTTAATTTTCAGTGGTTGTGAATTAATACATTTTATATATGGTAATTCCACTACTAAAAGCATAATTCTATAAATAGAATGATGTTGTTTCCAGATAGTAATTGATACCTCAGAAAGATGAGAAACTAATCATGAAAATGATCTGCTTTATGGCTGTGGGAGAGTAGAGTTAGCATGCTAATGTGTGAGTTACTTTGGGGTTCACCCTACAACTACAGGCACCTCAGGAAAGTATTCTTGGGGCAAGTAGGAAGTAAAGGACAATGAGATAATTTGGAAGCAACTCTGGAAATTTCAAAATATAAGCTAATCTAAATCAATTTGCATTTTTATTTATGCAAAACAGATAGTTCTTCATTATGGAATTACCTTGGTTACATAAATTTTTAAAATGATTAGCATATACTTAAAATGCCTAGCCAAATGTTTGTTTTCAGTGTTCATCTCAACTCATACCCTTTGTCTTATATAATCAAGAATAAAGTAATTAGATAATACCTAGTTAAAAGTTTTTAATAGCTGGAAATGGACAAACACAAGAATTTGGATGAAAGAATTTATTGATTAGTTTGAGGATCCCAAAGCAAGTTCACGCATTCATTTCCCCATTCTTATTGGCTAGAGAGGACATATTAAAAAAAAAACTACATAAAGCTAAAACACTTCCTCATAGAAATTTTCAAGATTATTTATTAATACCTTTTGAGTTAGGATTTCCTTTTAATCACAGATTTTCTGAATTTTCAATCTCATGTTTTTCGTTAATGTTAATATCCTTCTAATTTGAGACACTGCTGAACTCAGATCTACTCTGACCTCAAGTAGATTATAATATAACAAGCATTGATGATTCTTACTCCAAATTCTGCTGGTTACATCTGTAAGGTTGTATTCTATTTCTCCAAAATGATGAGGTGATTCTAATATGAAAAAGTTACCTAAGGTCCTTTTATTGAATTACATATATTTTCAAAGTTTCAGTTTAATAAATGTATATATGTATATATGTGCATATGTTCATAATATATGCTTATCTGTTTAAATATATATGTGCATTTATATGTTTCAATTATGTAAATACTTAATAGCTTTTTTGGGAGTGACTTCTGCGTATGTAGGCTGGCTACTGAAGAGTTAATTTAGAACATAAGGAGTAGTGTGTTTTCATGTTTAAACTTTATGAAAAACTTAATATGAATTGTGCCTTCACAATAATGTCGTAAGTCCCAAGAGTCTGAATAATAAAGTAGTTTTAACAAATGAAAATTATAGTTATTCAGGGCACATTATCCTATCCAAATATGTGGTTGAATTTCAATAATACTTCATAAGATTAATTGCACTTAAGAGCACTTAAAATAATCATAGTGTGCTCAGTAACAGAACCTTCTTTTAATTTTTAAAATAAATTTCTATTAATTTATGCAGACTCCTGTCTCAGATATTACATGGTATATTATTGGCCAGGACTTTTATTCCTGCTGACTCTAGATAAGTAAATAGACAAAGAGACATTAAGCAAAACAGATTGCCACTTACATATACATGGAACTGTTTAGTCAGCATGGCAGAAATTTTAAGGTAACAATTGGCTCAAGTCTACATGGATTTTTATGAGCAATACAAATCTTTATGTGAAAACATATGTGGCATGCATATGTACACACTTATGTATATGAATGTAGGGAGGATGTAGGTGTATGCCTGTATACATACAGTATCAAAGACAGGGAGAAGGAAGGTCAGAGTAATGATGAAGCAATACAGATAGCCTCTCTGGGGATTAATTTAGAGGCTGACGAAGTCCCCACTTAATCCTCAAGCTCACTCATTATTGATGAAGGAGTTGAATTCTACTTTCTTAGTTGTTAGAGAATTATAGTTTTTACAATGGGCCCTATTGCAAAGAGATACATTTTATATATGGTGCTTCTGCTGGTTATTATTTTTTTTTCTTATTACTGAGACAAAATATCCAACACCAAAAGTTAAGGGAGGAAAGGTTTGTTTAGCTCACAGTTTGTGGAAGTTTCAGTCCATACTCATGTGGCTTCAAGGCAGGGTGGTGTAGCACAGGGGCAACAGTTCGTGGTGCCTGCAGCAGATAACAGAAGGGACAGGAGCAAAAGGGCAAAAGGAAGGAGCAAGCTGCTGTTCCTCCCTTATACTGTATGCCAGGTCCCTGCCCAAGTGCAGCACTCACACCACCAATCCGAGCACTAGACAAGAAACCAATCACAAATGCTACGTTTAGCCACCTTAGAAAGGCCCACCTCCCATGACTGCATGAGGCTTTGGTGGGACATCTAGATACAAACCGTAAGAGTATTTTAAGAAATGAAAAATAAGGCTAGTTATTTCAGATAAAAATTGGTGACAATGGTTTCCTCAGGAGGCTAAAACTTACAGCAAAACACAATATTCTCCCTAAAAAAAGGGAAAAATGGAGTATTGAAAAACTTTCTCCTACTTTATACTTCAATCCAATTCCAGATTTAGGACCACCAGACAGCAACTCCCCAAGGCCATGGGTTATTTTACAAGTAATTCCAGCCAGACTTAGGTATTGAGAGGGAAGCCTATTCCCCACAGCCTTACATATTCAAAACAAAACAGAACAAGACAAACAAAACAAAAATATGAATTCCTAAAAGATTATAAAGGAGAATAAAGTAAAAGAGAATGAATGGCATTCCAAACCTTCAATAAGAATTTCCTTTTATATTACTAACTTAATAATATGCAGTATTTAGTATGTATTCATATAAGTAGGATAAATAGTAGGTAGATCTATAGGTAGAAAAATATATGAGTTTATCAGTAATGTAGAATTTCATCTGGCAAGAATAACTTGTTACTAAGGCATCTGAAATCCAGTACTGTCCTGCAATTGTTTTCTTAGGACACACAAATTATGAGTATCTTCAAGTACAAATGGTGCCATAACTCACCTTACCAAACCTCCCCTTGAGCTACATAAAGGATGAAGCTTGGTGATTTCTAGGGAGTTCTTTTCCTTTCAGGTCTCTGAGAACTATGTGGTAGTAAATTTCTAACAAAATTAGCTATTTTCTTGATGAGAACTTCACTAGTAAACAACATTTAGGAAGAAAAGTAGAAGAAATGCTGAAGTAATTCTGGCAATAACATACAATAGTTAACATTTTATTCATTTAAATGTAGTGAGTGGCATAAAATTATTTCTTATGGCAGCACGTTATTGCTAAAGAGAAAGTTCCTCTTTTTTTCAGATACTTAAAGACCACCTTCTGCAACTGAAATGTTGGCATCTCGGTGCCAAATCAGAGAAAGAACAAAAGTGTTATCATCTCTTGAGGAGCTACTAATGGTACAACCCATGAAACACCATGACTTTAAAAAGCTAGACATGCGTGCTGAGGGCAGGCAAGAGGTGGCTCTGCCACAGGAAGGCAGATGCCAATATTTTAGGATGACATATCTTACAGTCTTCAAGAAGTCAGAGACTCTGACTCTTGAGAATACTACCTATGCATTATACAGTAGAAAATCATAAGGAAAAACAGAAAGGGAACAAAGATAGAGAAAGAACCTGTGTCTCTCTAAAGCTTCACTGTGGTCTAAAAGGGAGAAAAGAATTGAAGTAACCTAAAATTACTATTTCTTTTATAGTGAATATTCAGTATATCACAGTATTTTTGTTTTTTCCAGAAACAGTCCTTAGATGTATGATCTTTGTTTTCCGCAGTAATGTTTTCAAAGCAATTTAAAACACTTAAGTTTTTAATGTATAAATATATATATATATATACATATACACATGTTATGCATATATATGATTACATAATGTGTATGTAATGTGTATATATATATATATATATATATATTAAAACTTAAGTTTTAAAAAAAAAAAAAAATATATATATATATATATATATAGAGAGAGAGAGAGAGAGAGAGAAAGAGAGAGTAGTAGCACAGAGCTGAAGTCCAAGCTACTCAGAAGTCCAAGTCTGGATAATTCCAAAGTTGAGCCCAACAAAGGCAACTTAGTGAGACCCTCTCTCAAAACTCAAAAATTGAAAAAGAGGGCGGTGGATGTACTTAGCATTCCCTGGGTTGAATATATAGTATTGCATGCATGTATATATAATATATACATATATGCCAAAATAGAGCTCAGAACTCCCTAGGTTTTATCCTCAATAATAGAAAACCAAAACAAAGCAAATGAAAAGCACTTAGAGGTGTGTAACATCATATTTATAAATCACTTTAACTTTTGGGTTATGGCATTTCCCTGCCAAGCCTTGTGCTGCACCACTGCACCTTGTAATTCACTACGATACTCTGACTAAAGTGGAGGATTCCACCTTTAAAGGTATCCATGTAAAAGTACATTTCACACACTTGTTAGGGAATGCATAATTTTAAAACATTCAAAAATGTTTGTGTCGTTTTTTATAGAGCTTGAACACAAATGTGAAATCACTGTGGGTGCAAAGGGAGTACTGCTATCAAAAATGGTATGAGGGAAATACAGTGCAGAGATAGAAGGGAGAGCATTGTACAATATCTAGATGGACTCAATACAGATCAAATTTTTATGCTTATTTTAGATGTTAGAAACCAATCCACAATGTGGATAACAAGATGAACTCGGGGACAATAAATCTCCTCATTGGAAAACTAAATGTAAAAGCTTTATTATAAATGACTTCTGTTATGAGGTAAAGTATGTCTTTCCCTGAATTCCTATTTTGAAATACACTAAATAGCTATGAACATGACAGCTTTGTTGTCTTTATGAAAGGAATTAAGATAAAATAAGTTCATGAAGGTGCACGCTAATGACTGTGTCCTGTTAAAATGAGGAATTAAGAACACAGACATAAACAGAGGCAAAAGTATCATGGTAAGGAAGACAATGGCACCATATCCCAAGAATAGGAGTATCAAAAAGTAGCTACATATTAACACAATGAGTTTGAATTTCTAATCTCTTGAACCATGAGAAAATCAGTTGCTAATGCTTAAACCACCCAATACTTAGTATATTCTCGTAGCATTCTTAGAAAAAACCACAAAAGTTTTTTTCACATTCTTTCTTTAAGCTCTGATTGTGAGGAGGAACCTTAGGAGAAGATGTTTTCTCTTGCATGCCGATGAAGAAAACCGGTAGAATTTATAATGAGCTATAACTTTTGTATAATTATCCAGAGTGATAGTTTTCTAGGGCCAGAAGAGTGAGAAACATAAGATGAGTACACACAGCTAGCACATGGACTGTAAGCAGACGAGGGGTAATGTGGAGTCCACAGGGATTTAGAGTAAACACAAATTTCCAAAGAAAGATAATTTTCAAGTTTTCTTTTAAAGCATAATTAGGACTTACATAAGTATGATATTGTCAAGAAATCATTAATAGTTGACATCCAGTGAAATGTTATTTTGGATTATTTTTTAAAAGATTGTGACCTTTTAAAAAATAGTATTTAATGGTTTTTATTTTCTGAGGAAAAACATTTGCCCTTATAATCTAAATATCATTATTTGACAGCCTAGAAGTAGAAAAAAATAGTAGACTTTACTGGACTCATTGCAAAGACAAAAAACATAGAAAATACCCATCAACTTAAGATAAATTTTCAGAAGATCAAATGCATAGGTTTATTTCCTCCAATGACATGTCTGTTTCCTCAAAATATCTAGAGCTCTTGATGAAACAAAATGCATATGTTGATTGAGAAGATCTTAGTATCAGTGAGCAGAACTTCTGCTAATCTCAAGGATAAACACTTTCACCTTTCCACGGGTTAAGAACAGGACAAGTACTTAGAAAACATCTCCCCAGCTAACATTCTGGCTGCTACTATTAATCTGAAAAGAGCATAAGCTGCTGTCATTTCAGGATTTTAGATCTCTTCTGCCTGAAAGAAATTTACGATATAAAGAGAACAAACTATTAACTGATATCTCAGACTGAACTCAATGGCAGCTAGAATTCAAATCCAGTTTTCTGGACTTGGGGTCCACTACTCATTATATTTCCCAGACACTTAGTCCACTCTTGAAGAGAATTTTTAAAGCTTGCAAAGACTTTTAAGAGCTAGCATTCTTAGCTTCAGGCTGGCTAAAGAGGGCACAGTTTCCCCAAGCTAAAAAAGCTTTTCTTTTTTCCATGGCTGAAAAGTTCACCATGATTCCTACAAGGTTTACCCATTGATTTTTAATCAGTTCTCCCTTTTGATTGCATTTACTCCAGTTCAATTAAACTAAGGTTGCCTTGAAAAGCAAAAACAAAACAAAATAAAGCAACCTCAAATGAAAGAAAAACCATGAGCCACTCCTACGAATTGTTAGTTTTCTTACTTGTAAGTAAGAAAGATAACAGGGTAATAGTTTCCTACTTCATCATCCAAGTACATCTTAGTTTGAATTTTTAAAATGTTTAAACATACAACCTACAAACTTGTTATTTACTCAGCTTGCTAAAAATTAAATATTTTCTATGATGAAACAGCCTTAAGCTTGACAGCACCTTTGCTTAACTGATTTCTAAAGACTATTAGTGATTACTTCTTCTTAATGGCTCAGCAAGCTTTCCAAAATGAAATTTTTGCTGAGGTGCTAGTTAATATTTACTATTTAACACAGTAGTTGTAAAACCTGAAACGCTGCATGGGAACACTTTCACAGGCATGCTATCCAGCAGAATTAAACTAGACTTTGCGCTAAAATATCATCACCTGAATTGTCCACAAGAGATAAATATCATCACCTAGGAAATGTTAGAATTACAGGATTCTCTGCAGATAAAAAGCAAGGGAAACATTTATCTAATGGCAAACATGATCAGAAACTTACTTTTCTTAAAGGCTGCCTTCTCCCAGAGCTAAAAGGCTTAAAAAACTGAGGGGTGCATTGTTGCTCTTTTTGGTGTTTAGTGAGTTGCAACACATTTAGCAATCAAGACATTAAAAAATTATTATCTTGTTTTTTTGAGGTCTAAAGTCCAAATGGCTCTCACTGACCTGAAATTACGATGCTGTGGGGCTGTGTGCTTTTCTGGAGGTTCAAGTAGAGGATCTGCTTTCTGGTCTTTTCCAGGACTAGAGGATGATCCCCTCACACCCTATTTGAGGCTTTCTTTCACCCTCTAATGCAACACCAGCTGTTCCACAATGGCATACTTCATCTCTCTTTGACACTGACTCTCCTCCTACCTCCTGCATTGAGTGATATTTGTTACTGTCGTGGGTGCACCTAGAAACCTAAGTATAATCTCCCTACATTACTAGCAGCTAATTGGTCACCTCGCTTTTCCTTTATTTCAGAATTCAACATATTGACAGCTCCTAGGAGTTAAGATGAGCAAACTCACACTGCTTTAAACCTACAGAAGAATTCTCAGAAGCAATAACATTGAAGCAACAAGAGATAAATGAGAGCTATAGTACTAAGTGTTTTTCTAGGGTGAAATAAAAACTAGAAGACAAAAAGAGAGGGAAGTAGAAGTTGTTAATGGCTCAGTAATCACAGCTGAGGAGAAGTCAACCTAATTTCAAATCCAAACTGAGTGCCGTGTCTACAACTGGGAAGGCAGCAAATACCACTGGCATGTGTAGTTTAATAATTTCAGGTATCTGGGTGACTTGTAAACTTTGGAAGCAATGAAAAACAAAGCAGGATATTTTCTGGCTATCCAGAGAGACTATGAATAGGAAATATTGATGGGATGTTACTGATGTACATTGAGATAGAAATTTACTATCATGTATCTCCCATTTTTTTATTCTTTATGCTGGACTCCACACCAAAATAACTCTTGTGAAATGTGAACATGTAATGCATAGCTCCCTAAACAAAGATGATATTTTAGAAGCTTGAGGTGCTAAGACATGACAACACATTCAACAGATTTTGTGCCATCACTTATTTCCTGAGTTTGTTAAATTACTGCCTTTGGTATCTTCAGTATCAACCATAGTACCCAGCACATTATAAATCCTCACTAAATGTTAGTCTATGACTATGTACATATTTTAACTTCACAAGAAATCCAAAAGATGTTTAGAATTTGTTGAAGAAATTACGTTTATAAACATGCCTACAACTACATATTTATATGATTATTTGCAATAATTAAAAAATATGGATTATAATAATTGTCTTAATATTTTTCTTTTACAAGTTATGTCAATCTTATCACAAACAACACATTCTTAAAATATCATTTTCTTATAAAATATAAATATATGGAATGTAGCACTGAAGACAAAAAGAGAAATAATTTCTTCAAATATAGTTATTTCATCTTGATTATATATATTGTTTCAGGAGATCTATGATGTTATTAATACCCTAATTTTCTTTACTTATTTTCATAGCCCTATTACTTCTTTTTGTGCTATCTCAAGTAGGGCAAAAATAGATTCTCAATATCAGATGTCCTTACACATGGTCAATATGTTTAACTGTAAAGTTAAAAAATGAATCTTTCAAAAGGTTTTATATGTGGAAATAATATACACTGCTTTTTTTGTCTTCACATGAAAAGTTATTACTTTCATAAACTGCATAAATAGATTTTGGACCTTGAGGAAGATTTTAAATCTATGAAGAATTATTTCTGCTACACACAGAGAAAAGTTCTAAGGTCAAAGACCCTATTAGGCAGGGATGGGTTCCTTCACCAGGTTCTTGGAAACCAGCAATACAAAGGCAAATGTAAGAGGTTCTACTTTCTTCACTTCATCCATGACTAGAATTTTTAAATAATCTTCCCTCTAAAACTCATTTCCAAAGAAAAGTTTCAAAACACAATCCTATATTCTCAATGAATAAGTAAATAAACTGTAACCTTCTATCTTCTTCCTTTATGTTGAAAGGAGAGATACAAGTGTAATATATGCATGGTGGGTATTTGCCAACTTGGTCATTGTAAACACTGTATTACACAGTTAACCAGAAGCTTGTGAAATATATAAACTTGCTATATTTTTATTATTTTTAAGATTCATCATCAAAACTTTTGCTCTTCACCAACCAAACCACAGAATGAAATTGTGCATATTCTTTATGGCATTTACTACATAAAACAGCAAGATTTCTCTCCTAACGTTTAACTAATACTCAAATTACCTCACAGAAGTGAGCTTTCAGCAAAGATGATCAGATCAGAGTTTGAATAAATACCTTTGGAAGGCAGTAGGCTAAGTACTTCCTCCCTTTACCCACATAGCCATGGCTCTAGGTTCAACGTGAAGAGACAAACGAACAGTTGGCACTGTCTGGAACATCACTTCTCTCTTGAATGATGTGCCTGCTGACACTAAATCGCTCTATGGTGTTTGTGTCACTCTCCCTTCTTCCTGCTATTGCTCTCCATCAGCCGGCTGATTTTCTTTCCTCGGTTTCTTTGGTGTTCAAGTCTCCTAGGCTTGTTTTCCTTCCCTCTCTGCACTTCCACTCATCTCATTTTGAGATCAAAAGCAATGACTCTCCAAGACACAGTCACACAGCAGAGGGGAGATGGACATATTGGTTGGAGGGAGGTTTGGTGGCAAAGTAAAAAAAAAAAAAAATACTGAAAGAACTATCAAAGACCATATGGGGTGAGAATGAGGGCCAATGGTTTTCTTTCCTTTCTGTTCAAGAGTACAACACCAGTGAGACTTTTTAAATAAGCCAATTAAAACTATAATACCATCTAAAAGTAGTTTAATCACAAAATATAACTCCATAGAGTTTACCAAACATATCTATATCTCTATCTATATTTATATATTCATCTACCTATGTATCAACTAAACATCCATCAGACTAATGCAAATAAAGTGAGATATCAGTTCATAATTACTAGAACAGATACAACCCAAAAGACAGATAATGATAAATATTGGCAAGGATGTGAAAAATTAAAATTCTCTTATAATGCCAATGGAAATTGCGAATGGTGCAGCCTCTTAGGAAGTAGAGAGACAGTTCCTCAAAAGATTAAATGTAATTTTCATGTGACCAAGTACATTGTCTTATAGTTATAAAACCAACATATTGACTGTATGAATATACAAAAACTTACACAGATACAGTAATATCAGCCTTCATTGCACAAGTTAACATTTTGGAAATATATTAATAGATAAATACAAACCATATATTCCTATAATTAAACCACAAAAGGATTAATGTACAAATACATGCTGCAGCATGGATAAATGTGCTAAAGAAGCAAATTGCAAAAGGTAACAGGTTACACAATTTTATTTATGTAAAAATTTCAGAACAGGCAAATCGATAGAAATAAAAAACTAAATCTTCGGTTGCCCAAGATAAGGTAGAAGAGCAAGGGAGGTGCTTCAACTGTGGGTTGCTTTTGGGAGGAAGGAATGAAGAAAAAACGTTAAAATTGACTGAAGGAAACTGTTCAACTCTCCATCATTTATTACATGTCAGTAAGCCTTTTAATCAAAAGAAACAGACAACTTCATGTTGATCCATTTTGAAGTACAGTCGTGAGATGGGTGCAGAAGGGCGGGGGGAGAGGGGATAAAAAGGGATTCAGATGTGTTCTGTGCATGTACCAACTCCCCACCGTGAATGTGACCATTACATGCTGCAAAAGTGCGCTAATCAAAAATGAAATAAAAACATATGTGCATAGTTACAATAGAAAATACTCCAAAGACTCAAGAACTATCACACCAACGCTGCAGCAGACCAACCCTAAGGTGTTGCCTGGACATCTCGGTCTCGAGTTCTCACTGCTGCGGATCCATCTCCTCTCGGTTGAGAGGGAAACGTCTGATCTGCCTACATCTGATTGAAAAGGACAAATGAGGAGTGACTTAGACACTATGGCTAAGGCATTGAGG
The DNA here is from genome assembly GCA_004027455.1 of Hydrochoerus hydrochaeris. Classification (NCBI taxonomy): domain Eukaryota; kingdom Metazoa; phylum Chordata; class Mammalia; order Rodentia; family Hydrochaeridae; genus Hydrochoerus; species Hydrochoerus hydrochaeris. Next base: position 100,875 of record PVLA01003983.1, on the reverse strand, counting down.
TGTCACCCCGTGGCTTCCCAGTGTGGCGGAAGACTAGGTCTAATTGGTTGGTTGTCTGTCTCTGTTATGTGTGTTGAAGAAGCATGAAATCACCTTCTGCACTAAGTGGGGAGAAACCCACATGCTCATGACTGCAGACACCCTTAGGTTCAAGTTGCTGACTTGTGGCTTCTGACATGAGTGAGTTTGGGAGTAGACGGAACCTTGGTTCATCTTTCAGAGGAGAACTCAGCAGTACTGTCATCTGAACGGAAGTCGAAGGAGAGCCAGAGTGGACAGTCAGCTGGGCCTGTGTGGAGTCTGAACCTCAGAAACTGTGAGATACTAATATGCAGTTGTTAGTGATTTGTTATGCAGCAAAAAAATTTCTGCCTTTTCTCCTCCAGGCACTACAATCAACTGTTAATTCCTAACATGCTGGGGTCGTAGTCACTATTTTATATGTAATCAGAATGACAGAGTAGAAATAATTTTCTCACAGATTTCCAGGACCCAGCACTGTACTTGTGAGAATAATTTTCCTTCTTGTACTCATCTTTAAAACAGTAGTCTGTATGGTGCTTCATTAGGTAAATAAATACAGCATATTTTACTTATTGTTTGTTGATTGGATAAGAGCTGTTTCCATTGTCTCTGCAACACTCATCTCAGTGATCCTATTGACGTTCGTGACTGGTGAAATACATGCAAATGTACATACTTGTCACATATACCTGCCGATGAACATCGATGAACATTTTGGGGCAAAGAATAAAGGCTAATTATATACACAAAACTGCAGACAGTGCTAGTTTCCCAGTGTGGTTCTACTCTGCCTTAGGAGGTTACAAAAATTTGAGTTGCTGTATATCTGTATTGCTGTATATATTGCACACATTTGGTAGTGTTCACACTTGCTATAAACTTACTTACATTATACTAATCCCAGACATTTTTTCATGCTAACTTATTTAATTACAATTTATATTTCTCTACTAAGAACAACATACATTTCTTGGGATGTGAACTTTGTCTCCTTTTGTTTTATCGGGCATCTCATATCATAGCTTCATAAACAACACAAATACTTGTTAAATAGTCATAGTCAATTCTTCCCTGACTGTGCACATTTCAAAAAATGTACTTCTAAAGGTCAATAAAATGGAATGTATGAGCACTAGTGCAGTGGCATCTTAAATTGCTGGTCTTATTTATGGCCAATCTGTGTAAATTTTATAGCCCATCCTATGTCATGAAATATAAAATTTAGAGAACTGGTTAATCAAACTATATTTAGATATGTGTTTTATATTACTTTGTGCAGTTTGTGTTTGAAAAGTAGATATGTACTATCTAGAAAAGAATAAAGAAGCCCCGAAGGCCTCAGGTTTTTTACTGGAGCTTCCCTTAAATATTTTCATAATATATTCTTTGGAATAAAAATTGCATGTATAACCCTAAATCAGATGATTTCCAACTATGCTTTTAGTTCTTCTCAATTTTAAGGTTTGGACTGTGTGGTATGATGTAGGTTGGTAACATATAAAAAAGTATATATATATATATATATATATATATATATATGTATAAATTTGTATCTATTCATCATCTATCAAATCTATCATTATCTATAGATATATCTATCATTTATCACTTATTTATCACCAATCATCTATTTATTTACTTACTTCACACATTGGATACAATACTAGAAAAGTAAAAATTACCACTTTAAAACATACGCACATAAGCATATATTTGGTATATTTTTAATTTATTTGCTTCCTTCTGAGGAAGCAATGTCAGGTCTCCAGTTTTCCAGCAATAAATATATTTATCTTCTTAAATCTGGTTTCTGAAAAAAAAAACTCCTCAAAGATCATTTTAATGAAATTATATTTTGCGACTTTCTGTTTTGATTAACAAGCTTCATTAATATGAGCCCAAGGGAAAAAATGTGATAGAGACGAGGTACACTTATTTTTAAGGTCTGTAGTTCTGAGGAGTGTCTATCTCTGGGCTATGCTATGCTAATTTTCTGGTTCTTTTCTCTGTCTCCAGGATTTGTTGCTTTATGGTAGAAATCCTACTGGATTTGAATGTTAATCTCTCCTTAAAGCTCTTGCTCTTCCAAATAGAAATGTGATCTTCCTACTTTGCTAGACGTGGTCTTAGATGCCAGACTTTCATTTTCCTCAATAGACACATGAAAGAGAGACAGACAGACAGACAGACAGAACAGAGAAAAAAGAGGAGTAAGAAGAGGAAGAAGAGGCCAGAGGTAGGGAGAGAGTGAAGAAAGGAGAGAAAGAGGGAAGGCTGGAGGGCAGACAGGCAGGCTAATTTACTCCTGGTGTTTTTCAGTTCCTTAAACTCTATTATCCAACATTTTGTTGTACTGGGACACCTGCTGTGCTCCCACTATATTTTGAGCTAATTCATTTTTTTCCCCAAATAGAAACTTTTTTGTTTGTGCAAATGTTGAGAACTACCATGGCTCCTTTTTGGAGAAAACTATGCATAGGTCTGTGTTCAGCTGCTAAGATGAAGCAAAGCTGAGACGATGCAGGACAGGGGGGAGTTTCTTGGTGTTTTTGGCCAGAACTAGCATCCTGCATTACTGACTTATCTCAGAGCAGTTAGTTTCAACCTTCAACCATTCCCTGGTAGATACATTCCCCTGAGAAGGAAGCAACAGGGGCTTTGAAGCAGAAGAAACAGGAGCAAAGCACTTCTACCTCTACACAACACAGAGGTGCTAAATAAAGTGCAATCAGGGTTAGAGTGTGATATCTCACATCAGATATATCAAACTGAGAGAGAGGGATTCTGCCTTCCATAAAGCATGGCAGTACCTGAGTCTTGCATTTATATGTGCATGAAGATGACAGTTATATAAAATAAAGGATATATTTATTGGAAAATATTAAGAAATTTCCATGAAGTATTTTGTTATCATCATTTGGAAATCATTTGATTTGTGTAAAATATTATTTAAAATTGCTAAATTCATGTGTAAGTATAAATGTAATTACTTTGGCAAACACAGTAAAATTTAAAGAATAATAGTACATATTTTAGTTATGCAGTGGATGCTCCCATTTCCATAACTAAAGCTTACCCCTCGCTTCCCTTTCTATTTTCAGGGACGGTGGCCTTCAAAATGTGGTCCCTAACCCTGCAACATCAAGTCAATGATCAGAAATATATTTTTTCAGATCCAACTCCTGACCTACTGAAATAGTAACTGAGGTGGTCAATAGAGTAATTTGTGCTTTAACAAGCTCTCAACAGGACTCCAATGGACCACTGTTACCTGAAAATCAGTTAGGAACAATAGTATACAATTGTGGGAAGCTGAGGCAGGAAGGTGGGTATGTCAAGGTTTGGTAAATTAGTGAATTAATGAGACTCTATCTCAGAAAGAGGAGGGAGAGGAAGAAGATAGAAGAAAGAAGAGGAAGAAGAAGGAGGAGGAAGAGAAAAAAGAGGAGAAAAAGAAAAAAGATAAGGAAGGAAAGGAAAGAAAAGAAAAAAGAAAAGAAAAGAAAAAAAGAAAAGAAAAGGAAAGGAAAGGAAAAG
>PVLA01003983.1:0-97214 GCA_004027455.1 Hydrochoerus hydrochaeris | reverse complement strand
AATAATATTGACAATTGACTACTCTCTCCTAGTCTATTATTACTTCACAGCTCTAGCAACTAGAAACTACATTTTTACAAATTTTGTTTCTAATACATCTTGACAAAAAGAGTTGAAAAAGACGATCCAGTGGTGAACAGAGTCGGTAGGAGCTGTTGATAATTGTCATATTTGCAACAACCTTGGACTGTTTATTATTGCCATTCAGATCTTCCCCTAACTTTTGGAAAATGGGTTCCTTGTACTGTTTTACTTTTATCTTAAGCAATTTTTGACTCCTAGGGCCAAAATTGTTATTCAATTTTTAAATTTACAAAAAAACACAAGTGGAGATGTTTCCAAGATGTTTGTTTAATTAGCATGATATTTTTGCAAGGTGAGCACTTCCTTGTGTTTGGTTTCTTACAGATACAAGTGACAGGCTGCACTATATGACTTTAAGTGTGATGTTCAGTATTACCGAGTACATCTATGCTGTTTTTTGCTCACCAGACCTTGCTCCCCTTTGCAAGACTGGAGCTCTATATTCATTAAACAGCTTCTCCCTGCCTCTTCCCCCTCGTAACCACCATAACATCTGTTTCGGTGAGTTTTGTGACTTTAGTTCTTGTTTTTGACTTACTTCACCTACAATATTATCGACTTAGACCCACAACATAACTACACTAACACACGGGGTCAACTCAACAACTGAGATTTATTTACTCACCAGTTTTGGAGGCTTGAAGCCCAAGATCAAGAGGCCTTCAGGGCTTGGTCTCTGTAGGTCTATATTTCTGGTGGCTTTCTCTTCTATTACATACACATCTGCCTTATGCCTTAGGGCCACACTTTGATGACTTCATTTACTTTAGTGCTCCTTGAATGTCTTAAATCTAGGTGAGACCAACTGGGAAATAGAAATATATTCTATAATTTTTCAACCTGGAAATATAAGGGATATAGAACTCAGCATGTAACTGGTTGTTTTTGCTCCTGGGCCATTATTAATAATGCTGCTATAAATGTGGGTGAAAAATCGATCTTCAAGGAACAGCTTTCTGGGATATATACGTAGGAGTGAAATTGTTGAGTCACATGGCAAACATCTTTTTAGTTTTTTGAGGAATTGCTACAATGTTTTCCACAGAGGTTACACCATTTTATCTTGCCACCGACAGTGCAGAAGGTTCCAGTTTCTTCACTAATACTCCCTTTGTCTTGACAGCCAGCCTGGTGAGTGTGAAGCTGTATTTCGTTATGGTTTTGATTTGCATTACCCTCATAAAATATGTTTAAAAGTATCTTAAAGTAAAACAATTTCATTTCATTGCTTAAATAATTGTTTGAAATTAAAATAGTTATTAGATAATTATTGAGTAATTGTTTTGAATTAAAATTGAATATTTTATGTGGTTCACATGCACGGAATCTATCAGTCCAAATAGTGATTTCAATATAAATTGCTTGGTGAACTCAACATATACCTAGAAGAATGCTTTCGTATCTAGAAGAATGCTTTCAGCAGACCTCAATTTACAACTTTCTTAGAATCTACCCCATTAATAACTATCTCTTTTAGTTTGGTTACCAAGAAATATTTTAGTCCTTGAACTTTTCTTCCCCTCTGTATTGAAATGGAAACATAACTATTATGAGATCCCCAAACTGATCATGAATGCTGCTTCTAATTTCAAGTCATTGATTTCTCTAGACTTTCAGACACACTGTGTAATCATTCAGCAGCACAAGTATGGTCACAAGGCAGATCATGTATTACTATGAATCACAGTTATACAATAAATATTAAGGATTAAATTCTAAATTAATAATCTCTATGATTCACATCTTGCTCAAGTCTTGAAAGTTCAATCACTGGACCTTGGACATGTTGGAAGTGGTGAAACATTTAGGAGCTGGGTCCTGGTGGAAGATATTAGACCACTGAAGTGGATCTCAGGTCTCATTTCCCCTTGAAGGAGATACTGAGGCTCTGACTTCTTTCTGTTTATCTCTTTGCTACCTGGCCAGCATGAGCAGCCTCCACTGCTCCATTCTTTTGCCATGATCAGCTTCTTCTCCAACAGGATTAAAAGCAAAGGCCCATCAACTATGGACTGAAACCTCTAAAACACGAACCTTTCCTTTCACAAAACTTGAAGATCTCAGATATTCTGTTACAGTAATGGGAAGCTGACTAGCATAATAGCCAAGAATAATAATCTAGAAGCAAAATTACATAATCTGTGTTAAATTATCATTCTTTATTTTTATTTCAATAGACATTTTAGTTATGATGGAATTTAATATATGTATATGTGTTTGTTTCTGTGCTATTTAGTCATAGAAATGTGTATTAAAATTGTCTTTTCTTTAAAAGTTCACATGGAGTTATGGGACTATCCATGAGCAAAAAATTAGCAGACTATGTTCTAGGAATAAATAAAATTATATAATTTATTTTTATTTAGTTTGTTTATAATATCCTATATAAAGGAAATAAAAGGAATGGTACCATCTGTGACAGTTTTTTTTTATGTTCTGGTAATATAATTCCTCATATGCATCTATTTTTCTACATGTCTCAATGAGGGTTACACAACTGACTTCATTATTTCATTTAACAAAAACCAAGAAAGGTCTATAATTATATTATTACAAGTTATTACATTATGTAATAATCTGTTTACAGATTCACTTTATATGTCTTTTCCTTTCCAAAATAACTGTCATGGACTTTTAGATTAGAACATTTTCCCCCACCAGTTATTTCAAAATTCTCTTATTATAAATCATAAAAGGGCAGCAAGGTTGGTATCAAGTTGAAAAACATTTTCACAGGGCAAATTAAAATTTACACAGTAACTGAGTCAACATACTGGAGATATTTTACAGAAAATAGGATTTTCAACTTGCTGGATAACCACATTAGTCCCCAGGTATTCAAAGACAGGGTGCCCGTTCACTCTAAAGCAGAAGCCTTAGGCAGCCTTACACTTACATTTATATTTCCTATTTTTTTTAAAGTGTATCATGAAGTTTTAGAAACTTCATGAGTGTATTTTTGATTTACCTGTGTTTAACTCTAGAACTAAGAAATTGTATTTAAGTGAATGATACAGCAATCTTACATAAAAGTTGCAGAGTATAATTTTGTCTAGTAAGACTTTCCATTACTAAAATTCAGAATATCTAAAGAACTCATCACAAAACACAGCATCAGTACTTAACCATAAAAATAATGATTTGCCAATGAATTATTTTAGCATGTTTATTAACACAGGAATTCTAATAATACCAATTAACCAAGCAAATTTATATAAATGAATCCTTTTTAAGTGATATATTGTATATTGATAAATTCTTGAAAGCAAAATAATTACCACTTTTAAAATGAAATAAAATTTCACTCCCACAGGAATTTTGTTTCCCTACTTAAGCCAAATAACACAGAAGTAAGTGGTAATACTGATTTTTCTGATTGATGGTTCAGTAGAAAATATAACAGGTATGTAACTTCACTTCAAATTGGTAAATTCACAATGACCTACAGCTGCTATTTGTTGTAGGAAGCAATTTAGTCTCTTCAATGGCATGAAAAAGTAAGAGAAGTGGAAGAATTGACTTTTCCTTCAGCTTCAGTCTCTATCTGAAGTCGTGTGGCTTAAGCATTTTCCAATTTATTTCTATGTGCTTATTCAGCCAAATCCATTTTAAATATGTTACTGAAGTCAGAGATAAATTTGGCTCATTGAAAATAGTTTCATAATTCGAGAAAATCAGAGAAAACGATTTCACCAAAACTATATTATTACAAGTATGCTGATTAAAAGGAAAATTCAGAATTCAAGAGCTGGCTTAGAAATGCTTTAGTACTGTGTACTTGACAGAATATTGTACATCAGATTGAATCTCCAGATAGTTTCCTAAGGCTAGGAAATAGGTTTTTCAAAACAGTTGTGCTCTTTTCTAAACAAAATATTTAGCCATTTACTCCAAAGCAGTTAGGTTAAAAAAAAAAAAAGACTGTCATAGATATTTTGAACTCCACATTCAGGTAAAAAAATTAGTATAAATTACACATATATCATTTCTTGAAGAGATGATTACACCGATTTTAGGTTTACATTTCATATTTGTAATTGATAAGTGTTCTGGGAATGATTTGTTTCTATGCAAACTGATTGCTTCACGCCTCTATTTCTTCAATAGTCTACACGAGGGGTGGTAAGATGGTGGCACACACGTTATATAAGCAGGCAGAAACGACTGACTGAATACATTCATTTCACATAAAGATCAGACCCTTTAGGCTTGTTAGGGGTTGATACTGCCCTCTGAAACAAGAAAACATATCAGCTAGAAAAAAAAAAGTTCACGATGTCTTTTTGTAACATATATTACCTTGCAAGGTACATTCATTTAGATCCAAGAGAATAAAGAATTGGAGTGTTTTTCATACCACTGTTTTCCACAGTATTCCTGACACTAATGCTTAGCCAATAGTAGATAATAAATAGTAAATACTGTACCACTGTATTCCTGAGAATAATGCTTAGCCAATAGTACTCAATAAAAACTTGCTGAATGAGTGAGTATGCCCCAAACCAATCTGTCCATCTCAATATTACAATCCAAGGAACAGAGATCAACATTAAAACAGGTAGTAAATGTGCAATAAAAACAGACAGAAGAGGAAGGAGATAACACGAAGAAAAAAGAAGAAATATGAAATCTGACAGAAATATCTGTCTTCATTCTCCCTTTACATATAAGTTACATATCAGTTTGACAGAAAAAAAAATTATTAGAAAATTTGCTTCCATTTGGGAAGAAGGGGAAGGGCACCTCCTTAGAAGGTTATATCAGACTTCTCTTATTCTAGTCTATAAACCTCATCAGAGCCTAAAAGAACTACTGTCCAAGACTGTCATCAGACCCACCCAGCACCCGCAAAGCCCATCTTGATTCTCATGAACAAACATGAGCTTAGCTCCCTTGAGCATCTCACAAAAGTGACTTGTACGCACTCCATGCACATAAATGCTTTGAGTGAGGCATTGAAAAATATTATCCCCAATTTATGTGTATGTCTCTGTGAAATCTGGAGAGCTGGAGACTTCTCTTATCGTGCTTAATTATGTTTGTTATTTCCCACCTGCCCTCCAAGGCTTTGCACAGTGCTATGCTCATAAAATACTCAATAAATAATTGCTAGATAGATTTTCCCATTACATTTAAAAATTCATACCAGAATAGACTTGTTAGCTCTGAATTATATTCCCAGAACTGCCTCGGAAGCTCACAATGCCATTTTAAACATTTTCTGCACATGAAACCACCAGCCTGTGCCTATACCTCAAAGCAGTCCTTAAAGCTTTAAGCTTCTGGTTGGAACATTATCTGGATGAGGAAAATTTGATTTACAAATGTCTTCTGAAATTCAAAGAAACAGATAACAAAACTTGGGAAAGCATTTTTCCCCCACAAAGCCTTACTACATTCTTTAAAATGCAAACTTGACAGACTGAAAATATCCCGACTGTGCCTGCTTGTATGCATAATAGCTTTACACCATTTTTATGTTTGTCAAAATTTCTATAGAAATCACCAGCCAGCTTTATCTCTTGACTTTCCAACATACATCAAATAAAACATGCTGAGGTAGTGAACCTAATTTAAGTTCTATGGAAAGCATTTACTGTAAAAACTTTAAAAGCAGAACATTACTTGCTTTTAAAAAAAAACCTACTGACTGGCCAGATATTTGCACAAATAAAAACATTATTTTACTTATAAGAAAAAGAAAAAAATGCAAATTAAATTTGCAATAGTTCCTATAACTTATCCATAGGCCATGTGTGACACTGAACCTTCCTTTGCAGAGGAAAACACAGAGGTTAGGGTAGGAAGATAAGGAACATAAATTGATAAGATTTGCATATCAAAGAACAAATACAGTTTGTGGGGTGCAGGGGCAAGAGAGAGACAAGATATTACACAAACTGAAGAGCAGCAAAGAAATTATTCTAGCATTTTTATTGTAAGATTTACTTTGCCCCAATCACTTTCTTCCATGCACATCATCAAAAACAGCTGACCCTGGACACAGCCTCTCTGCTGAAGCAGAAGGAGGACTTAGCTGTGTGCCACCTTTGAATGGAGCAGCAGCAGAGAAATGGTACAATGTATTTCACCAGAATAATATCTAGTGCCTTCAGATTGCCATACTGTATCCATTTAAGCTCTTCCTTAAAATGCATTTTTAAAAATGGTCACCAATAGACATAGCTTAGAAAAACACTTTTTCCAAATTTAGTGAAGTTGTACTATCTCAATGAAATTTCTACATTTCATGCAGTCACTTTCATGTTACTTCATTTGCACCTGCAATGTTTTGTTTTTCATTCTTCATGTCATAAAGTTAGGGCAAATAGAATTGCCGTATTCAATTAAAGCTTACTGACTATTTGCAAGCACTTTTGAAAGAATCCCAAGAAAAATGATAGCATGCAAAAGAGATATCAAATTTCCCCATACCAGTACCTAAAAGAACCAATGTTTTCCTTTAACTTCAATTGTGGCAGTATTTCTTGCACACTGCTAAGCAATGCTGCATTGCCTAATTTACAATGTTTGAAAATGAACCAATCAATAAAATTAAAGAACATATGGGAGGCTTCAAAAGACTTTTCATGAATATCAGGAAAACATCAAACTTAGTCTTTTGTGTATATTTACTCCTAATGGAAAGACCAGCAGATTCACTACTGCCTATGTTAGATTGTAACATTTGTTTTACTCCTTTCTATGCCTGCACATAATCATTCTGAAATTCATGACAAGGATGAAGGAATAGGTATGATCCCCTAGGAGATCACATGTTTATGTGATTTAAAGACAGTTTCAGAATAGGCTCTTTCAAAATTTAAAGTTCCACTTTTCAAACTCTTGCAAAATTTTACTAGATTAATAACTTTTAAAACTTGTGATTATACAGTATTGCCATTTTAAGAGACTGAGGGAAATAAGCCACAATAAACTTCAAATGTAAGGATAGTGTGGACAGTAAATAAAATACCACAATCAAAAATTACTGTAGGATCAAGTACTGATTTGAGAGGAACAGATCCCTCAAGGAACCAGAAAGCTAATATGGAGGAAATAGCATCAATTCAAACAGTAGACATCAGCTATGGTGGCACATGCCTGTAATCCCAGGACTCTGGAAGGATGAAAAAGGATGACAAGGCCAAGGCCAGCCTGGGCAATGCATAGATATCTTGTCAGAAAGAAAGAGAGAGAGAGAGAGAGAGAGAGAGAGAGAGAGAGAGAGAGAGAGAACATATGAATAGAATGAATGTTTGGATTGCACATAACTTGTTCTGTGAGTGTTCCAATACAAGTAAACATTTCTAATAAATTTTCACTTGATATAAAGACTGGTGTCCTGCAATTCGAGTAGCACATGAACCTGAATGTCACACGATCACATCTGAGCCAATGTTTTTCCCTAATCATTTCTCAACAGCAAGAGCTTAGATCTCCTCTGCATAGGAAGGAGGAGGGAGGGAGCAGGAATCCCTCACTGCAAATGAGATTAGGGAAATTGGAAATATGGAAAACAGCACAAAATTTTGTAGAAATTACCACCCAGACAAAGGCTGTAGCAGTGTAGCAATGAATTTGAAGGACAGTGTAATGTCACATTTCCATGAAATCCTCAAAAGGTGGCAAAAACAGGTGACACTGGATAGATTCCTTGTTAAAGATATATAAAGAAAGATTCCACTGAGCCAATAGACAGCAGTGATTCTGTAAGAGATGGGGAAAGCCGTCCTATGTACTAAGCCTCCTCTCTCATCTCCCTCACACCAGCCATGAAGACTTTCAAAGGAAGTGCACGTTAATTTGTTTATTTTTCTTTATTATCTTTGTATAATGTCACAGTATCATAATCATCTTTATGCAAATATTTTTTTGTTTGTTTGTGAAATGTGTCAAGTGAGTTTCGATCATTTCTTATGGGGAAATTCGATTTAATATACAAGTACTTTGGTTTACAGGGATGTTGTCAGAATGAATTACGGTCACAATCCCAGCTCTATATTTACTATAATTAAAAGGCTCAGAATGTAACAAATCTAAACTATATTTGAAAGGGGCAATCCAGTGACTAGAATTTTCAGAGTGTGGGAAGAAGAAAGCTACAAATTGTGCAAAAACACAACTCATGTTTCACTTTTGATCCAGAGAGCAAACCCTGGACTTAATGTTGACGTGGATTTCCCCGATTCTTTAAAAAATCTCTGCTTCTCCCCTAGATTGTAAGTGGGAAGCTACGTTTATAATATTAAAGGTGTGATCACATGTTGACCTGGTCCAGATAACTCTGAAAACGAAAAGTTCACAATGTAAGAATAAAGCTGAACATGCAGGATGAGGCAGTGAGCACAGTAGAGTGAATCTGAAAGCTGTGAAACATTTAGCCTTTGAACAAAACTGGAGAAGGCGTTGCCTAAGCATACCATAAAGGATTATTTAGAAAGATTGAAGAAAAAGCTAAATTGAAGATTAGTAACCCTGTGGGATTAACTTAATGTTCCAATATCCTCTAGTGTGTTGAACATATTTACAAAAGTAAAAAAAATTGTAGAAAGTATTAGTTAGCAAAAATACAAGATCAGAAATATATTTATGGAGAAAGATATGCAATATATACACATGCACACACACACACACACTCATTTAAGTGCATATAACCATATACACACACTGTTATATCACTTAATCATTTTCTAAGGTATTGCTTAAAACTATAAAAATGAAATAAACAATGGACATTTTGAGCATGTTATATACTTTAAGTACTATTTTATAGTTATTATACATAAAAAATCGTATTTTATTTCTCTAAAATAATTGAATAATTGTAATACTGCCCTCCTTAAAAATAAGGAAATTATATATAAAATTAAAAGAAAATTCTAAAGGACAAAAAGATCTTTAAAATTTTATAATTATTGTAGATAAATATGATATTAATGAATGGTCAGAGTAACAGAAACCTATTTAGTAAATAAATTTTAAGCCAATTTGATAAATCTTTCTTTAAATGATGAACACAAAGCACCATTTCATAAAGAAGAAAAAATATACTATGATTTTTTTAATTAGCAGGAATAAGAAATTCTTTCTCATCAATACTGAGAAAAAGATGTGTAAACAAATCTACATTTTTACCATAGACATGGATATCTTGGCATTATATGTTTACATAGATAGCTACACAGTTTGGTTTTACAGAGGTTAAATAAAGTTAAATGTTATCAATATCTTCTTAGATGTTATATATGTTATTTATATGGTATGAAGAAACTTAAATATTTAAATTTCAGATAATTTTAGGATAAAGCAACTAACCAGGAATGAATTTGAAGTAAATAAAATCAGATGTAACACACTAATATTTTGCAAGTACATCAAGAATTGGTTACTTTATATCAACATATGCTATTAAAATATTCATTGCTAAGAATTGGATGTGGTCTGATTTACTTTATCTACAAACTCTTATAAGTAAATTCACAAACTTCAGTTCAGAATGATTTTGAGAATACTTGAAAGTGAGAAGTTTATAATTATTACATTCTAAATCTCAAATTAAGTCAAGGAGAAAAAAATGACAATAGAAGAACCATTAAAATGCCTCCAACCACAAAAATAAGAAACAGGCTGAGAAATATACAGGCACAGCCGCCTGTGTGGAAGTACCCGGGCATCCTGGGGTCGGGAGCCTCCTTGGCTCCGAGGGACCCAGATTCAGATAAGCGTCATGCTTGTAGAAAGAACCCACACTACAGAAACTTTGCTAAGGATGACTCTAATTTCTAAGAAGGTGGCTGGCAGTCTGTGAACCCTGTGTATCCAACATGTATCACGACTCTCATTCTCCAGAGACCATTTGTTCATTTGAAGGCAAGATCAAAGGGTCAGTTTGACTTGTATTTCAAAATTATCTATCGTAATTTGAAGGTCACTTTTACTTAATTCATTCTTTTTTGCTAGTTTAGCTTAGCTTTGTGTAGTTTGTTTTGTTTTATTTTTGAAGCAGGTTTTTGCTATGGAGTCCAGACTGGTATCAAACTCCAAGCTGGCCTCAAACTTGGAGCAATCCCCACGTCAGCCTCTCAAGTGCTGGGGTTATAGGCGTGTGCCACCATGTCCTGCTAAAGATCACTTTTACATAGGGGTTAATCTTGTTCTTAATTGCTACTTTTGACATTTCTAAGAATATAGGACTATTTCTGCATCGATACACAGAGAAACAAGGTTTGAAATAAAAAATAAATTAATGCTGCAAACCAAGAAACTTACACTGTGATATGGGAGAGGAACATAGAAAGAAATGCACATAGACAGCACACCAAATACTGTAATAACTGTATAATTCAAAGAGAAGTCATGCACAGACAGAAATGTTCACTTTGATGCTTTCCAAGTCAAGATATCTACCTTCCTGTATAGAATAAATAAAATTCTCATTTCTATCTCCCATTCAAACACATTTTAAAAAGGACAAATAATTAACTAAAACAGGGAATGCCTGAGCCTAAAAATGAGTAGTAGGAAGAATAAAGGCCATGAGTAGCACTAAACACATAAAATGATGAGAAAAGAGACGAAAATGAAAAAAAAAAAAAAAACATGATACCTGGGTGGCATGGTAACTGAGTGGTGCACCCATCAGAGCTTTTGAAAACCCACCCTGAGTTTAGTAGAGATGGAGCACCCCACTGCTCAGTAAGCCATGGGCAAAGCCTGCGAACAGGTCATAAAGTAAGGAATCCTGGGGACACCCTTACTCAGATCAAGCTTGGGTCTCTAGTGATCAAGTACAAATCACCATCTTGTATTACAACCGCTGCAATGGCACTGATTTTTATAGTAGTTGCACCAACATATGCTCCTACCAACCGTTAAGGGTTCTGTTTCCCCCACATCTTCAGCAACATTTATCATTTGGTGTTTGTTGTTGTGCCACCCACGCTAACATGTAGGACATGATATCTGGTTTAACTTGATTTACATTCCTCTGAGGATTAGTAATTAAAAGCTCCTTTCCATATAGCTGATGAGCATGCATCTTCCTTAAAAAAATCTATTCAGATACTCTGCACATTTTTATTTAGAACATTTTACTGCTGCTGAGTTGAGTTCCTTACACATTTCGGATATTAATCCTTCATTGGAAATATAGTGCTCTAGTTTCAATGACAGACTTCCAAAGGTCCCTTGGTCACCAGGGTGGTAGTATTGGGAGAATTGGGGATGCAGTGAACCCAAGGTGGTCCTTGGATTCTTAGGTGTATGCTCTTGAAAAGGGCTTATGTCTGTCTGTCTGTCTGTCTGTCTGTCTGTCTCTCACTCCTTCTTGCCTTCTTGGGTAAGCACTCCTTTTGTCAAGCAGTCCAACATATTAGGACTTTGCCAGAGGATCAGGTCAATGTGGATGCTCAATCCTGTACTCTGACCCCAGAACCATGAGCCAAAACAAACCCCTATGTAAGCAGCCTATGTCAGGTGTTTCATTACAGCACCACAAAGCAGAGTAACCCAAGCAGTTTGCAAATATTTTCTCCATTCAATACTTTGCTTCTCATTTTGCTGATTATTTACTATAGAGAATCACTGTAATGTGATGGACTCAGTATCTCTTTTATATTTAATGTCTGTGTTTTTGCTGTCATATCTAAGAAACTATTACCAAGGCTGTTATCAAGATTTTACCATGTTTCCCCTCCAGGAATTTTATGCATTCAGATCCTGTGTTTAAATCTTTAATTCATTTGGAGTTGATATTTGCTTACAAAGTAAAGGACAAGATGCATTAATTTAAATCTGACATCTAGCTTTCCAACTACTATTTTAATAAGACTATCTGCTTTCTGTTGTGTACTGTATTTTTAGTGCCCATGTAAAAGAATATCAAAAAGTTCAAAATTATGCCACCATATTGTCCACCAATATTTTCATGGTGTATATGCATATAATTTCAATTGCAGAACCTGGGAGATGTTTTCCAAATTCAGTGGAAAATTTTTCACAAAGATCAAAGCATGGAAGTAATTTAAATATCTACTAATGAATAAATGAATGCTATGCATAAGCACAGAACAAAATGCTAGTCAGTCAAAAAAAGAAGGAAATCCTCTCATTTGTGACAATATGGATTAACACAGAGGACTCTATTAATGAAATAAACCAGAACCAAGACAAACACTACATGATCTCATTTCTATGAGGAATCTAAAACAGGCAAATTCATAGAACCTGAGAGTAGAATGTTGTTAACAGAACCTGAAGAGAGTTACAAACAGGAACACTACTTAAAGAACACAAAGTGTGAATTATACCAGTTGAGTAATTCCTAGAACACTACTACATAGGATGATTATTACAGTTAACAATACTGTACTATAAACATCAACTTTTTGTTAAGATTTCACAGTAATAATAACAATACAATATTATTATTATAGGCTGGGGATATAACTCAGTGACACAAGTACCTGCCTGGCAAATACAAGATCCTGAGTTTGATTCCCAGTACAAAACAAACAAACAAACAAACAACCCCACCAAGCTACATTTTAAGATAAGAGAAAACCATAGGAGATAATTTGGATAGGTTTACAACATGGATTGTGGTAATAATTTCGTGGGTATATACTTTATTCTCACCTCACTAAGTTGTATATTTAAGAATATAAAGCTTTTGTGTGTCGATGATAATGTAATAAAGTGATCTAAAAATTAGTAGAGCAACCATATATTCACTTTTCCAGGCTTTGAAGCTTCTAATCACCTCCTCAGTGTAAAGTCTTCAAAGACAATGACAATTGTCTTGATTGGTCAATGTGAGACATGATGTGGTGACCCGTATAGTAAAGGATGTAGTCTTGGATGCATAGTATGTTGCATTTTTAAGATGTGAATAATTTCAGTGCTTACTCAAGAGAAGTTAAAATGAACCTGGTCATTCATTCAGCTGTGCCATTCTGAATCATGAAAACCGTTCATCTTCATTGTCATCATAATGTAGCCACACGGGTTTACAGACTCATTTGAAGGAATGAAAGCTAAGTTTCCCATCTGCTAGGAATTTAAGTTACGTATCTTTCAAAGCCAGTAGAAACAACCATAAAATGAAATTTTAACACAAAGAAAGAACTGCACATTTTATGGAGCCTCTGTATCACTTCAGTAATCTCCAAGCTTGAGCTTTCTGATAAACCATAATGTATTAGAAATAATTTCCAAAATGAATAGAAAAAATATTGTCATTCAATAAATCACAAAGTATATTCTGACAACAATGAGAACGAACACCTTTATACTTTTATAAGATCTTCAAAGTTTGGCAAGTTATTTAGAATTAAGGTAATCAATGAGTAAGAATTACAAATATAAATGAGGTGACAAAATCACCAGTAGTTTGACTTGAGTGTAATGTTGTTTCACTTTAATGGAAAAATAGGAAGCCAATTAAAATCTAGAAGTCTCTTAGAGCCATAATTAAATAATTTATTTCTCTCATCCAAAACTTAGCTAACCTAGTCCAAAGCCTAGCTATAAATCATTAAAATTGAGTTATACTTATTTATTACTCTGTTAAAATATAACACAAACATTGTACACAAAATACAGACTAATAACAGAAAAAAACTGCCAGTTGCATGCTTTATCTGAAGTGGAAATAATTCATCCTTGAAACAATTTATTATGTTAAATTTAATGTATTATAATATGTTCTTTTCTTAGATAAAATAGTTATACTGTTTACTAAATGACTGTGTTAATTTTTTCACTCATAAAAATTAACACAAAAATATAAAATATGTTATAAATATACTTGTATACATATATTTCAAAAAATGTAATTTTTAGACTATTTTGTGAACATTTACACATCTGGAACTTTTTTTCTGGTTCCTTCATGTCTTAAAATGCATTTCTATTTCGTTTCCTTTGTGTTTAATTCCCCATAGATGCAAGCAGAACAGGTTGGCCAGGGGAAATTTTCTACTCCTTAGAAGTTTAAGTAAGCAACAACACAGTAGTAATGAGAGACCTCAATACTCCATTGTCACAGACAACAGATCAACTAGACCGAAAATTAGCAAAGAAATAACAGAGGTGAATCAAACCTGTGAACAAATGGATTTAGCAGGAAGGAGCCACGTCCCGAGGTCCCATGCCAGCAGCCCAAAGAGACCCGAAGAGATCTGGCAAGCTAAGTGCTTGTCTAGAGAAGAATCCACACCCCGAGGCCTTACCGCCATCAGCGGAGCATCAATGAACCACTGCCCCGCGCTTCTCTATCACTCCGGAAGCCCCAGATTGGAGGTACCCAGGTGCCCAGTCCAATTCACACACCGAGGGACTGGCAGCCAGTTCAGGAATGGGATGCAGCACCTGGGATGCAGCAATGGGCTGATATGGAGAAACACAGGAAAATGTCGAGACAAAGAAAAATACATTCTGAGACCTCAACTCACACAGAACAAGTTCAGGAGACACTGACATAGTAAAAACTGGAGATCACACACCTGAAATTTCTGAAAAGATAACAAATGAAGTAAAGAAGCAACTTAGTTCTTCTGTTGTTTAATTTTGCATGCTATGTCTGGTGGTCTAGGCAGCTGTTTTGAAGATAGCAAGAGGCATGATGGTTGCCATGATTAATTTCCTGTTATCTTGTTTTGAAATCTTGTATCGTTTTAATTGTTTTGCTTTGTTTGGTTTTATTTTCTTTCATTTTGTTTATTGTGTCTGATGGTGTGGGCAGTTATGTTAAAGGTAACATGGCATATAATGGTTGCAAGCTGATTTCCTATTTTATTGTTTTGAAGTCATACCTCTTATTGTTTTGTTTTAATTGACTTTATTGTTTTATTTTGTTTGATTTTATTCTCTTTAAAAAAAGTTTAAATAAATTTTTACTAATGCTATTGCTGAACTGCCTCATAAAATTGCTAACTAACAAAGGGAAGATATTGAACATATTTTAAGGCTATAAGGAAATATATTCATGTAAAATTCAGGAAGAGGGATTCAGACATTCTCAGATAAGTTTTGTCAGTGAAGCATGTAAGCCTTTGTGTGATTGAAATGAATTTAAAATCTCAGATTAATTTTTCAAAAATGCATCCTTTTGGATTCATGATCCTTTATTGGGGAAAAATAAAGCTCAGTAAATAAAGAGCAGGAACAGAACTTTCACTCGATAGTGCCAGTTTCTTCAAGTAATGATATAAAAAGAACTAGCACGTATACACTTTGAATTGATATGTCATATGGTGTAAATTTAGTATATGCCTTGTTTTAATTAGTGATACAATGAACACTATTCATTGTATATTATGCCTCAATTGCTCTGTTAAACATAAAGTCCAAAAACATGTCAAGACATGATTATTACTCAAAGAAATTATAATCCAAGTGATTGTTGTTCCTGTCATTGACCCTACATCAGTCGTAAGTAATATAAATATCCTAAGAATGGCATATTTGCTATTGCCTAGAAAAGAAAAATTAAATATTCATGAGTTTACGTTTTGTCTATACATTTGTTTGAAAGACATTTTTTTTCATATAAATACAACTTTAGGCTTTTGTTCTTGATAGCTCACAAAAATAGCTTTAGTACAATTCCTGATTGTTAGTGATAATTACATCCTTAAAAACCAGTCAATGGATCACTGACTTAAAAGGAAATATAAGAATATGTAAATGGCTCTTTCTGAGGATGTGACAAATCTACTCAGTAGAACTATTCAGTTCTTTAATACTGAATATATTAGACAGCACATAGGGAAAATGCTAGTGCAAAACATGTATTTTTATGGATATGGTATCTATGTAAACATTCTAGCCTTGTAATTTCAGTCAGGCTTACTTTTTTTTAAACCTAGAGCATAATGTCATATTCAATAGTAGCATATATCAAGAGGCATGCTCTTTTAGTAATTACTGGACACCACACATGGTACCTCTTTTTGTAATTCACTGCTGTACAGTACCTATAACACATTAAACATACTTTGATCCCTTGTATCAATGGGCACAATGATAAGAACATAAAATTCTATATAAAAACTCAATTAATCCATGTAACAGCATCTTTCTACAAGTATTTCCCATCTGAATTGGTTTGAGAACAACTTGCTTATGTTCAAAAATCATTTACATAGAAGAAACATTATTATGATCCATGTCTTTCTGACTATATTGCCTAGGTAATAAATATTTTCATATTTTGTACCAGATGGTTATTGGGCCATGAGTTCACAGAAGAAAAATATACTTAAAATAATAATTTGGAGTTAATTATGAAATGATTAGCTGCCTTTTTATACAGGCATTTGGTGGAAGTTTCTATCTAGAATAGTGTGTTTATTTTTTGCATTGTTTTGGAGTTAATTCAATTTTATACAGACATGTAAATGAATACTTACTTGGTTTTTACTTGGTTTTGCTGACAGAATCATAATGTTTACCCCGGATTCCAAGTTAGCCTTCTTGAGTTACTCCAACAAAATAAAAATATTTAACAGACAACAGAAACGTTTCTCGCAGTTGCAGACCCTGAGAAACTCTGTATCATGGTGTCAGCAGATTCAGGGGCTAGTGAGGGCTCAGTCTCAGATTCACAGACGGTGCCTTGCCATTGTGTCTCACTTGTGTGAAGAGTAAGGAACCCCCTGGGACATCCCTTGTAGGGGTATCAATCCCATTTATGAGGCTCCCATTAATCTCTGCAGACCCTATGTTTTGACAAAACCACTTTAGTGGTTAGGATTTCAACATAAGAATTTGACAGTGAGACACTTTCAGATGATAGCACTTTCCATTATAATATTTCGCATTTGCAATTTTAATATAATTAAAATGTGTTAGCTTTTATACTTATCATAACCTGTGATTTACAAAATGCAGGTTGCAGGTTGGTATAACCTTAATTAATACTTAAAAAATGGAAGACTAAGGGTAAAGGAATTTGTTTAGGATCATATGCCTGGGAAGTGAGAGAGCGGAAACAGAAAATTTAAATTATTATTTATGTAGTTAACAAGGACATATTTCAGGTAATATCAACTAGATTAATTTTACTATGTATGTATAGTAATATATTACTATATATTTATAAAAGTAGTATATATAGATATCTATATTATGATGACCATGTATTGCTTAGTGAATTCCCCAGGCAGCAAATTATCTTCACTGTAAGCTATTATAATTAAGGTTGGCTTGAAGAAATTGTTTTTTTTTAAATACTCATTCAATTTGTAGCATTTCCAATTTTAATTTAAGATAAATTAGAAATAATCACAGCAAGATGAAACTAAGTGAACATACATGTAGTATGCCTTTGTTAACTGTTTTAATATTTGGAAGGTTCTGGGTTCTTCCAGTTAATATTTTACTATTATAATTCAAAAGAATGAAACATAATGCTTTTACAATTTGATGTATACAGAGCCTATTAAGTTTGGCATTATGCATTAGATTCCAGTCATACTAATTCATTTTGTAGTTCAGAGTCTGATACTGTGATTTATTTCCACATCCTTTATTTTTCCACTATTTCATATATTACTGCATTTTAATACAAATAGTGGATATGCATGATAATAACTGTCACTTGTAATGTCTCCAAAGTAGAAAAAAATCTAGGACATGATTTGTTTCCCAGTATCAAAATTAATGTTTTAGCTGCCATAGTCCAATGAAGTTTTGGTGATGAATAATGCAGATCTGAGTAGAGAGCACCTTCTGCTATAAAGCCAAATGGAGGCAACTACATGCATGCTAAAGTCTGGACACAAAGTCAATATGACCTGATAATTGAAGCAGGAATACATTAGAGATGCTAGGTTTGGATAATGGTACTTCTAAGAGTGCTAAGTAAAACTTGGAAAAGTTCATATCTAGTATTTGGAAGAAAGAAGAGAAGTAGACAGAAAATTCTAACCAATGCCATGTTAAGTCTGATTACTAATGGAAGAAAGAAACATCTTTTGTCAAGCATGTATGCTAACTGCAAATAAAATGTGAAATATAGGTAAAAGAAATCACCAGCAACTGAAAGATAAAATCTTCCAAACTGCTGTCAATTTTAGACACGCCCCCCAAATAAACCTTGGAGCAATAAGACTGGATTTATTTGTATACGGTATGACTCACTTGTACCAGGCTGTTTGAGTTCTATTCTTACTATCTCTTGTGTCTTAGAAGTTGGAAACTGTATTTGTAAATATGTTATTTTTCCATCAGAATCTCAGGACCTAGTAAGTTACCAATAAATACTTATAAATGTTCATTAACCAAGGGGATAGCAAACATGTGCACAAGCATGCGAAACCAAACTAATATTTAAAACTAATAACTGAACAAATGTAACTATATCAGGTTCATTTTATTTTCATCTAACTATATATACTATGCCAAACTATCTTATTCTCCCTTATCACACAATAGGCTGTCAGATCAACTTTGTTCTATCCCAGTTTCATTCCTACCCTATACTTTACTCTTTTCAAATATCTACAAAACATATTCAAAGGCAGCTGTCAGGTACTTGAATACAGAAAAAGAAATTGAATGCAAGAAAAGAGAATGTTACCTTAGAATTTTAAACCATAAATCTTTTTTTCAGAATTATGGTAATTGTAACACTTGCACATGCTTAACAATGCAGAGTAAGAAATAGAACAGCTTTTATCTCCTTAAACTTATTATCATCATGATTGAAATGAATGTGCAAAACTACTTGTCTGTATAGTTACACACCATATAGGAGACAGAGTGATTAAAAAGAAAGGTTCTTTCAAAATGATATGTAAATGAGTACTTTGCATTTAGGCCAACCATGCTATTTTTAAAGAAGCACCTTTTATATTATATTGGTAGAGATAAATACCTAAAATGTAACCTAAAATAAAGCGAAAGATTAGAGCAGACATGTGAATCAAAATGCTAAAATGTTTATTATAAATAAATACAAAGTGGCAGATGTACTGTTTCTCTGTATTTTGAAAACTGGAAGGTAAATAAAATTCTAATTAGTTTCATTCCAAAATAAAACCTATCAGGGCACAATTAACATTTGCTTCTAAAAATGACCAGTTTATCTCAGTGACAAAATGATAATACTTTATACACGATTAGCTATTAAAAGAACAGCGGCAGCAATTAACATTATTTTTCTTATATTTTGGATTTTCATGTTAATATTAGAATTAAATATTTGAGTAAGAAATTTTCTTTTTCCCCAACAGAGATCTGGCCTTTGCCCTCAGGTCCTGAGAAGTAATTTATAAGCTTTTAAATGTGCTACTTGATAAAAGTATCTTTAGTTACACCATGTTAAATGTTCCAATAATATGATTTGCTGTGGGGATTTGTGGCACAAAACATTAGCACTATCTTCTGAGGGGCTGATATGGAGGTTGGCTACAGAAGTACTCAACTATATTTCTTTGTTGTTCAAGATATGCCACCACGACTCTTATGAGTTCACGGCTTTGGCAACATTCTGAGCATTGTCACCCACGAATCCTGGGAAAGCGGAGGTTTCACAAATGTGTTACCATCTTGGCCAAGGTCTCATGCAACTCTTCTCTTGAGCTATTTTAATGAATATGCTTTTAGTGAAACAAACTGTAAATCTGAGTGGAATAGTTTTCTGGGGATACACTGAGTGTTCTTCAACTATTAAAGAGGAGGTCATCTTTGGGAACCACTAAAGCTGCATTTTGTGTCAAAAATGGGGATACTGGAAATTCTCAACTTGCAACTCAGGTCAGAAGTGAGAGTGGTAGTGTAGATTGTATTCTAAAATTTTCGAATTTTAAAGTTACTTTATTATTAATGCTTATAATTTACAACTGAGATTTATTTGATCTACCAAGGATAATTTAATTCTTGTGAGATACACCTCAGTTTGTATTACTATTAAGTCTGTTTTACGGATGAAGTAACTCAAATTTCCTACATGTCTTTAAGTAGTCTCTGATGTTAGTGAAGAAAATGAATAATTAATTTATATTAATTAATTAGTGCACTTTGTATTTGCAGTTGAAATTCCCCATACCCACTTAATAATGTTATTTAATTTTTCACATGATATAATTATGGAATTAGGAATAAGCTGTTGAGAGTATGATTGAATTTCAAATGTAGATCCTAAATTACAAACACTGTAATATATAACTTTCCTTCATTCAAATAAACTAATAAACACTCCTCTCCATTCTGTTTTTGAAAGACATTATCTTTCAAAAGTATTTCCTGAAATGTTGCCTAATCATAAGGAAAAATAATTTTGAGACAAAAGAGTCATTGAGTTACTGTTGGGAAACAATTTGGCTCCTGAAATACACTGAAGTTTGTACCACCTGTTCCATGGTGATCAGAAAATCAGGGCCCTACTGTGGGATACAGTTCAATAAGCAAATTCTCTAAGCACCATCAAAGTGAAGATACTAATGTTTCATAATACTCTAAACAACTCCCCATCTTGTATAAGGAAATTTCATGAGCTAATTGGGCATTCAGATAAAGAAAAAACATTAAACTTGTATTAATCACATTCAATATTTCCATTGGATTTCACAAGAGTCTTATTCAGAGAGTGTAACCTGGAAATTCATACGACTATTCAGCAAACAGGAAATTCCTCTTGTGCCTTGACTCAGGCAGTAATGCAAAACAATTTGAGCTTACGGATCCCTTGAAACACTGAAGATAAACAAGTGTTGAATGAGTGTGTCATCATTCATTTCTCAAGTCAGTAACAAAATTATTATAAAGCCCTGGCTAAAACACTACAAAGCAACAAATGCCATATCTAAGAAATGTTTCATTCTATTTCAGCCAACTCAGTGATAAAGTTGATGATTTGAAAGAAAACATGTTTCTTTAGACCAGCACATTCAACATAATGTCTGGACTGCTATTCATGTAAGATTTCAATTACTGAATATGTTTTGCCAGGAAGAAAGAGCCAAACATAAGTAGATAACAAAGTCTAAAACATACAAAGTTTGAAAAACGGGAATGATTAAAATGTACAGACATTGGTAATGGTGTGTGCATTTGGGGGAAGATATTTAGTTTTTGTATTTGTAACAAAAACAACAGTCATAGAATGGCTTATCTCATTGATTAATCATGTGGAAACATGGCAGGAATGAATAGAAAATATTATGGTGTATGCTTTCAGTCACAATACAACCTCACTTTAGATTAATTTATTATAGTTGATAATCTAGTGGGAAAGTTTCCTTTGGAGTATATAATTACATACATAGTAGATTCAATGAAGGATCAAATACAAATCAATTAAGATAGAACTTCTAATTCTATTCATATATAACTCTATTCTTAAATAGTTATGTTAACTGAACCAAAGCTCAATGTTTAAGAATATTCAGTACATTAAATGATTTCTTATGTCACAGTTTTTATCATGCTTTAATGAAACTTCAATAGTACATATGATGTTTTAGCATCATAGTTACTTCCAATTGTTATTAATGTTTCTCCAAACCAAAACAACAAATAAATGAAATATTTGATAATGTAACTATTAAATGAATTTTTATTCAAGCTTTCTCTTTTGCCCTTATAACTTTATTAAAAAGTGTTATTTCCTGATTTTTGAGTATGTAGTTGTTGTACAAATGGTGTTTGCTAATTTTTGCTTGCATAAACACTTTACAGTTACATTGCAGTTTTAGAATGAACCTTTTCCTGAACTCCATTTGTTATTTGGATTATCCTTTGGGGTATCACTAGAAACTGATCCTCAGATGCACAAAAGAAAGTACATAAAGCTAAGAGAGCCTAATGGGACCAAAACATATGATGACAAGGTATCTATGGATGAAAATGAAGTATATTCTGATAGACTACAATATCTTAGTATAGTATCCATTGCATTATATTTTAATAAATTTATTTGTAGAAATGTGTCCAATACATTTTGATATCAACACAGCTCATGAAATTTCAGTTCTCCAAAGTTCCCATAAGATGCTAAAATTTGGGCATAAAAATTTCTCCCATCAATGTAGCAACTACTTTAAAGATAACCACATGCAACCTATTAACTATTGTTGTTATTCTATTATTTTGCTATGAAATTTTGTTTAATCTTTTTTCCATAAAATAAAAAATACTAAAATTGCTTCTGAATCTGAAAAAACAGGAAGAGACATCTGCAAGCATGTCTTTGCTTGAGCAATGCACACTCAAACATTTCTCAAAACTGACCTTATCTAGGATCGTGAGGCTTCCCCTCTTGTCTTTGTATTGTCTCCCTAGTGTAAAAAACTGAAAGAGTAAATAAGACCCAAACATGTACAATAGGTATTATGAAAGTGAGAAGGAAAGAAACTGCTCAAAAGGAAAGAATAACTGTGATAGGGGAAAGGAGAAAAGAAAGAAGGGAAAGGAATATATATTATATATTATATATGGTCCAGGTCCATATATAATATATATATATGATAGATAACTGTACTACTAACCCCTGTTAGTTCATTAAAAAGAATGGTTTGAGCTTTCACTGTTTATTTGATCTTTTTTATGCCTATATCTTCTAATCTGTACAACTACCTGAAGATAACAATACTCAATATATTAACCATAGTTAATCTCCTATTATTTTGTTTTGAAATTCTGTATCATCATTTTTACTCTTTTATTATGTTAAAATTTAAAAACAAAACTGACTTTATCTTTCTTTTAGTATTCTTCCTATCTTTATTATATATTTTCAAATATAGGCCCACTTTATATGCTGCATCTCTTCTTAGATCTGCTATTTTGTTTGAGCAAATATATTACTGTTTTAGTTTCAACAATGGTTCTAGGTCTAGGTCCAGTTAATATTCATTGAGAGAAAACAGTTCATTTATTAGGTTAGGCAAATGGACATCACCACTTTCAAAGCACAAGTCATGTGAATGAATAATAATTATACCCTAGGTTTTACTAATGGCATGGAGTAATAAATTTTTAAATAAGCATGGGAACAATAAACATATTAATTAAAATCAGGCAAATTATAATATCATCAAAGCATACATTTATTTAGCTTATCTAAAAGAAATATTGATAATCATATAAAATATGGCTAACCTCACAAGTATAAAGTTCTATTAAATAGTTATTATTGAAATTAATTGCATTATAATGAAAATATTTCTTTCCAAATATACATATTACAATATTTAATGCAATTCTGTGATTTTTAAAAATCGATCTTTAATAGCCAAGGGAATTTTTCCTAAATTACATGTAAGCAGTATCAAAAGTACAGTGAAGTTTAGGATACAAAATGTTTAAAGTATTTTCTTTAAAACTGAGAAAAAGGCAGGAATTTTCAGTAACAGCACTACTATTTAGTATAGCAGTGTGGTTCTCAGACATCACTTTATCAGAAAAAATAGAGGTCTATATATTGGAACACAAGAGAGAAAATTATTTTTAATCATCTAACTAGAAAATTATTTAATCAACACAAGTTTAAAACAAGTAAATATTAGAACAAGTACTTTGTGCCCAAAAGAATGTATATCTAAATGTCATAAATGGCAAATATAAAAATATTATCAAGAAAGAGAAGTTAAAAAAAAAAACAGCCTCTTTTTCTCTAAAAGAAGAAATCTATAGGGTCAGGATGATATCTGAACCAAATTGCTCCAGGCTGAGTTTTTCATGCTGCAAGCAATCAATAAAGAGCTGAAGGTGAAGCTTAGACACCAGGGGGTATATGTGTATATATATAGGCTCAAATCACTCAGAGGCAAGAAAGAGCATTATAACTGAAAAGGCATGGAGTCCTATGTAATCACTCAACCATGATTTCAGTAAGGATTTTCTATGTCTCTTGACTCCAGGGTATTTATATTTATCTCATATTGCAATGAACAATACAATGGAGAAAAATACGATTATTCATTTCTTTGTGTTTTGATACTAGTTCCAAAGAAAAATGGAAGGCAATGAAGTTAGACTTACAGTTAAGAAAACAATAAAACATAGATTGGTAACAAAAAACATGTTAAAACAAAACCCCTAAAAAATCTATTTTGAGACATACATGGATGAGAATTGCTCAGAAAAAAAGACTTCAAATGTTGGGTTTATCTGCCTGTGACTCCTAGGACAGAAACACACATAACTGGTGAAGAAAATATATGCATATATGTTTTATTATCCTCACTAAACTGATGGATAAACAAATATGGACCAGCATTGATACAAGGCTAACTTTCAGAGGACCACTATTTTATTTCACAAACTGATGATTCAGTTGAGATTAACTGTGCTAGCATTCAAATATCAAGTAATGTTGACTTACAACATGAAAAAGTAGCTCAGTAATATACATAGGATAAGAACCAATCTTTTATTGAACTATTCTTCCACAACGTTTGTTGTCTGATCCTGAAACCAGAGAAAACAGACCAAACAACAATTTTTAGAAAATAATTGGAAAATAATCGACTGGTAGATATTAATTGACTGGTAGACATTAAAATAATTGGGAAATAATCAACTGGTAGATATCAATAATAGCTTTAAAATCAACGATGTGAGTGGGCACAGTGACATGCACCTCTGGTCCCACATACCTAGGATGCTGAGGCAAAATGATCACGTCAGTCATGACTTCAAAACCGGTTTAGGCAACATAGTAAGACTCTACTTCAATAAATATGTCAGTGTATTAAGTATAACATTTAGTGAGCAAAGACTGTCAGAGTAAATTAAGAATAAGATCTTAAAGAATATGTTGCTATGTGTTGAATAAAAACAAAAAAAAACCCCTACTTTTATAAAATGTCATAAAGATTAAACTTACAGGTGGCACCATACTGAATAATGAGAAGCTCAAAGCTTTCCCGGAAAACTGTCCTTTCTCACCTTTACTTTTCCACACTGTATTCTAAAGCCTACTAAATGCACCAAATAAAGAAAATATAAGTTATTCTGATCGAGGAAGGAAATAAAACCGTCTTTTTTCATAAATGATCTGATGATCCATACAGAAAGTCTAAAAAACTAACAATGGTATATAGCATATACAGATAATGGACAAGTGGGGATTGAAATTCTAAATCTAATAACATGTGCTGTGTACATGTACCAATTCCCTACAGAGAATGTAATAATTGTGTATGCAAACATGTAATAAAGTAAAACTAAATAAATTAACACCACTGATGAATGCAATTTAATGAATCTAAAAAAGTGTATCTAAGATTAATATGAGAAAACAAGGCTATGATTAAAGAAATAACTGCTTTTCACTTCCATTCCCTTCCCTTTCCCTAGTTCCCTTTTGAAAATTTCTTCCTCTTTCACAATGCTTATTTATACACTTTAGACCTTATTTACCCTATTGTGTTTCTCACACCAAAGAAACATGCAGTATTTACACGTGTGTTCAATTTATTTCATTAAGTGTATAGTCTTGAGGTACATCCATTTATGTAGGAATGTCTCAAGTTTATCTTTCTTTATGACTATTATTTCATTGTATAAAAAGACCTCTTTTATCTATTCATTGGTTGATGAGCATTTGAGTTGTTTCCAAGATTTAGCTATTACAAACTGTGCTACTATAAACATGGGAGCGCACATATATCACTGTGCTTATGATGTTTCTAATTCTTCTGGGAAGTACCCAGCAGGAGAATTGCTGGGTCAAAGGGGACCTCTATTCCTAGTATTCTGAGGAGCCTCCACACTGATTTCTACAGTGAATGCACCCATCTACACTCCCACCAATAGTGGAGAAGGGTTCCTTTTCCCCTACAGCCCTGCCAGCATTTCTTGCTATTTCATATTTTAATAATAGCCATTCTTTGTGGAGGGAGATGAAAACTCAGGATTTTTTTTTTCATTTCTTGACTGACCTGTGATGCTGAACATTTTTCATATATATATATATATATATATATATATATATATATATATATATATATTTGCCACTTATGTTTCTTGTTCTAAGAAATGAGCATTCATCTCAAATGTCCATTTTTGGGTCTTTAAATTGGGGTATGATTTTTTTTCAGTTCTTTAGAGAAAAGAAAAATAATGATAAAAGAAGAATAAAATGTAAATGAAGCCTTTTAAATGAGAAGGGGAAGAATGGTTGAAGGGAGAGGAGGGGATTGGGGAAAAAAAGAGGAACAAAATTCTTATGATGAATGTGATCATCATGTTATCTAAATTGTACCAATAAGCTTAATTTTAAAAAATGAAACCAATGTACCAAATAACTGGGGTATAGTAAAATAAGATGCCAGCTGAGGAATATTATCCAGTGATCTTTCTGTGTTAGTCACTTACTCATCTCTGGGAAAAATATCTGATACCTTCAATTTGAAGGAGAGGTTTGTGTTAGCTCACAGCTTCACAGGTTTAAATCCATGGTTAACTGGCTTTGAAACCTGGTGATGGAAGGGTGTGGAGATCCAAATCTGCTCAATACTGGCACCTGAAGAGCACAGAGTGAGTAAGAGTCAAACAGGAAGGGTGCTAAAAACCAATGAGATCCCTCAAAGTCATGCCACCATCACCGACTTCCTGCAATTAAGCTCCAGCTCTGTAGGCCATTCAACTATGAACTCATCAGTGCATTCATTGATGGGAATGGCGCCTTCACAATGCAATCACCCCTCCAGGAGTTCCTTAATCCATTCAAGCTGATGATCAAAATTAACCTGTACACTCTCCACACAGACACACCAAGTTGAACTGACACAGACTTCTGGAGAAGAGCCAGAAGAGCTGAGAATATCAATTGATTCTCTAGTGCTCACTCTTAGAATAAAAGGAAAAGATGCATTGCAGATGACAGGAAGGAGATTATTCAGATTGCCACCCTCCTTCCCCACCTTCAATTAACCATGTGGAAAGAAGCATCTCTTGGTTGGGAAATGAAAAGGGGATTAATTTCGTGTTCTAGGTCTGAATGCATTACTAGCTCACCATGGTAAATCTCAGCAGTGGGAAAGCCCTGCAAGCTCTACTGCCAGGCTGATATCTCTAGATGAACCTTCTGGAACTATGTTAGGCCAGGTGGTAAACAGACTGTCTCTACCATCCCTTCCCCAGCCTCAGACAGTATGACAGGGAGCAGGACCCTAATGTTGCAGAAAAGAACAGGAAAGCTAACATAAGGCTTTGTCTCAGAGCAGAGTGCAAGACCCAGTAGAAACTGAAGACAGTGTACGCAGGCCAGAGTTCCAAGATAGGGGCCCCTAGACCTGCTTTAGCATCAGAGAGACCCATGTACCTGTGGGAGAGACCCAAGCTTTGAGTAGATAAGTCTGAACCTTGAGTGAGCCTGGATAATAACTTCCCTCTTGGAAAGACTTTGCAGTTCCCTGTAAATACATGATTGAGAATAACTGCAAGCAGGTGTACTATGGCACCAAAGTGAGGTGTCTCTTGGTGTATTCATCCATTTTTTCCCTTTTCATATACCAACACAATATTTGGAACAAACTTGGTTTGAATCACCCACTGGTATGATGGTATAATTGTGGATAGGTTATAAATTTGTGAAAACACCTAAAATAGTTAGCATGAAGAATAAATTCTAAAGCAAATGATGTTTGACAAGTAATAAAGACACATCTGTCAATTGTAACAAATATAATTCTCCAGTGAAATTTGTAGATTATACAGAGAGATGAAGACAGGAGGAGAGGGTGCATAATAATCTGGTAAATTTCTCTATCTTCTGCTCAATATTGCTGCAAACATGAAATTGCTTTAAAAGTAATTATTGTTTAAAAAATAGTAACCACATTAAAAATGTGGAGGAGGGGACTAAGGAGCCTAGGTTTGGTGTCATTGGTGGCAGATTTTCAAACAACAGCAGTAAGAAATAGCAGGAGAACTTTGGAAAAACATCTAAGGTGAGTTTGTCACCTTTTGTAATCAGAAAGACAGTAGCTATTAGATTATGCAGGCAAAGGTGAAAATGCAGTCCTTGGTGACTAGATCCAAGTCCTTTTACAGATAGGCCACTGGGCACTCCCAGACGCTGACACTCTGAGTATGCATGACTGATTTTGTGAACTCAAGGATTCAGATTCCATACAACCCAGAAGCTCCAAGAAATTTATGGAGTTTTTTCTTAAAAAAGTTTCTGCCAGATATTGTAGCAGAGCTTTTGAGTCCTTCCAGTAAGCAGCTTGGGTGTCATTAATCAGAAGTGATTTTCAAAGAGGAAACAAGTTTTGAACCTCTGGGAGGTTGACTCCAGGTCAGTTGTGAAAAGGATCTGGCTGACAGGAGCCAATTGATGGCAAAAGAAGACATTGTTTAGCTCAAGGCACTTGTGCCAGCAAACTGCGGATGGCTGAGGAAGACTGAGGAACTGTACATGGAGGGAAATCATGGAGTCATTGGCAGCTTGGAGATCTTGAACAGCCTGTACAGGCAAGAGGGGTGCATTTTAGCAGTCTGACAGTGTATTATTATTATCTTCTGAGGGATAAAGACAGTAATCAGGAAGGGACAGAGAAAGAGGCTGTCTTGGGAGTACAGGTGCAGGTGGTTTGGCCAAATCTGTTCTTTGAGTCTCCTTGAAAATAGAGGCAGAATTTTTAACCCCTTGCACCAATTTTGTCCAAGTGCATTGTATCTTGTCTCAGGATTTTCCCAGTTGAAGGGGATTATGGGAGCAACCCACAAGCAGAGGAAGACATCTTTTAAATGTAAACATTAAACCAGATGGCATCTTGAGGTAACAGTCTAAAAAGGATGTACGAGTCAGGAGCTGCAGAGTACAATGTAATTAGTAGTCCATAAAAATCTCAAACTACTGTGTGGCTAGATGCTTGCTTCTGTTTCTCTTGATGTCAAACAAATGAACATGGTGAGATGGCATGGTTGATGACAAGCCCTGGAGGCAACTGTTTCGCCCCTCCCTCTGGGAGGCGAATTTCAGAAATCAAGGATTGTGGTTATCTATCTCAGTCTGAGGAAGGTGTCATCTTTCCCTTGGGGAATGTTCAAAGTTCAAAGTTCAGGGCTAAATGAGAGGGAAGCTGACTGGCTTGGTGCAAAGGTGATAGCTGCTTCTAACTTAAAGAGGCAGTCTCTTCACAGAAGTGGTATGGGGACTGGCTTATACAGGAATTTATGTTTAGTGAGATGTCCTCCCTGGCTGAAAGTTTCTGCCTGACAGGAAGGGCAAGAGGCAAAAGTCCCAGTTGTTCTGGTGATGGTAACTTTTTGACAGACGGTACTTTTAAAGGCAGACAGTTCTGTTCCAGGAAAGTCAAAAGTTTGCACCTAATGTTTAAATGACCATAGGCTCTCAGAGGCCCATTTTGATAGAGCTCAGGATGTCCTATCTACTCAGGCCCAAAGGGATGAGGAAAAGTTCAGGTTGAGGTGCACCTGGAGAGTGAGGTTTCTTTGTGTAGCACAGATGGAGGGGCACTAATTTTTAGTAGCCATGATCCTTATATCAGGCATTAGGGTAACAGTAGTAACTTTTCACATATTTCTGGGCTCTCGCTAACCTCTTGATGTTTCTGAGGTCTTGACTGATGTTAGGTTTCTAGGCAAAGCAACCTTATGGAAAGGCCATAGCAACTCATTCATCAGGGCAGAGAATCCAATCTTTCCTCAAAATGTGGAATTCAGAAGAAATTTCAGTCATCTTGGTGGGTGTCAGATGATGCCATCAGACCAGAAGAAGTTTGTTTTCATTTTTAACTTCATAAAAGCCCTTTTTCCTGCAGTCACAGACTGTGGGTTCCACTTAATTAATTTCCATCTCTGACATATTATGTGTGTGTTATGATGGTGTAACAGACAAAGGGTGGATGCTTCTCAGAGAGAGAGGCCACTCAAATGCCCACCTGGCCATGCTCCTAGCAGGAAGTTAGGTGTGACTTAGCTGAGGAGAGTGCAAAACATCCAATCAACTGGCATAGAATCACAGGTGATGGCCCAATCAGTCCCTATTCCCAGTTCTTCCCAGTCTTGGTGCATAGAAAGAGCAGCCTATTGAACAGTGTCCAATCCACTTGCTCACACATTCATTAGGCAGTCACTCAGAGGTTAAATATTCCAACCACTTTCCCTTGAGGGTGGTCCTGACTAACAAAAATTGATCAGACTCCTTTTCTGCTTGAGATAAACAGGACCAACAGACAGATTAACTGGGGTACACATACATAATGTAAAACATGACATATGCATACATAGGGAATATAGGGACATGCAATGGCTAAATTAAGATATTTAAAATATACTTCGCCTCACATTCTTGTCATTTTTGGTGTGAGATACCTAAAGTGCACATTTTTAGACATTTTCATGTATAGAATATATTGTTATTTAAAGTAATCATCATAATGCAGAAAAGGTCTCTTGAACGCATTCTTTCTATCTAACTAAAATTGTATAACCCTTGGCTAATAACACCCAATCCCTCCTTTTTCCCAGAACTTGATAACCTCCATTGTGTCCCTGCTTCAGTGAGTTAAAATTTCTTAGATTTCACATGTTAAGTGAGATCATAAAGTATTTGTTTTTCTGTGTCTTGTTTATTTCACCTAACATAACATCCTCTAGGTTGTTCCATGATTTAATAAATAGTGGAATTTTTTTCTTTCATAAGACTCAGTGATAACCTACAGCATGTAAAGGTTGTGACTTGTATAACATTTTACTCTTGAAGGGAAGCAAAAGATATTAACACAGTTATTGTTTTATATTTTCTTAAACCAAATCATTATCTCTTTTAGCTACATTATTTTTCATATTGCTCTTTCAGAATATAAAGAAACTTCCCCTGGTATCAAAAATAAAAGAAGAAGAGAATAACCACAGTCAGCCATGTGGCAGCCCAGCCTGCCCTGGGTAACAAGAGCACCAGCCACCTTGAGAAAGACAATGCCAGCCTGGAAGGAATCTCTGATAGTGATGTCCTTCCATTCCCGTTTTTGTCCAATCTCAGGTCCACAGACTTAAATTTACAAACAACATGGGTAGTTCCTGACTCTTGAAAGAAACTAGAGTGATGTAGCATAACAACAATAAATCACACTGACTTGTATCATTTATTGATATGAATTTTCCCATTCCTTGCTATCAAAAGTATCAAAGGTGGCATGGCTCCAAGTCAGAAAATCAGCAGTTATATTTTACGTATCTTCCTGTAACATTTTATTAATATTTTTAACCTATGAAACTCTATTCATACTAAGGATTCAATCAGTTTCTGAGTTATTAATAATTCTGGTGATTTTATGTATTATATCTTTCTTGTCCATAAAGATCAAAACATTTAAATACTTCCTCAATACTGTATATTTCATAAGTATTTGGTATGTTATTTCAGGATCTTATTTATAGGTTTTACTTATACTTTAAGGTTGGTGTACTCTGACTGCTATGTACTGGTTGTTTCCTGTCACTGTATTTGGCTATCCACAGCAAATGAACATTCAAAGTTGATATTGAGATATTCTCATTTTATGAAATTATACTTTCCATTTACCAGGTGAGTGTTCTTGGGCAAGTTATTTTCTGAGTTTCATTTAAAAAAAAGCTAACAATATTTCCAATGAAATTCTGAATATGATGTATATAAAATTATGTCTTATGTGCTACACATGTTTACTAATCAAAACCTCTGATCATTTCAGTACTATAAGAAAATGCCTCTTACATAGTCACATAAAACTACCTTGGCATTCAAATAGTCATTCTTTAATCATATTGTATTGCATGCAAAACTTTGTCCCTGGAATAGAAAGCAATTTCAATTTTTTTTTAAAATGTTTCTTTCATATATTTTCATAGTATATCTAGAAGCTAGGACTAAAATATATAATTAATAAGCAATAATTTATCAATTATACAGAAAGAGAAAATGTATCTTATATGAACTACTTGAAAGAAATTATCATGAATTAGTATAAAAATGATGAGGCTTAATCAATGAGCAGATGAGTATTGGCTGTAGGAATTTATTTCATCTCTGAAGGAAGAGTCCAACAATACTTAATGACTTTGAGATGTGTAGTAGTATATTGACACCTTTGACTTTAATAGCTTTAATTAAATTTTAGTACCAAGGCAATTCTTTCATATTTCTTCTACTATTTACTCAACAAATAATACATTCTCACGGAAAAAGATATCTTCTGTGTCATGTCAAGCTCTGCTAGAATGGCTATGGTGGTATTTTATAATGTTCAAAATGTGTGAGGTAGTGAAATTCTACTCAGACACACAGAAATGCCAGGCCATTTTAATAAGACCCTAAATGAAATGCTAACATATGTTCTGAAAAAAAAATGTTCTTTTTAAGAAACTGCAAAATAAACGTGTTTTTTGTGTTATTTCAATTATAGATAAGATTTACTTCACTTAAGTTAGCAAAGAAACTATTTTCCAGTCTCACATAATTCCTTATCAAGCCAAGGTATTCAACTTCCAAATATTATTACTATTATTTTATGTTAACACATTTTATATTAAAACAAGTATTCTTCTAATATGTCTAACATAATTAATTTTATAAAATTAGAGAGTTCAGTACTTGAATTCCAATGTTCAAGACTATTATCTAGTATATCCTGATAAGATATGGATTATCTCTATTTTCCTAAATACATTTAATCCTTTGGAAATGATAAAATATTCCATAAATCTGTTTTTATGGGAATAAATTTTTCATTTTATATAAAATGTTAAGACCATAATGTGATATCCCTGGATACCTGTATGAAAAGTCCAAATTAAAAATTAAAAATTGGTAATAGTAAATGATAGCAAAGATGTGAAGAAACTCACATATTGATGCTTATAATATAAGACAGTACTAATACTAGTTGGGCCAATTTATAAAACTTTAGAAATACACATATGATATAACTCAGCAATTGCATTTCTGGGCATCTTTTCTGATTGAAAAACTTTACATCCACACAAGATCACAGCCATATCCACTTCCTTTACAAAATCTCTTAAATGTAAACACTCAAAATGTCCCATAACATATACATGGTTTAGTGTACGGAGGTACTACATCAATATCCTGGAAAATTAAAAGCTATTATTTACTGATAATCACAAGCAAATTGGATACATTTTAAGAACACTATGCTGAGTAAAAAAACAATATCAATAGGTTATCTAATCTTAGTTCTAATTACATAGCATTTATATAACATCTTTAACATTGAAAGCACATTTGTAGTTACTAAAGATTAGGCATGAAATGCGTGGGAGTAAAGAGGTAATAGTGAAATCCTTTTGGTAGCTGTTACACAAATCTGTCACAAAAGTACAAGGGACTATAGACCCTTTTTCTTTTTGCATGATATACTGACTAATACATAACTAAACCTCTTTTTCAATTACTGCATGTTTGCAGTACACAATGATTGGTACATATGCACAACATATCATAACTCATTTTAATCTCTTTATCCTCCCTCTATACATCTTTGTCATTTTCTGGTTTTAATGTTTTACTAGATTCAAGGAGGATGCAATCACTGTGGAAAACTGAAGGAAAGAAACACAGATCTCTCTGGACTATTTGTATCACTTTCCCCAAATTATAAATTTTCCACAAATTTATAAATATTTCAAAAGTAAAATCTCACATGATTGCAATTCTCATTAAGGAGTTGCAGTGGAAGATTGTATTAAATAGCAGAGAAATTTACCCAGGTTCATGTTAAGAATTCATATCAGAAATCCATTTACTTTATGCAATAAAATGATACTCTATATAATCAGCTCATTTTATTTAAATTAAGGAAGCTAATACTTCTCCAGTAAGATCACCACGCAGAAATGATTTCAATATATTCTTGAAATTAGGTGTTATTCTGTAACAATTACCAACTCTTACATTCTTCCAACAGTAGCTCTGTGTATATTTATAAGTAAATAGTACTATTTCACATGTATAACAGGCAAAAATAAATTTAGAAAGTCTGAGAAGTCTCAAAAAGTCATCCTATTTTTAACAATTAAACTAGATTTGAGATGCAGAACCATTTTATTCTAAAGTTCCACTAGTTGATCATTGTGTGCTATCTCTGCATTTGGAGGGGAAGATTTTCTTAAAAATAATTCTAAGTATCCCTCAGAATAGCTTTAAGTATTCAACAATTTTATTTTAAAAATTCTGCGTGAGAAAGATGAAAATGTTTTACAGTACACTTACAATTTGGACATTAACTTGGTGTCCTCAATTATGACACTGCTTCATGACACTGCTTCATTTCTCTAAGTTTTTCCTAATGTCTTGAGTGCCACTTGTAAAATCATCTTCCTATTTGTATGACACACTTCTTCCCATCCTTCACTTTCCTTACCCTGTGCTGACCTGTAGTAAGTATGCATTTTCAATGCTGTTTAAATTGCACTGCAATTCGTTAATTATCCTGTTCTATAGTTGGATGGTGAACTTCATTAAATGTAAATTGCTTCTATTCCCAGGTATAGTCTGAGAAACCACAAAGCATGAGTGTACTTAGACATTTCTGAATAACCATGTGACCATTATTTACTCAACCTGCTGCTACCAGTAAGAGTATCTGCTCTGACTTAAGTTATTTTCCAGGCAATTTTCTATTATACTCATTCTCCCAAGATTTCTCATTCCTCCATGTATTTTTGGCTCAGGAGACTCTTATTATATATTAAAACACATTATTATGTAATCACATCACATCCATAATGCACTTTTTCTGTTTTCTGGGGTAAATGTCATGATTTAAAAGTCACCTTTTACAATTTGCAGCCACTGTAAATTCCTTTCCAGTTAAGACCCCAGTAAATGTGTGGAGTATTAAATGCGCATATTTTAAGGATTTCATTTACTTAGCTGAGGCAATAAATATAATTTCCAAGCCACTTGATGCTCCATCTTTTAAAAACGTATTCACATCATTTTATTAATGTGCTTTTTTTAGTAAGAGATGCTTGGGGCAAGAGTATAATGGGCTTACCCTCATACATAGCTTCGCAAAAATTTAGCAAAAATATACAACTGTTAAAAAGCTTTTTTTTTTTTTTTTTTGTACCAGGGATTGAACTCATGACCTTGTGCTTGCAAAGAAGACACATATGCTGCTGAGCTAAATCCCCAGCCCTGTTAAAAAGCTTTTGAGGAGGAAAAGAAAAACTATAAAAGGAAAAATAAGTACTAACAAGAAAAATATAATATTTGCTCAAAGTATGTTGCATTGAGCAGATTTCACATTATGTAAGGATCCTCATCAACTTTTACTGTCATTTAATGATTTTGTGCATTTTTAAATCAGTGTGTTAATTCTACTTTTGGAGATTAGGACATTTAAAAATCTATCACTTATTTAGATAATTTGGTCTATCACCTATTGATCTATCTATCTCTCATCTATAATTTACAACTGCTTGAATGAAAGATTCATATTTTCTTTAATGTAGAAACCCTGAAATACGTAGCTCCCTGCAGTGAAACCTAGTGACCAAAATTTTCTTAAAAACACTGCAACTACAAATGCTAAGCATTATAATTTTCACATAAATTATACAACACTGCCAGTTAACCATATGGAAAGCAGTTGCTGTTTTCATAGTGATTAAAATGTGCATTTAACACAGTGATGTGTAGACTACAAGCAACAAGAAAGATGTATTCAAAGTAAACAACTCACTTCAACATTTTTAAGTATCTGTGCTTTTACAACTTCTAATGGAAATAATAATACATGTTAGTGAGTTGTACATCTGGAAGATCATGTGATTGTTATTCTTAATATATGAAGTTATGGCACAATCTGTGCAAAACAATGTTTTATTCTAAATACACCTGCTTTAATTTTCTAATAGTTATTTTCAATGTACAATTAATTTTCAAGTCATTGAAACTAATATTGAGCTGCAAGTGACTATTTCTTCTATTTGGACAAAATCTTCATATTTTAATCAGTGAAATAGGTGGTACAGGGCTAAACATGTGATATGCATCAGTAATTAAGTAGCTTAAAATTTTATTAGAAAATATTTTCTTTTTGAATATATTAATGTTTTAAATATTGATTTTAGAATGTCTACTAAAAATAGAAGACATGTTCTCTAAAATGCTTATGTATCTAATTTACCTCCTAGGTTTGCAGTAATTTTTAAAATGACACAGGGCTATTTAAGGGATTATCTATTTTATGCATTTTTTTCTAAAACTCTATAATAAAACTAATCCTCCCCTCTAGATTCTGTATTATGCCAGATGGTGTCTTCACAATAATATGTTCTTAAATTGGATAATTACTTTAATAGCCTAAGCAAAGCAAAACTGTTTTGAATGGTTGCACACTGCAAATGAGGCTTAAACTTTCCTGTAGCATAAATACCATTAACATGCAGCAATTTTACAAGTATTCTGTGATGTCTATCAATATT
The DNA here is from genome assembly GCA_004027455.1 of Hydrochoerus hydrochaeris. Classification (NCBI taxonomy): domain Eukaryota; kingdom Metazoa; phylum Chordata; class Mammalia; order Rodentia; family Hydrochaeridae; genus Hydrochoerus; species Hydrochoerus hydrochaeris. The sequence goes on along the minus strand of PVLA01003983.1, from coordinate 60,707 downwards.
GGAGCTCTACATTCTGTGGAAACTTTTGTAGGGGGGGAAGAATTATTTTGTAGAACAACATGTCAATTATAAATTGATATTCAACCTAAGTAAGATAAAGGAAAATTTTACCTTAATTCTATGTGTAGACCTATTTGTAACTTAAAGGTTTTAAGTATGGACACCAAAAGTCATAATATTGATTTTCAATATACTTCAGTAGCATTAATTGACCTACCAAACACATATAGAAACGTTTCACATGGCAATGTTGAGTTTCTCTTGTTCTAGGCATTCATTACAAGTTAGACGTAGGCAAGAACAGGTTACTTAACGGCAGAAACAAACAGCAGCAGTGAACATGAACTTATTTTTATGCTAACATTTTAAAATGTCATATTGATTTTTGAACATTTGGCTATTTTCACAAAACCATCAAGTTAAGTGTCATGTATAAAAGTAGGCATTACTCGCCTTTTAGAAAAATCTTCAGTTGTACTGTTAATGTATCACTTGCTTCTATTAAAATAGATACACCTAACTATAAGGCTATCAACAAAAGCGAATATGAGTTGCTTTGTCAAATGATATGTTATATTTCCTTGTCACCAGTTTCTGTGGTTTTACTGCAGCAAAAGAGAATTTACATTCCTGTACTGTCCTTCTCATTTTCCATAGGGAGAATCCTAGCTTTAGCCAAATTAGACCCAAGATATCTACAGTGAACATGAAATCTAAGTCAGATGAGGCTCTGAGATGCCCTGAAAAGATATCGTCAAACTTATTCTGGAGAGGCAGGACTCTATTAAGGGTGAAAACAACAAGACATGGGTAACAGTAATAACAATAAATAGGTCTAAGAAAGTTGATATAGAAAAAAAGAAAAACATTTTAAATCATTTGCAAAAGTTTGCAGACATGTGGAGTAAATAGAAAGACTTCAGGGCAACTGGTACCAAGGACAGATTTTGTAAATGATGCACTCACACTCTATTTTAAGTAGCTATGGCATGGTATATGAATTGGACTGCCTTTAACCATTTTTCAAAGAAATTCATTGCACAATTTTCCAAATATTCCTTCATGCCAAATTGGTTCATCTTCCTAACAGTCTTCCAGGATCAGATGTTCAGTGTTTAGGTTCATTGTGTCCCAATTTTAAAGAAGATAGGATAGGATTCCAAAACAGGTGCTTCCAGAGTGCCCCTTACTATGGACACAAGAGGAGAGCAGTGGAATATAAATGTTCTTTGACTAATAATTGGGTGGTTTTACAATAAACCTTTTTTGCAAGTTGAAACTATCGTAAGTCAAAAAAATGCAATTGATTCACCTAACCTACTAAATAGCACAGCTTAATCACCATCTACATTGCAACATATCTTGTTGTTCACACTCGTGATCTCAGTGTGAATGCAAGCCAGGGGCCCACTGCTCTATGAAGTATTATGGGAATAACTGTACAAAATGTTATTAGCCTGGGAAAAAATAAAACTTCACAAATTCATTGCAATTTATATTGAATGCATATTGCTCCGATGCTTTTCATAAAGTCAGCAATTCCTATCTCAAACTAGTGTCATTTGAAGGTATATATAAAACTTATTAACATACGTGAAGTACTATTGATAATAATAGTTTGAAATTACAGTTTCCTTCTCTCATCATTCTTGTTGCACTGCTATTTTACACACATATTCAGGCACATGTTCACACACACAAAACCAAAATAGCCAAAAATTTTCTTAAACTCAATTTGCTAGATACACAATGTAAGGACTCAATAAGTACTCAAAAACTATTTTTAGAATTATGTATTATCTTTCTCCCACAACTGAGATCTTTATTCCATTCTGCATGTTTTTAAATCAAACCCATAAGTTTAGAAATAATGAATATAGTATGGCCAGCTGGAGCTACTAAAAGAAAACTATTTAAATTACATTGTAGAATTTTTATACTGTTTGCCTCTCCCTCTGATTATAGTTTTTAATGATTTGGGCAATCTACAAATCATGAAGATTATACAACTATTACATTGATTATTACAATTCACATACCATAAAATTCTTTGACTAACTAAAATTCTATTATAATATTAGGTGAACAAATTAGGACTTAAATTATATTTATAATTCCACTACTGAAATACATGAATAGTCACTCAATGAAACACTTGATGGAGGTATTGACAAATATTAATACTCACAAACATTGGTAAAACACATGATTATAGTTACAGTTCCCAGTTAAATACTTACATGTGCAAGAGTCATAATGTTTTCTTGGTTTTCTAAATAATGATTTTTTTTTTTTTTGCTAAAACTAAAAGTTATTCGATGCTGTTCTTCTCTTCTCTTCTCTTTTTTTTTCTTTTTCTTTCTCTCTTTTTTTTTTGCCAGTTAAAAGATTTAAATTCAACCCCACTCACTATTTGCCTGCTACCTGTAAGAATCATGGAGTGTTGGTGGATTAGTTGACAAAATATTACTCTTCCATGCAGCAGTCTCACTGGTGTTAAACAGTGTGGGAGCAACTGCTTGAACAGGTTCATTCATTAACATAAATATTTCTCAATGCCTATCAAATGGCAGAATCTGTGTATGGCAAAGCAGAGTCAGCCAAGGGTTATCAAAGTGAAAATCTTTTGTTATTTAACAGTCCAAATCCAATCTGCACCACATGTTTCTTTTACGGACACAAATATTTAACAAAACACATGTGAAATATTGATACACACTTAGAAATATTTCCAAACATCACATAATAACATTTCAGAATTGTTGTTACACAGATACAATTTCTTTTTCTTGTAGTCAGTGAAAAGAATTTAAAAAATCAGGGCCATTTTCGGGCATATTTCAGAGGAGAGCAGAATGCTTTAAGTGCACTTCAAGCATCTTGAGTATTCATCAGCTGAGTCAGTAATGGGCAGTCCTCCTCATCAGTAATATGTTCCCTGGGGCACACTCTGCTTGCAGGCCCAGAATTCATTCCTGTTTCAGCACTAGCCATGGAGGCCTCATGATACAAGCCCTGGGAACTAGAAAACCTTACTCTGGAGACTTTCACAACTATGCTGCAAAGTTTCTAAACTTTTCCTTAGTTTAATCCATGAGGTACTGGGCATGTAACAAATTCCGAGTCTTGCAATCATCCTCGTGTGGAAGAAGACAAGACAAAAAGATGAAGTAATTGGACTTTTAACCTCTGTTACGATTCACCCTCATTAACAGCTTGCTAGCATGAAGGCACAGAGGGCAGCAAGTACTGCCATGTCTATCTCTATGCCATTCACAAAGCCTACCCAACTTTAATCTTTCTTTCTTCTTTCTTTCTTTCTTTCTTTCTTTCTTTCTTTCTTTCTTTCTTTCTTTCTTTCTTTCTTCCTTCCTTCCTTCCTTCCTTCCTTCCTTCCTTCCTTCCTTCCTTCTTTCCTTCCTTCTTTTTAACAAGATCTCACTATGTTGTCCATGCTGGCCTAGAACTCACTATGTAGCCCAGGCTGGCTCTGAAACTGTGGTGACCCTCCAGCCTCAGCCTGGAGTGAAGTGCTGGGATGACAGGTATGTGCCACCATGCCCGGCGTAATTTATCTTTCCAATGAAGGAATATTTAACTGGGTTAAATTTGCATGTGCTTTATTGTTTATTTTAGTACACCACAATGAAATTACAGCCCTCAACTCACTCTTCATACCCTTGGGAACACACAGCTTTAACAACCTGAGGTTTGTTGTTAATTGAATGGGCCTGATCAGTGACGTGGAAGAGTCCAGAAGGTTCAGAAGTCACCTTTAAAAATGTGCCATGTCAACTTTTTTACTGAACAAATTTAAATATATTTTAACATGCAAAATAAGGCAAAATAGAGTAGCAATTATTAAACCTCACTCTCTGTATGAATAGCAATGCATATTTAATAATTTATAAACATTAAAATAAAGTGAAGATATTTAAATTTGGGCAGCAAGGAAACAGGACATACATGCACATGTAATTTGTTTCTGTACATCTGGCATTATCAAAGAGAGTAAAATGAACAGTAAGTAATGCAGGAAGAATGTATCTGACTATTTCTGGATGATTTTTATATTTTAATTCTGAGTAGGCAAACATTCAGACCAGATAGACTACTTTCCAATATGATTTCACAATTAACTACCCTACAGTGTATGAGTAATTCTCATTAATTAGAGGTGCTCAAAATTAAAACAGTAGAGTATAGTGGAGTGATTTATAAAACCGTTGAAGATTTAATCCATTTAATCTCCACAAATGGTGTTTCAAAACAAAATCTCATTGCTTTGTCTACTTTATAGTAAACACCTACATGCTGCTAAAAATATCTTCAAATGACCTTAATTAATTCACGTGTGTATCAGTTTGAATGTGCAATAACCCAAATAAAAATTTAGTTTCCATTTGAAAAAGCACATTATGTCCTCTTTTGTTTTAAGATTAATTTTCATTGCCTTAAACTGAATATGCATGTTATATAAATGGAAAAGGAAAAACTGTACTATAGAAGTTTGTACTTAATAGTTGGTTCTCAGATAAATGATATATTTAAAAATAAATGCATCATTACCATTTTCATTATCCAGGAGGTTTAGTAATAGATCTGTGATCTATATTAACTATCTCTGAAAGTATTATTCAAAACTTAAGAGTGAGATAGTCTAGGGGCTACTTTACCACATAGCACATTGTGCTTGAGATTATGGTCTGGAAGGAAAAATCTAAGTCAGAAGCATAGCTGTACTCATAAGCATCACTAGGGTGCCAGGGAAAACCTCCTATCATTCACGGATGAGACACCATGTTGTAGATACTTCGTCTAATTTTGCCTAAAGAGTAAAAGAGACTTGAAGTACAGACTGGATATTTTACTTAGTTACACTTCATTTGTGAAAATCACAATTTGATCTCACTACATTAAGCCAATAGGATGTGTATTAGAAGGACCTGCCTGCATATAAAGTGAATGGAGACTACGTAGGAATAACTTGCTCAGGAATGACTGAAATACACACAGCTAGCTCAGTAGGAAAAGAGCCATGCTGTTGTATCTCAACTGTTGTCATAGAACCATTTCACTGTAGAGCCTAAGAAAGGACCATTTTGAGAATAAGGACATCAGCAAGATGGAAGAACAAGAAATACCAGCCCTGGATACTAAATCATTACAAAAATGAGAAGAGATGCATTAGAAAGGATGAGAATGATTTAAATTTACCCAGCTTCACCCTTCACAAGGCAGAATAATGCATCACAAAGAGAAATGATTGTTTGACACTGTACTTTTCAGCTCGGGGAAAACCAAATGGAATCTGTTTCCAATGCTCTAGACTTGCAGCATGCTATGTGAGGGGTTGGGTTTTGTCTTACTTCGTATATCAAAAAATTAGCTTAGATCTAATGCCTAGAAACAGTTAAGAAACAGAGAAGGTAAATGGGTGGCTAACCAGGGGCAGGAATGCTCTGCAAGATTGGGAATGGGTACAGAACTTCAGATTTATTCATCAGGATGAATGGAATTGAAAAGAGCATGACTCAAAAAATTTTGGTATTCCAGTGCAATGTTTAGGGTGCTGGCTTCTGTTTTAACTCACTGAAAGTACTGATTTGATATGCATAGCTTTATATGGTCATCTACAAACAAGTAAAAAAAGGGACAGCACAGCTCAAGAACATTAGTACAACACGAAGCACTTGAGGATACTTCATATGGAAGGGGAAAGTGGAAAAGAACATCACTCTACCACCTCAGCTCCAAGCGTAATTCAGGTAAGATTTTACGAGCTTTGAAAAACAAGAGAAGTCAGTGAATCCCCTTTAATTCAAAAGTCTTCTTGCCAATTTCAAAGGAGACACATCTATAGAAGAGATTGGAATCTGTGATGAGCTTCTGAGTTGAATATATGCTGTTAAAAATCAGCAGAGGAGATTGTTTTTTCAAAGGCACAGGCACCAATATGAAGCTGGAAATGATATCAAAACTCAGAAAAAATTTACCTCATCAGTAAAGCAAAACAAATTTTTGTGAACCTCGCTAAACTTATGTATAAATTTTCTGAAAAATAAAGTAAACTAATCATTTCAAAGAAGACTTGTGAGTAGCACAATAGCACAGATGGTTAACTACATAACATAAGAAAGATGTTGAAACAAATAAACAAAAAATAAATAAAACCTGAAAATACAAACGAAGAGACAGAAAATATTTCTGTAAAAGTCCTAAAGCTAAGTAATATAACGTGATGTGAAAATTCAGTTCAGTAGTCAAGGACAAGAAAGAACTACTGAATGCAGAGACAGTTAGGTTGTAATTATCTTGTTATAGGAGCAAGAAGAGAAAAATGAGGATGAGCTTTAAAAATCTAAGGGAATTCCTGGATATCAGGAAACCAACCAACATATGGTTTATAAGTAGCCCTAAAATAATAAATGGGTAAAAATTTTATTTCAAAATTGGTCTAAAACTTTACAAATCTGAAGATGCATATGAGCACCCAGATTCAAAAATGATCTTTGTTTGCATATTACAGGATCTAATGTATAGAAAATTGTGAAGATTCATAATAATACTGTTACCTCTAATCAATTCAGTAAAGTCACAGGCTGCAAATCAACATGCTGTGATCAGCATGCTGTACACTAACAATAAATCATGAAATTAGGAGGAAACATTCTTTAAAACAATACCAAAACAAATTAAGTTCTTAAATATAAACAGTGAGGTTAAAGAAAACTACATAATTTTGATGAGATAAAGTTGAAAGAACAAAAAAGAGATGCACTGTTTTTCGGAATAGAAATTTAATAATGCTAAATATTAAAAGTAAAGAAGAACCACAGATTCAATAAAACCCCTGTTAAAATCTCTATGCAGATTTTTATAGAAATAGATAAAATAATCCTAAATGTCATGCAGATTTATAAGAAGGCTCTGAATTAATGAAACAATCTTGAGATAAAAGAGCAAAACTGAAGTTACCACAATTCCTGATTTCAAAATATTCTAAAGTTACAGTAATCAAAACACACAATTCTATGGCATAAAACAGATGCACAGGTAAATGGAAGCAGTTAGAGTGCAGACATTAAGCCTCCACTTGCAGCATCAACCACTCCACCATCTAACTCAACACCTCACTCCCCAGTGTACATCCAAAACCTTGTGGTTCTTTCATTAAGTTTCATCATGTATAAAAACAGAAATACAGCATAACCTCACTTACACATTACCTTATATGTGCAATCTAAAGAAGCTGATCTCATAAAATTTCAGAGTAGAGTAATGGTTACAAGACCAGGAATTTTAAAGGAAAGGAACGTTGGGAAAATACCAGTCAAAAGGAAATGAAGATAGGTGTGTGTGGGGGGGATTCTGATATTGTCTGGCATCATAGAGTAGAATAATTAACAATAAATTTCAAAATACTAACTAGAAGAGAGGATTTTCAATGCACTTATATAAGGAAATAAAAATTCATGGTGATACATATTTAACCTTTGTTGATTAAGATGCAGTATGCACATAAAGAAAATGCATACACCAGAACTCATCTATAAATAGGAAAATGACATGTCAGACCTCAGCATGACACCTTAATTCCAGTTTTCATAGCAGGATTATTCACAAAAGTCAAGCTATGGAAGCAGCTTCCAGGTTTGTTGATAGTTAAATGGGCAAAGAAAACAGTAAACATACTCAATGCAATATTATTCAATTGTATCAAAGAAAAAAGCCTACCGTATGTGGCAACATGGGGACCTTGGGGACTGTAAGTGAAATCAGCATGTGATAGATGGAACAGCAGTGCATGATTCCCCTGCACTGGCTATTTTAAACAGTCACATTCACATAAACAGAATGGAATGTTGGTGGTGAAGGACTGGGTGAAGGAGAAAATAGACTCATATTTAAATTATATAAAAGTTCAATGTAGCGTAAATTCTAGAAATCACTGAAAAATATTGTTCACAATAGCATATTTTACAGAATATTTGAAAGGGTAGATTTAATGCTGTGTTCTTATTATAAAAATAGAACTCAGAAAATAATATATTCTTTCTAATTCTAGGAGAGGTAAACAATTCAATTATAAAGTAAGACAACAGATTCTTAGGACTTTGGAACTAGTAACTGAAGAAACAGTGAAAGGGGTCCAAGAAAATTTGAGGGTGATGAGTGTTTATTATCATAGATAAATAAGTTTAGTTATTTATTATAGTTATTCATTAATAATAAATATGTATTAGTATCCATTGTTTATATTTATTACTATTAGCTATTAGAATTCATTTATTAAAATAAATAATATTTTGTCAATAGATATTTATTAGTATGAAAATGAATAACCTTCACTTACACATTAATAATCCTATAATAATCTTATAATCTTGTAATTTAAACATTATAACATTGTATTTTAAAACATTTTGATTATTGTGAAGTTTCATTTTAAAACTACATAAGACATGCATTGTTTAATATTAAAAAATGAAATTCTAAAGAAAGAAGATCTTATATTTAGAGCCAATAAACATGGAAGTTTCCTTCTACAATACTTGGGCTTCCAAGATTTTGAAAGTCATCTTTAGAGATCATTATAACTCTTTATGTATTAAAATAATTTTTACTTTTTCTAATAAATGGTCATAACTTGTTTTTTTAAGACATTAGCTACAGTGAACTCTATACTCATATGCAATTTGCATCATTTTTGATTATGTAAAATATAAAGTTTTCCACATAGACAGGAGATATTAGTTTAAAATATCCTATCATTTCTATGACTGTCCACAAAATAACAGTGGAAACAGAAAAAAAATCCAAAGAAATCATATGTATAGTATATATATATGGCTTCAAATAATTTAATTTTCTGTTTTTTATAATACATGTGATTTCAATCTACATTGTAAATGTAGCTTCATAACTAATGCATATCTGCAGGTCTTGGTGTCCTTTATGAAGGTAAAGGATCATAGGAGAATTTGCTTCATGAGATGAAACTATATAGCCTCAAAGAATGAAAGCAGGAACCAATTCTCTAAACCAAATTTCCTATCAACTAGAAGACTGAACTTCACATCAAAGGTACAAACTTCTTCAAAAACTTCCTCAAAACAGTAGACATACTATCAAGACAATGTCTTGGGACATATTCCTCAAGATAGGAGAATGAAATTATAGCTACATGTAGGCAATCGGATAGATAACAAAGGGATGAGTCTGGGATGATGAAATGTCAACAGAAAAAGCTACAGCAAGAGGTGGTCATCTGTGGGCTCTTGTGAGCCAGGCTGGAATTTCAAGGGCGTGAAGTGGGAGATGACCACAGTGGAAAGGCCCTCAAGTCGTAACACATAGAGACTCAAGAACATTCTTAATGCACGGGCCAAGCCCTGAATTCCCTAAGTGATAAAATTCCAGGAGACTTTTTACTCAATAGACAGAGGTTACTTTTACATAGTTCATATATTTATGCAGACATCCATTTCCTTGTCAAAGATCATAAAATTAAATACTTACAGTGTTAATGTTGTATAAAAAGTCCCCATGGTAGACATATTAAAAGGATCTAGATGGATAACTCTGAGGTGCTGCAAAAAAAAAACCTTCATCCTAAAAAATATTGAAATATTTTCAACTTAATAATTCTTTAGCATCTATGGACTGAATTTTGATCACTCCTTATGAGGCAATATGGGTTGTAAAACAGTAAATTATTAATAATTCTGAATTTTTTTTACTGATATGAAGATAATAATCCTGGCATTTCTGGTAATGACTTCAGATAGAAGCCACATACATAATTGAGATGTTTTATTAAAACAATCAAAAAACAAACAGCGACTCCTTCTACTTTGCTTCCAAGTTATACAATTAGATTTAGTGACATTTTGTAGCATGCGTATAGCAGCACTGGACACATTTCCTACTAAAGTGTCAAACCTTTGAACACACAGTATGTTCACCCCAAAAAACTGGAATTTTTGGATCTATAATAAACAATGCAGCACAGTACAAGCAAAATATTTTTTGTCTGAATATATAGTACTAAAACATAGCTGTGTGGCTGGTCAGACAGCACAGAACAGAGAATATTTAAAGCCTTTTTGGCCTCTTGCGGAAATGGCAGGGCAGGTAACTATCCTTCACCCACGTGTCCTAACAGCGAGGTTTTTGGTTGTCTGAACCACTAAAACGTAAAACTAGGATTGAAGAACAGTTCTACATGTCAAATGGAAGTGGTATGTAGGTGATCAGGCTTAAGAGTACATTGAATAAGTAGTGAACAAATGAATAGCCTTCACTTTCATAGTAATATAGTTTATTCATATGAAGTGGTGGTTAGGTTGGATGGTCAGGGACTCAGTGGTTGAAAATTTGATGACAGAGATCTGGAGAAAAGGGACTTGTAGAGATCTTTTTTGTATCAGTGAAAATTATAAAGATATTTGTATCTTACTCAACAAAGGGTCGCCTCAGTAGAAGGGTATAAATAACGAACTGGGTAAGATGAGCTCTTGTGCAGATGCAGGGCACACTCTTTCCCCAGCCATCTGTGTCCCTTCTGGGTGGGTTCGTTAAAAAAAGCGGCATAGTGGAAAAAATGAAAGTTGTATCGGTGATCTGCTGTTTAGTTAAATTCCATGGAATGATAACCACCATTTGTTGTTTTTAAATTTTCAACTACAGTTTCTCCTACCTTAAGCCATAAGTAGTTGCATGAAGTAGGAACTGTGTGTGTCTGTGTGTCTGTGATGGTATATACTTTTATGTGGCAGAAAGTTTGTATTTAAAATTCCACATACACATACAAGCTCTTCAAAATGAACTTTTGATCATGGAGAAAAATCAGACACTGCTGGGAAACAGATATACTAGATGTCATTGTGCTTTTGGAGAAAAGCCATCCCCTAACCCCTTCAGTTAACACACCTCTAACTAAGGTTATAATTGTAATTGTACTCTGGGAAAGGAAGCAGAAAACATGAAATGCAAAAGAAAATACATTCCACATTAACTGATTAGCTATTCTTTATGCTATTCTTTAGAAAACATTTACTTTTGAAAGCAGTAATTTATTTTTAATTATATAAATCTAAAACATTTAACATTAACATCTACTGAGAAGAAAACAGTCTCACCAATAAAAATAATTTCATTATGACAACACTACCAATATTCACATCAGACTTAACTGATGCAGTATATATTTCTTTTTATCTTTTATCAAGTCACTGATAGGTTCAGAGTTGTAAATAACACTAAACCAATGGAGGTACAGTCTCACTTATGCCATGCCCAAATTACAGTCCGGAAAAGCAGGAACTCACAACTCATGGGGTAGATGTTTAGTCAATTGTTTAGCCAATGCAATTTAAGAATTCACTGTATTATTCTTACTTTCTGCTTTTGCTAAGTGAGAAAAATCCTGTGACTGTTTTAATGGACTTGCAAGCAATTGGTTGTTCATAGAACTAACAGGCTTAACTCAGGGTCTTCTCACTCTCCAGCTTCAAAGCCCTGCCCTTTCCTTCTGTGATTTAATAAACAACTCCCAGGGAAATGGTAACACATAAACTTTTCCTCAAGCTCTGCTTTCTAAGGAAATCAGGTTAAGGTACTTTCTTTTGATTTTTAAAAAGCAATTTTTTTCCTCAAAAAATGTTATTAACCAAACTTCAAAACCTGAATTCTTTAATAGAAATAATTTCTCATTTATAATGAAAACCATGATTCTACATTTCTCGTCAAATTTTCCACTACTCTTCTACATTAAATTCAGGCATTATTTTGAGCATCTGTCAGCACATCACATTGATCCAACTTCTTAATGTCCTTCCTTTGTTTTTCTATTTTGGAAATCTTACTCTTCTTCATGGTTTCACCTCTGTCCTTTGAAAAGTTTCCATAAAACTCAACTTACCTTTTTTTTCCTTTTCTCCAAATCAAAATAATTATTGTGGACGCACTCATCAACTAGGACGTTATCCTGAGTATATTAAAATGTTGGCCAATATTATGCCACTGCTACGGCCTCTTTAAAACCCTTAATGTAAGAAATCATGACTTTCACTTTTGCCATTTTTGAAATAAACAAAGTAGTTTATACTGAAAATTTTGTAGTTTGTGAAAAAGAACAGGTTTCTGAGACTGCATTTATCATCTGATTTTACTTATACTCAGAGATTTACTGCAAATAATGTTACTCTACATATTTCATGTACTTTATTTTAAATTTGACACTTTTCCTGAGTTACATCAACCCCGATTTCTATTTACTACACCCAGAACCCAGATATGGCTGCTTGAACAGCTAAACTATGGAAATGCGCATAACTTACAACAGAAGTACTATATCCAGTCTTTTTCTGTTGTTCAGCTTAAAGAAAAGTATCAGTGATTCTAAATGTTATTGGCGATTAAGCATGCTGTGAGGTGTGAGAGTGCCCCAAGCACTGTGAGATGCTCTGCATGTCACCCCCTTTCCACTACAGTATAGTATCCTCCAACCATTTGAAACATCAATCAGATGTTATCTAAGGTTGAAAACCATGGTCAATACAAGTCATTTCTTGGAAAAGTCAATTGGACAGTTTCACTAAATATTTTCTCTTGCGTGGCAGGATTTTGTTGCAGTAAAAGAGTAGTGAACAGATGCACACAATTTTAAAACACCTCTCCCTTCTCTCTCTGCACACTCATGCAGCATTTACCATCAGGGAAATATTTTGAGAGATTATATTATTAGGAATTTCATCATGACTCAAACAGAAGTTGTGTACTTACACAAACCAATATAGCTATGAAAGCAATGTAATTGTAACGGACCACCAGGAACCTAGGAATGGAGACTTATTCGGGGTTTGTGGGTGACCAAAACATCATTATGCAACATACACCTCTGTATGTGTGTGTGTAGGTTCATACATATATAAGAATATTTTTTTTCTTAAAGCATCAACAAATTTACATTTGTATGTTATGAGTGTTTCATGTATGTATATACATATTTTAATATATTTGCAAACACATTATGCTGCCAATGATGATAAATATAAACTTATTGGAAAAGTTTTGTTAATTTTTAAATTACCATCAGATTATGAATTTACACCAGAATGACAGTCTATGTATTTTAGAAACAATACAGTTTTCTAACATATGTAAAAACAGTGTAGCATTGTTCAGATTTTCTTCAGTGTTTGAGCTAAACAACTACACAGTAATCTGGTTAGAAATAATTGGAGACCTGTAGAATTCCAAAGGGCAGCTAGCTCAGGCTCCTCCTTGATCACTGATGTGAGCTATGTAGCACTTAGAAAGAATCATTCAATCATGGTTTGAAAAGCACTAGTCTAGGTCTTCAGATAAGACCTTTGAGGTGGAAGTGACATTTCTATGAATAACAGTGGTATTACAATACAGAGATACCTGCTAGCATATGACATCTGAATACGTTGTCTTGTTTCTAGTCTCTTATCTTGTAACTTTCCTTACTAATCCCAGTTCCTGTCCACATTGCCACTCTATCCCTTCCAAAGTGATCCAAAGTGTTAGCTTGACATTTCAAAGCATAAATATCATAATGGCTTTTTCATCACTCATGTAATAAAGGCCAGTATCTTTAGCATTTCCCACTACACCTGTGATGATCAATCTTTTCTCTACTTTTAAGCATCATCTGATTAAAACACTACTAAAACATGGCAAATCCTCAGAATTAGCATTATGGGGTATCAACCTGTATCATCTGTTTCTTTCTCCAAATAAAATACAAGCTAATTAGGCAAGGGTGGAACTTTACCTTTCTCCCATATAAAAGTACTAGATTTGTGAACACTATTTAATTTGCCTTGTATAACTTTTGGCAACAACATTATGTTGTATTTATTCTCATTAAATTCAGATATTTTCCATTTTGTTTATCTCTAAAGAAACTCCATGACACTACTTCTGTCTCATCTTGTAAAATTCTTTTTGAAAAATCTGATGGAATTTGCTTCCAGGTTTGGACAAGTAATTGACTCTCAATTAGGAGGATGGTGCCTAGGCCATAGATTTGAGAACCTGTCAAGCAACATTAAATGAGGAAAATACTTAAAAATAATGATAAACTTACAAAATTAAGGTAGCATTTTTCTCAGATATTATTTAACCCACCTTATTTAAGCTTAGTTCTACAAACCTATCATTTCTGAGGTTTAACTAGAAATTTTACATGTGTACATTTTATTATCAATTACTTCAGTTTCTTACATTGCTACATACATGGTCATGCTTCTGTATTTAGCAGTTTTTAGAGACTTTTTTATTTTAAAGGTAGTAGAAATACAACAGAACAAAGCCAATTGAGACAGTGCAGTGGATTTGGTACAGAACTTCACAGCAGGTTACTGGGATAACAGTAATAGGGACCATAGTATATCTCGTTATCTTCACAATAGTTGTCTAGTCAATTAGACATAGCAATATCAAACCAAAGGCAGAACATTATAAAGTCAATCGAAAGAGAATATTGAATAGAGTAAAGTAATTAATCATAATGAAACAAAACTGAAAACAATACTTGCTTTCAAAGAGAAGATAGAGGAGACCACCCCCATATTTGCTATATTGCATATACTCATACTCCCAAGAGATGCTCAGATCTCTGTCCCCAGGTGCTAAGGGGTGGGGGAGTTTGGGATGTTTGATTCCAAGCCCGCGCACCTGTAGGCTCACAGGAGACACTACTGGGTCTGTTTCTGGCTCACACCGGAGGGAGGCGCTTACCCAGGGGGTAGTGGGCGAATTTTAGAGACTTTTATTTCAGTTATGTGTTTAAATCAAAATTTGAGGAAGTCTACTGAGGGGGACTGTCATGAAACCAAAGATTAAACCTGTGCAGTTATTGACTGTAATGAAATTATACCAGTCCTTATAGACTTCTAGTTCTTAATGGGGATATATTGACAGTAAAGCAGTCAAAATTATTTTAAAAATTAAATGTAGGCTTTGGTTTAACTCTTTAACTAGTTTATATGATTTTCCTTGTAGTTTTAAATGAAAAATACAGATGAATTTCCCACAAGACCTGAAATGACTCCAGATTTATAAGGAGCTAAGCTCTGAAAAACTCCTTTTGACACCAAAGTGCTTCACCAAATGAAAAATCATTAAGTATCTCCCCTCATACACTCAAAAGGCCTAAATTAATGCAAAGAGCACAAATTCTAGGATCATACAACTTTAGTGAGGCAGAGTGGCCCTGCAACACCACTCAGGTAACTGTAATTACAGTAATTTGCTCATGGTTAGCAATTCTACACTAACAGTCTTTTCCCAGGGAGACTGTTCTATGAATTTATAACACTGCTGTTGCCTTCAGAGCTTTATGATATTAAGTTAGAGAAAAAAATCAAAGCTGACATTTTAAGGAAGTCAAGCTGTTAATGCCCATTTGATTATTTTAAAAATCCATGGTATGAAATCTCTTCCTTTTTTCTTTTTCTTTTTTTTTCTGTTAGATAAAATGTTCTGAAGGCATTGTAAAATGACTGAAAAGACCACCAGTTCAAAGGACATAATTTTACTGGAATTGAACTAGATTTTAATTTTCCTTCTTACCAAAAATTTGAGGCAACAATATAAAATGACAAACATAATTTGAAGAGAAAAGCATGTATTAAAAGTATTTTAGCAAAGTTTTGTGAGTGAAAGACATGTTTATTTGACAAGAATGGAAAGAGCTTCAGTCCCATTCTTTGTTGTCTTATATATAATAACTTTGTATCCAGTTCCTGAAATTATAACACATAAATGCTTAGTGTCTTTGGTTATATGGTGTTATAATTCATTTTGGGGAGCTCTTAATAGTCTGTTTATGCTAAAGGTAGTGATTTTAAAAAGATCTATTCTTGCCTTTGAATTAAAACATATGCAATTATAAAAAGACAAACACTAAAAACGTTTCCTTTCTTTACTGACTTTCGATCTTACCAGGAAACAGTGGCCTTTTTCAAATTATATATACATAATTCACTTACTGCTTACAATTTTTATAGTTCTTTGAAAATGCAGAATTAACTCGGTTACAGTAATATTGTATTACATTACATTAGAATTGTTCTTTTTTTTCCATGCTCATAGTACATGTTTGTAGACAGTTTTTAATAGTTTTTTTTTCTTCAGAATATTTTCTACAGAAATTGCTGTTTTCAGGCTGTCTTTGTCATTCAAGGGTGTCCTCCAATGGATATGTAAAATGGTTCTTACCGTACTAATATCCATTATTACTTTTTTTCCTAAGTCAAGCCTGTGACAAATGTATGGTGCTTGGTTTTTTTTTTTTAATTACTGTCAATAATTTACTTTTTAACATTTACCACTTCCAGATTAAATTTATATGCTTTTAAGCCTTTGATTTCGATGGATATAGCTTGGATTCATAGGTCTTAAGTAAGCTAAAAATATCCTAGGAACCAACTTTTGTATGAAACATAGATGCTAGTAAATACCACAGAAATGAGATAAGTCCTCCTATAATCTATCAAGTTATATTTATGTGTTGATTCAATTAGGCTTCCAATCAACAAGGGGATATTTGTATATTCATTAGACTGACTGGACACTAAAAAAATGCCTAAAAATACCTTTTGGGGAAACTAGGCTTAATTTAGATAAATTTACAAATTATATCTTGGATTATCATTATTATTGGGAAGTTACAACAACTACTTTTCCATTCTTTCTGAGAACTATGTAGTCTGGAAATGGATGGAAGCAATATGGTTTGAAAAATTTTGACATAGTATACATCTCTACATCTGTGTATTTATCTATCTAATCTACCTGCTTTCCTACAGACAAAAATCTCTGAAACTGAATAGTACAATATTTCATACAAATTCATCCATATATTATTTAACAATGAAATGAGTCAGTATTTTCCAAACCCTCTGTTGGGGTACCAAAGTCCTTTTCTCTTTCTAGAATGAAACTAGTTGTTCATATTAAAATTATATATTCCTTCCTCCTTCCAGTGCTGACAAGAGCAAGCTACCACAGATTTGTAATTATGAGGGCTCTGTCCTTTTTGCTTCAAGGACATTAGCTCTTCTTCTTACTGTCTATATTTCCAATCCTTTCTGTGACTCCAGTTTTCTCATCTAAAACATGTTGATAACAGTAATAATAACAGCACTTACTATGTTGCAAACTCCAAGAGCACACAAGGAGGATTCAGTGAATGCTTCCTGAGATTAGTTAGAATTCTCTCCTTTATTCCTTAGATGCTCTGATCAGTCTTTGCTATGACCTTATTTATATGGTGATCACAGCAATGGCAGCTTCCTGGGACTGCATTTTTGTGTATCCTAACATTCTACTGAGTATAATACTTCCTTGCTAAAATTACTACTGGAAATAAACTAGTGTGGCTAAATCAAGGATGAGGGCCACATTGAAAGTACAGGTGTGCAGAAGCTTTAGCCATCTTCTGGACTTTATCTTCTGGGGTCATTTGTTCACCTGCATTTAGCATTTAATTGTCACTCAAATGAATACATCATTAAACAAAAGGATGCTTATATATTTGCCTCATTAAAGGCAATCAGATTATTATTCCCAGTGCAAATCTGCTGTTATTTCTAAACTGATTCTAATACAGGTTTAAATTGTTAGAGAAAGCTTGGGTAAAAATGCCTAGAATGGTATCTGGGAACTCCACTCAGATTTAGATTAGCTTTTCTTTGCCTGATTTCATTATCATGCATAATTTCTGATTATGAATGCAACCCTATACTGTCAGCATTCTATAGTGGACATGGGCATTGGGCTGATCATAATACACTCCTGACTGCTCTTTAGTTACAGAACCCCAGATTTTATTGAGGTGTCCAGTCCCATGCATCACACAACAGCTACATGCTTCACAGAAATAGGAACCAATGGCCAGCCCTAAGTGTTGGCACGGTTGCTCCAGGTAATCAATATTCTTTGTCATTCATTAGCACAAGAATATGTAGGTGAACCAATTCTAACCAATCCACCAACTTGCCCTGCAAGTTGCCTAGATTGATTTTACAAAAACAGTTTTTTTCTTTTATGAGAAAAGTCATAAAAATGTATTTTTCTCTCTGCCTACTAACATGATCATGTCTGGAAGAGACATAACTTCCTCATATATCTCAACATCGGTCAAAATAAACCCTTAGAGTACCAAACTGAGACAAGAACAGTATTTGGGATGTATTTGAACATGTCTTTTACATATTGGATGATTTTTCTATACATATGAGTTATTTAATGGAGATAATTTCTCACATTACTTGATTTTTGAAAAACAATGAAGCACTCAGCTTTGACAATTATTAGCGCCTTCAAATTACTGTGCCTTGAGTAGTTTTTTCATCTTTCTAATATCCCTCATTAGTCTATTCATGAGAACAATTTCCTGTGGATGATTTAATATATTATTGTCTGGTCTAATTATGTGCTTAGATTCATACATGAGCAGATTAAATAAAATTGTGGAATTAACTATGAATTCTGGTTGTCTAGCATTTACTATAAGTGGTAGTTGCTTTTAATCCACTGGGATATTGAAGTCAATGAATCATTTGGATTTTGTAATTGAGTCTTTCAGATTCTGCCACCTACAAACAGGTTATAAAGTGAGGCCAATGATTTTCTCTATCTTCATCTCTTGATGTAACAAAAATAATTTCCTTCAGTTTATTCCCTTTGAAATCTTGTAAGTCTTCTTGATTAGTTAATGATCTCTTGAATCAATATTAAGTGCTATTAGGTATAATATCTAATAATAATAGAATTTTTATACTCTCGGAACTTATCTTGATAGAATAAATTTAACATATTTGCTACTTTTTCACATGCACAAGTTATTATTTATTAAATCAATTATACCAGTGTACAGTTTTACATCAATGATGTCTACTGAATTATTTGAACCACTATTTACTTTTAAATCTTCAATAATAGTAAATAAACTAAAATAATAAATATCACCAGTTATTTCTGGGTCATGTAATCCCAGATGATCTGATCTTATTATGTTCATTGCTACAATTTTTAAATTACTTGTGACCAATATATAGTCACTCATAATCAAGAACAGACAGTTTAATCAGCATATGTAATTTTATATAAGCCGTTTGATTATAATCATGTAAAAATAATATGCACAGTGAGAGGAAATGAAGAGAAAATGAAAATGAGTTAACAATTGTTTGAGAATGATTAGGGTAAATTTTTCCTGTTTATCTTCATATTTGCAATTTTAATGAAGAATTAAGCAGCAACAAATAAGAAAGCCCCATTGTAAATCTACTGTAGAAATTGGTTGATTGTTTTAAATTTATGCATATGCCTTTTCAGTGAGAACTGAGTTGAAAAATATTAATTTTCTGAAACATAAGATTTTGTAATAATTCGTACATGAGTACAGTGGTACCCTCAAAAACTCCAGCCTGGCCCCTTAAAACAACATGACAAACCTCAAGAACCCAATTCACACCCAGGCCTCAGACACTGCTAAATTTCTAGTGATTAACAAGAAACTTTTCAATCTATGTATAATCAGTCCTCACCTCTGTATCTTGTCCTTTCTAGATTCTAAACTTTGATTCTGTTTTCATATATTCATGAGGCTGCACTTCTAAAATGGATTTGATGTTGTTACCAGCTTTTACCAGCATTTGCAATTCATGTTTCCCAGCAGATAATCCAATTTGTGTTCTCGTCTTGCTTTTCAACCCAATCTTACCTTTATTGGAATATGCTTTATGACCTGCTTTTTAGCTTCTTGGAAAACAGCTCCTTTGTTTTTTCTGATCAAGAAAAAAGTGTTTGTATCAATATTAAAACAACAGAATAGACATGAAAATCTAACTGATTTCTCTGGTTAAAATTCATATTGTGCTACAGGCATTACAAGTGATTTATGGAAAATGTAAAGATCTGTTACAAATAAAATGATCAACCCATTCTGTTCAGGAAATGATGCCATCTTATTTTTATAAAATAATAACTGGATGTACCTGTATCAATTATCAGGAAATAAGTGTTTAGAAAGAAAGATGATACCTTGAAAAACAGGAACAAAACTAAATATAAGTTTTAATTACAAGACATCTGAGATGCCTGCTGCAAGAAGTCATACATTATCTTCTCTTTATTATCTTTTTTTCTTACTTAGAAAGACAGCCAAGTATTCCTTTACATGGAAGATAAAGTAGGCTTTACTTGGATGCATGAACACATAGTCAGGTGTATATTTCATGACTCCTGTACATGAATCATTCAAAGTCACCTACCTTCTCTGGAGACTTAGCCCTTACCTAATGGGAGTTGATAGTCTAGGATTCTATTTCCCACTCAAGTCAACATCTCTCATAGATTGCAGAAAATAAGTGTCCTAACTGAGTCTATGTTTTACTTAACTCCTTTTCCTGCCCTTTTAGTCACTCATTCTCACATGAGTAAGGATGCCAGATAAAGACTTTGAAACTGACTTGAATTTCAGAAAAAGAATGAATATTATTTTAATATCAGTATGCCCAAAATACTGCAAATAAATATTCAGTTTATATGAAATTCAAATTACATTACACGTGTTATATTTTTCTTTGCTAATCTGAAAATCTTATTCCTAAAGGAAGTTCTAAAACAGTATCTATTTTAGATGCTATCTAAATACTATTTTAGATAGATAGTATCTAAAATATTCTTGTCTCATGAACTATTTCTGGGAAACTTGACCTTAGATATGCCAATTATATACTGTCACATTACTGAAAATATATTTCAGAACTATATTTACAAATGATAACACATGTGAATATGTGAACAGCTGCATTATACAAAAATAAAATTAGAAATGGTAAAAGCCAAAATGCTTGAGTAATTACCAATAGACAAGGGAATAAAACTTGTGAAATAATTATTTCTAGTGGTTTCAATTTACACTGACATTCCTGTACTATCTGCAAATTATAACGAAATTTTACCTTTATATTTCTGGTAAGGTTAATTACATCTTTGATTTTGTACTCATCACTGCTAAGCATAAATGAACCATCTTTTGATTTCCTTATTTTGTTTTGTTATTTTTATAGTGATACTGATTGATTCCAAGTAATGTTTATATGTAGAAAAAGGCAGAAGTCCACACAGATTAAAAAGTAATTTATCAAAAGAGAAGCATCAGCTTCAGGCACATTTTTACAGGAGAAGAAAAAATAAAAGAGGAAAAACAAGTAGGTAGACACAGAGATAGTAATTATTGCTTTACAGTAAGTTTAAATTTAAATATCCATCATAGATAAGATGTAAAGTCATTGGAAGTTAACATTAGGCAATTGATTGTTGAATTTTTCTTCTGGGCAATTACATAAGTAAAAGAAGCTTATTATAGCATACACTGAATATATGAATATTTAGTTTGCAATTGGGCTTCAGAGAAAATAGCATAAGTACAATATAAAAACAATAGTTTTTATTTTGAGTTTGTAACTATAAATACAACAAAAGTAGAAATGATTTTGGACTGAGATGCAAATGAGACCTCTTATTCTACTCCCATCAGATAAAATCGGACAAGCCACTCTGTATACTTTCTTATTTATAAAATGATATGTTGTAATAAATGGCTTTTATGGACCCTCCAACTCATAAATTTAATTACTATTTTAAAAACTTGAGATTACTTTATGATAACTATTCAATTCTAGATTTTCCTTCAGCAATAAAAGCAAATAAACAATGTAGAAAATGTCTTATATTTTACTAAATGTGTTTGGCAGATTAACCAAACCTAACTTTACAGTGAATTATTAGACTACCACTTCCTTTCAAGTTTTATAATCATACTTATTCTAAGACTTCTAGTATCATAGCTGAAAATTTGTAATCCTATAGTAAAATACTAACATATTTCATGAGGTAATACTACATGGATATATATATATATATATATAATTTTATAATGTCATAACCCCAAAATTAAATTATTCAGTCTACCCAAGGTATAAGTTGTGAACTTTTTCATTATTTATCTGAAGAAATACTTGTTTTGGATCTTTATACCCACAACTGTCTAGAGAATTTTGGTACTGGGTATCTAATCACTAAGTAGTGTAAAATAACATTATTAGAATGCAATCTTTAATATGAACTTAATTGGTTAAACTAGAGGAGATTGCTAAATGAATCCTTCAATTAATAATTAAGTACACATATGGGAAAAATCAATGAAATAGACAGATTTCCAGTGCCAGCATCTTTCAACTGTCTTTGAAGCTGCGAAACTCGAGTCTACTGTGAAACTCTGAAAGGACACCAGGATCCTGGCCATAAATTCTAGGGGCTGCCGAAGAGACAGAGGCAAGTGTCAGAAACTATAAAGCTCCAGCCTCGCTGACTAGGAGTAATGCTTATTATTTTTAATGCACTGCCATGAATTTTTTGCACTGGATAATTTCTTATCTTTGCTGCTCACAACGAAGGCCAAGCAATTGTGGGTGGTTGGCAGTAAATCTACATCTGTGAATCAACCCTCCAAGGGCCTTATGAAAGACAGTAATGAATTCAACACACGGCGCTGGTCCTAGAGGCAGACACAGGAGCATCCTGACAGAGAAGAGTCAGGTTTTTGTAATAAAAATTAAGTGCTGAATCACTGTGTGAATCACTGCTGCTATTAACTGCTTTGTCCTGGCTTAAACAGACTCATAAATGCATGCACACTTGCGTGTGTGCACACACACATATATACACACACACTCGACTTCATGTTTATAAAGACACATTATTGAACAACCGTCACTTGTTTGCTTTCGTCTCTTAAAACACGATTTTATGCCCAGTTTTTTTCTTAGAGAGACATAATCAATGGAACATCAACTTTTTAGTCATCTATAGCTCAACTGCTTTTTGAGAGAAAGTAAGATGTGATGATAATTTTAGAAACTATCCTTCAGTTATAAATCTGTTTACTCACAGGTTTCATAATGAAGAGATTATATGTATATATATTTCATTGGTTTCCTCTTCAGAAACAATGTGTCATTATCTTTGCACAGCATTCTATTGTACTTCTATGTCTCATTTCTGGGAGTATAGGGATTATTACTCTTTCACAATTGCTGGAAAGTTAGGTGAAAAATGCATATACCTAAAATATAAATAAATATTGGATGACATAAAAAATAATTCATGATAAAAATACATAAATTCATCCCAATTTACCCCTGCCCTGCCTATAGAAGACAAAGATATAAACGCTACTTCTGTGTAGATGTGTAGTGAGGAGTTCAAGTCCAGAACCTCACACACTGAGGGGATGCGCTCTACCCCCCTCCTACATCCTCAGGCCAAAACTACTTTAAATAGCATTAGAATTGAATTAGAAATAAACTGTATATTAGTATTGTATCTCAATCAGGGTACTAGTGTTTGTTTTCAGAAGTGGTAGCTAATTTATAGAGAAAGTTAAGTTTATAGTTAGGTATATTCATGTGTTTTTGTATAGATTTGTCTTTGTAAACTAGCTTCTCTCTGTAGATAGGATATTTCATAAATGAAAATGAAGAAACAAATAGAACTTAAATGTCAACATTTGAAATAGACATTGTGTATATTGTATGATTTTATTGTGCACAGTAAGTAGCGCAAAAGTGGGGTGTAAATCCTGCAGAGCACAAAGTGAATTCCAGCACTGTATTTTCCAGCACTGTATAAATTAAGGAGTGATTTTAACAAAAGAAATGGAGACACTTTTTGTGGGTTTCTTGCAAGCAAAAATTGTAAGGTCAAAACGAATGTTATCTTCTCTTGTCTTTTGCTGCTATTGTTGGTGGTGTGTGTGTGTGTGTGTGTGTGTTCTAAATATGCACTTGGAGTTACACTATGGAGAAATCAAGACCATACTTGAATATCCTGACACAATGTGGCTTATAAAGAATGAATATTTCTTACTTTAACAAATTACTCTTACAAAATACATTTTATTTGGAAGATTTCATTGTACTCATGAAACACAACTTAAAGAAATTACAGTGGAGATTTTTTTGTATGCAAAATGTGTAATTTTTTCACAAATTAATTTTTCAAAGAAAGACTTGGTAAGAAAAGATACCTATATATGTGATACGTGTGGGTTATAGAAATAAACACAGAAAGAGATTATAGAAGTGACAGTTTTCTCAACTGCCCAAAGAAAAATCAGATGCTTTTCCAAAGACATGTTCTTTCTATTTCAGCAGATGGATGTGTGTAATGATATTACTGACTAATATGCCTTAATTGATGATTAAGTGAGGTAAAACTATTTTAGTTTCACAATAGTGATATTCAGGCAGTGTTTTTGGATTTAATAAATGGCTTACTAAAGAAATACCAAAAACCTTTTCCATGACATGAATGATATTTTGTACAATAACACACAATGTGTCAGAGACTTCCTATCTTTAGAATTTCTAATCTGGGCTCAAATATTTACCAAATGAAGGAGTTGTGGGCTATGTATCTTAGTTGCCCACTTAGTTGTATTTGTGTAACAATAATTCTTAAAATGAAACTTTTCATAGAGAGCTTGTAATTGGGTAGAATAAGATGCATGTAAGCAATTTATGTTTAAGTTTAAAAAATAGCAGTTATACTATATTTTTAATATGTTCTGATGGTTTCACAAACTACATAGCATCCTTGAGGCCAAATTTAGGATCTCAAAACACAATTCATACACAGGAATTTTGCAACTTTTTGTCTCTTACATAATCATGGCAGGTTTAATTTTTTATGGATTAGTTCTTTTTTGAACTGAAACATTCTAAAGCAGATTTTGCAATATGGCAAGTTTGACAAATAAAATATTTATTGAAAATCTCCATATGGGGGCTGGAGATTTAGTTCAGTGGTATATGTGCCTGCCTGGCAAGCTCAAGGTCATGAGTCTGATTCCCAGTACCAAAAAAAAAAATCTTTATATAGATATTGTAACTAAAATTTTATACTTTTGCTTTCATGTGATTAATTACCAAGTCAATATATTTCTTGATTTTTAATTATTTAAAAGTTGTTTTTAAAAAGATAGATCATTCAGAATTTTAGAAGGTATTTCTAGGAAAATTAGAGGTATTTTATTACACTATAATTCTAAGACTAAAGGAAAATCATGCCATCTAATGGCTACTCGATCATTTTTCTGAATCACATGCTCTTTTACTTAGAGCTATGGCCTATACCTTCAGAAGATTCAAAGGAATCTTTTCAAGTCACAAGGAACAGGACAGCACCTTCAGAAACTAATAACATTTCAAGAAATGGGTTCCAAATAGTGTTTTGCTTTTTTTTTCAGCAGTCAGAATGAAAGCATAGAACTTTAGCTCTGAACCAGGTTATAAAGAGCTAGATTCCATGTTTATAAAAATACTTTTAATTGTGTCCCATTTTTGAATACTGTATAGCAAAATTTAAATCACTTACACAGCAGCTAGGTAATATTTTAACGTTAGTTCATCTTCATAAAATGTATTATTGTTTACTAATCGCTTATAAATGTGTTTTCTTATTGAGTTTAAGCAGCTTTATATTAATAACATACTTAATAAAGTAATTTTACTAAAGAGAAACATCATTTTCGTTGACTATATAATTAATTATTAAAGAGTACATCTAAAACCTGAAACCTAGTTTGCAGATGTCAGGTTTATTTATCTTTTTTTGTGAAAAATTTTATGTTATTACCACTTGAAAGCCAATAATTTAGAATACAATTGTATAGGAAACTCTGGAATTGGAGCACTGTTCAATATGTGAAAGTTTTGAATTGACATATATGTATTTCCAGTAGATAGAACAGACATATAGTATTCTGCCTAAGAAGAATTAATAAAATAAAGCATTTAAATTTTGAAAATATGACCTAAAATCTAGTAGGTGTTATACTGCTTACAATTCAACAGTATCTATAGATCTTATTACAAGTTCTTAAATTTTAATATTTTATATAGTACAAAATAATATTTCTATATGCACAAATACTTCTATATATTTCTGATTATTAGACACAAAGAATCTAGATATTCTCTCCTATAAATGAGAAATATTCCAAAAATATCCAGTATACACTGCAATCCATAAATCATTTCTCTCTTCTTAGACCAGTAATATATTCAGCATAGTTCAAATACGGATTTTTAAAAAAATATGTTTGAGTATCATTAAATGTTTTATTTTTAATGTTTTTTTTCTTTTTAGTATAAAGGCATCATTTTATTTTCTCATTCATGATTATTTATCCTAGTGGGAAAGCAATTTCATACTCCTAGACAATCAAATATTAAACAATTTTTAAAATTACCTGTATTTTGGGAAACACAAAGTTTAAAGTATGGAAAACCATCAAAATACTACAATATATAAGGATGACAGATTAACATTTTCAGATTAAGGATTTCGGCTGGTTTAAAACAGATTCTGAAGAAAAGAAAGAGACTTAGTAACTTCAAATCACTTTTAGTAGAATATTTGAATTTATTTTTCAAAATGCCTTAAATAATGCATGCCAGGTATTAAAATCTTGGAGAGAATATTTCCCCCCGGTACATAAATTTTGTCTACAACTGTGGCCTATCTTCCTCAGCAGAGAAGACTAGAGGGAGATACATGGTTCCTTCTACCTGTACTGGAAAAAAAAAAAAAAAAAAAAAATATATATATATATATATATATATATATATATTGTCCTGAATTGTGATGTGTCTTAGTAGTGCTTATTTATTACTTATTCATAAAAAGTCACTTGATACACAAGCATATTTTACTGTGGTAAGATAGATAACATAAAATTCACTATTTAAGCAATTTTAAACATGCAATGCAATAGCACTAATACATTCACAATATCCTAACAGCATTGCTGCTATTTCCAAAATCTTTTCCTTTCATCAAACAGCAGCTCAATAACTACTAAACAGCATTTTTCCAGTACCCACGCCATTTCCAGTACCCATTTTCCTGTTCCCATGCCTTAATAATTTCTAAGCCATTGAATTTTACAATTTCAATTTTAAACAGGGTAGTGAGTTTTACTCCTTGTGTTGCACTGTTTAAGAGAATATGGATGAAAACTCACATTTCTCCAAAGATTACAACATACTGATGTCTTTCAGGATTCATTAGTCTTACTTATTATCCTGACTTGACTGAATAAAGTATTAGTAATGATCATAAAGCCTTAAATGATTTTTCAAAGTTGGTGCTGACCTTCAACAACTCTCAATAATATACACACTAACATTCTTTGGCACATAAATGCAGGAGACTCCCTCACAAAGTTCCAAACCTCGCATACGTACAATAGGATGTAGTATCTTTATTCAACTAGCAAATGTTCCCAGTAAAATCAGAAAGCACTTTGTTAACCCCATAATAATACACATTTAGCTTTAAAATTTGAACTGGCTTATTGAGCATTGCCAAAGATACTTTATTCCTTCTTAGAAACTCAACTTTTCTACCCATACATGTTTATTTACATTCTCTCTCTGCCAGCAAATGGAAATTGTTTTATGCAAAAAAATATTCACCCAGAAATTCAAGTTCCTCATTTTGAAATGTCAGTGTATATGCTAATTTTTTTTCTGTCTGTACAGGGCTACACAGTGTCTGAGGTTTCTAGCTGACAAGTCATTCCTTAAGCCTTGATCCAGGATGGGCCTCAGGGGGGTCCACTTCCTCATCAAGAAGGGATCTCATAGGAGCCATCTTCCTGTTTACCATTACATCTGGCCAGACTTGTGCTTTAAAGGAGTAGCTAACTCAATAAGGAAGACAAGATCAAGCTAATAGATATTTCTGGCAGTCAATGAAAGGCTACTGAGAAAAAAAGCTCACACATGCCACATAGGAAACTGATGAGCACGGGATGTTTTCTGCGGCTGAGGACAATGAGGGCCTAATCAGATACTATCAGACATCATACGGAATGTCTGCTGGGAGTGCTGACCGCATTAGACATGCAGTGAATTACAATTCTGCTATATTAGGACATAATGGTAAGATATTTTCTCCTATACAACTATTAAATATAATTACTAAAATATCTGCTTTTAGCTTCACACATTTTGATATGATTCCAATGTTCTTCATTCTATAATTCCACAATTCTAGACTGTTTACCTGTTTAAATCTGCTCATCCTCTTGCATGTATAGTGGTACGTACTTTTCACTTGTCAACTCTGCTATTGGACTTGTCTAGACCTAGCCCCTGAAGCTGGGGGCGAGGCAGATGCAGAACAAACTTTTGTAAAATCAGTTTTGGGGACAGAGAGGCAGGGAAAATTGAGAAGAGGAAGCACAGTGAATTGTGAAAAGATATAACCATCCAAGAAGGGTAAACATGCCTGTGTTTGGAATGATCATTTTCTTGATCTCTAATAAAAAGTGTACACTGCACCATAAAAAAGTATTAAAATTCCAAATGCATTAGTTGACAGCTAACTTCAGCAGAAAGGGGCCTAGGGCATTGGTTGTCTGCTTTGCATATTTGAAACATAAAATAATTTTTAACATTCCAAATACAACTAAATTATTTTCAGTTCTAATCGTAAAATGAAACAATGTCAATAAAGACATATACTTGTTAATTTTGTGGAAATATACAAATACAGGGCCACAAAAAAAGAATAGATAATGAAAAAATGCTTCTAGAGAAATTCACTGCACAAAGTTTAGAGTTTGATTTCCAAGGAGAGTGATACACTTGTGTAATCCAAGTTCTGTTGTTTTTTCCCTCCACTGCACTAGCATTGCTGTTTTAATGGAGTAAGATGTAGCCCCATGAGAGCTCAGGATATCATATGGGTTTTGAATGACTTCTACCCTTATGAACTAATTCTCACACAAACAGAACAAATGAAAATGAATCCCATCCAGCTAGTTCTACATATATCAGCAGCTATGAACTATCAGCCCTCTGCTTTAACATCCATGCAGAGTGAACTGTTTACTAAATTACATGGAATTCATGTGCCAATACCCAACCATGACAAGAGTGACTGCTTAAACTTTAAACTAATAAAAGTTATTTGGAGGAGTGTAGCTTGTCATTAATACTGGTCAGAACTGGCATTCAAGGAAATGTACCCTCAGATTTCAGCCAGCAGCCTGGCCCTGTGGCAGTGTTGGCACAATAAAGACCTGAGTTCAACCTTTAGTACCACAAAAACATGACCAACGAACAAAAAGACCTTTAAATATCAGTCGAATTTTTAGTTTTCAATTATGATATTTCTTATCCTCTATAGAGTATGTATTTCTTCCTCCTTGACTCCCAGTCAACCTATGTCCACACATCCATCCTTCACACAGAAATACTGGATAAAAAGGGTGTCAGTTTCATGCCATCCCTTTCTTGCAAAGGAGAAATCAAAGCAGATTCCTATCACCTTTTGGGCTTTTAACAATTTCTCTACTGTAACACAAGAATGACATTTCAACAGTATTTTTGTGTGTAAATCACGCTTATTTCAGAATTGTCTTCCTGACAGTGCGGTATGTGAAGACTCCCAATGCCTATATAATTGGACTCTAAGTTAATCTTTCTTTCATGTTATACATG
The DNA here is from genome assembly GCA_004027455.1 of Hydrochoerus hydrochaeris. Lineage (NCBI taxonomy): Eukaryota > Metazoa > Chordata > Mammalia > Rodentia > Hydrochaeridae > Hydrochoerus > Hydrochoerus hydrochaeris. The sequence continues at coordinate 31,080 of PVLA01003983.1, read as the reverse complement.
TTTGCTGCATAATGAATTTCAGTGACAACACATGGTACGCCAGGTGAAGAGCCTATGAAATTATAATTTAGTTCAAAATGTGCTACTGTGATGAAGACAACAAAACATCTTGCTGCAATGCATCACTCGTGTTTGTTGTGATGCTGTGATCTACAGAAACCTATTGTGCTAACAGTCTTATAAAAGTGCAGCACATAAAAATGATTAAAATGTCTTAGTTACTTTACTCATTGCTAAGACAAAATACCTAAAATCTGAAGGCTAGCTGAGAAAAGGTTTATTTAGCTCATAACCAGCTGGCCCCAGATCAGGGTGGCATGGCAGAGATGCACTGCAGAGCAAGCAGACAGAAGGCAGCAGGCATCAAGCAGTGAGCTACAAGTGACAGCAGCAGTCCTCTTTCTGTCCCTTTTAGTTTATCCAGTCTACATGCCATTAAGAGTAGGCAGCACTCACACTCAGGGTGGGCCTTCCATTATCCACACCCAGAACTAAACCAAGCCCGTCAGTGGGCTCACTTACTAATCCTTTAATCCCAACATCACACACTCTAGATCCATCTACCACCAAAAAGCATCACAGATGACCACAGGAGTCTTTGTGGGGTATATCTAGGCACAAGTTATAACAGTAGTATACCATAATTGATGAAGATAACTGAGTACGTTACTAGTTTCTGTATTTACTATAAAATACTTGCAATCATTCTATTATAGTGTTCTCTTTTTATATTTTAAGAAAGATGAGTGTCACAGTTAAGATAAAAGGTATGCTAGGTTATGCCAGCAGTGACCTCCTGCATTTGTTTTACATCCCAACTCTCAGTTGCAAGATTTTCTCTTCCGCTTCCTTTAACTTTCTGTTGTTTTCACCATGACTCCATGCTTACAAAATCCACTGCCAATATTGCCCCATAGCTGGCATATAGAACAAAACTAAACGAATCTTCTAAGGGATCTTACTAATTGAAGACAGTAGATATAACTCTACAATGATAAAATTACTTGCTGATGCACTTGTTAAGTAACAAATACCTGTTTATTGACTTTTGTATGGGGGAAACATCAGTCTCACCTTCTGCCTCGCCAATAGTCTCCTGCATATTTGTGAAGGAAATAATTTTCCTTTTACTTATTTTGGATAAAAATCCATATATATCTATTATTCCATGAGACTCATGAAATGCCAACTGTGTTTAAATTTCTATCCTAGAATTTTAATGCTTCTTGCAACTGTTAAGTATTTTTTATTCTTAAGCGAAGTTTCTAGTCTTACATTACAGTCAGTATATTTAGAAACAAGAGCTTGCTATGTTAAGAACTTTATACTTAGTTTGGTTTTACTGTTTTCAATTATTGTTTCTCATATTTCTGAATATTTTTATTTTAATCTACAACTATATTAAACAGTGTTAAATATTACATTACCAATGTCCCTTAAAGGCCTCATGCATTAATTGGTGGGGCTTTTGAAAGGTGACTGACTCATGGGGTGACATGTCTGAATAGCTATTAGATAGCAGAGTCTGGTCAGATAAGGTGGGTCACTGGGACTGTGATTTAGAGGGTGTATCTCTCTCCAGCTCCTCCCTTTTCTGTTTCCTGAGCCTCATGACATGAGTATCATTTCACATGCAATGGCCCTCTGCCATGTCGTTTCCCAAGGGAGCCAGCTGACCATAAAGTATAAAGTTGAACTGAAATAAAATTCTTTAAATATTGGTTGCTGGCTGTTTGTTCTAATGAGAAACAAAGTAAACAAGACAGATTTTGGAACCAGGGAAATTGTTGATGTGACTATCTGACCTTGTGTTTTAGAAGCCTTTGGAACTGGTGCATGCAAGCATTTGGAAATATTTGTAGATGCAGATTAGAAAGCCCTATGGTGCAATAAACCAGGATCCAGAGTATTCAGTTGGGAACGAGGCCTTTGCTAGCAACTGGACTTGAAATCATGCATATTTTTCTCTAGTAGGAAATTGTTCTTAATCTGGTTCATGCACTGAGATTTTGCCAATGCCTGATGTTAAGAGCAGGGGACTATTATGATCTGATGGAGAAAATTTCAAAACAGCAATATAAAGGCTGTAGCATGGGTCACACTGGCAGCTTTTAGCCCCATGTACTATATGAAACTGGGTCAAAAGGCACAGTTGAATGATTTGAAAAATTTTGCTGATGGCCATAAAATAAGTATCTGTAAAGGTAGGACCTGCAAGTTAGGGCCCTTAAGGGCCTTTCATTTCTAGAGAATTTTGTTGATGGAAATTTTAGCATTTTTAAGAAGCTGGGTACATACTTATACTGAAGTATTTGCACTACTTTTCTGTAGTGAAGCCTAAAATCACCAAATAGTGATCTTGCACATAAGGATAGTCCCTGCTCACGTAAGGTAGTTCCACCTAAGGATATCCCAGCCAGGGGTAATGTTCTTAGCAAACACAATGAGCTCAATAATATTAACATCACTTAAAGAGGTTGAGTAAATGCCACAGAAAGGCCAATATAAAGATGCAATACTGGATACTGAAACAAGTGGAATGGAAACTGAGAAAATCATGACTATTTTGGAAAAAGCACCAGGAAGACTGTGTTTCAGTTTCTTTCTTTGTTGCTGGAACAAAATACCTAATACCCACAATTTAGAAGAAGAGAGGATTACTATGTACTATCTCTCAAAAAATACACTAGATCCTGAGAAGTTACATGACAATATATATGGCCCAAATTACTGGGCACGATAGCAATTACATGGTAGAAACTAGGATGTATGACTAAAAAATTAGTCAATGTCACAATCTGGATGAGTTCACTCAGTTGTAAATTCATAAAAACATGTACTGGGACAGAATGCTTGTTAAAAAAAGATAAACACAAATTGTTAAACTTGAATGCATGAGTACAATATCAACAAAAAATTTAGAGACATCTATGTGTTGAGAAAAGCTGTTATTCCACATTAATGTAGTTTACGTCTAATTCATTTTGAACTCTACTTTGGTAATAAAGCCTTGAATATTACATACAATAATGTATGTTTCACTTCAACTATAAAGGAAATTTTTAAAACTACATAAAGATGTTTAATAATATTTTGAAATATTAGTATCTTGATTTTTTAAATTATCTGAAATGTACTAAGCCAATTTACTTTCTCTGCATAAAACCAGTTGGCGTTTTTCTTACCAGCATTGAATGTCTTTAATATTATTGATAGTGTAGATAATTCTCCACCTTTGTTCAGTTACAGATGATTTTATGCTATCTATATTTCTCATGCTTATCCTGTTCCTCTCTCAGGAATAGATTCATTGACTTAGTTGTGACCAGTGTGACAGGGTGATAGGGTGAGTTGGCTGTTAGAAGAAGAAATGTCTCTCCTCATTTTAGACTTTATTATTCAGTCCGATGTGATTACGACTATCACCATCAAGAATGACAGCTTTAAAAAGAGAATAAAACTGTGGTGTTGATTATATCACTCGAATCAACCATCCTGTAAAACCTTTACAGGTTTCTTAAAAAGTGAGAAAATGAATTCTGCACAGTGTTAACCAGGTTGATTCTCCATTTCTATTATTTGTAGTCCAAATCATCAAAAAAGGTGTATCTGGTGACAAGAAAGAAAAATTGTATTCAGTGTGACTTTTTACTTTTTCTATTTCACAGCCTTACAATCCCGCTTCAGAGAAAGCAATTCATTTTTTGTCATTTTATATTTCTGCATCCAGAAAGTGCACATGTATTTATGCAAAAATGAATTGAAACAGTCTAAAGTGCAATGCTTTTCAACTGCAAGCATTGCAGTTGTATCACATCTTCACAGTGCTTTAAAACCAATTGAGGAGTAAGGCTGAAAGAATTATATGCATGTCAATGAAATGAACTAATTGTTAAACCATAGACAGTTATTTCAAAGTGTTGTTCTTTTTATGTATGATCTGCTGAACATAAAAGGATTATCTCTCCACGTTACAACTGTAAAAGTCTTCTAAATTACTATTCAAAGAGGTCTGGGGAAGCTATGAGATAATGCTCATCTCCAGGGAGATTTAGGTAGAGAGTTCCTAGCAACATTTGATGATATACAAATATAGCTGGTGCTTTTATCACTCTTATATGTTATTATATATTGTCATATATGCAAAGTCAAAAATTACTTTCAGAGAAAGCATCTTGTATATAATGTGTTATATGCAATGGTATATATCTATGTATAAAATGACGTAGTTTATTTTAAAATTTTTATGAATTGTTGACCAGTTTATTATATCACCAAATCATTTTACTTTTATCATTTCATCATGAAATTGTTTACTTTTGACTTTTACATTCAGTAATAAACTAAACAAAAATGATAAATTATAATATTTTAAGGCTCAATAATGAGGTTAACTTTTAAAAAATTCTTTTATGAATATAAGATAAAATATATATGAGGAAACATTAGTATTCCTAATGTTACACAACCATTTTTTATATTTGACCTTTAGGGTGTGAAAAAAATAAATACATCTATTTTTTTAAAAGAGCTCAAAATCAAAATTTATTTTTTCTCAAAAGTTAGTATATTATTTCTAGTACAAGAGGAGAATGACAGTGGTTTCCAAAGGGAGAAAAAAACAGAAGTAAATAAGACATCAAGAACGATGGCTCATCATTCAATGGGCATAATTAAGAAATATTTTCAAGGCCACAGCTGAACTCCAGAATTTTAGCTCTGGAGTAACACCCAATTTGTACAACATGCAAAGAGAAATAGACTGAAATTTGATGGTTTTGATTCTAAGAAGAAAAAGGGCCACTACTGAATGCAAATATAATACAATTACATTATTAGTAAATAATTCATAAAATGGTCACGGTAGAATATTTAATGTAATAGGTAATATTATTATGTTATTCTTAGCATATTTTTAGTAAAGTAAAATTTCCAAACAATATTACAAACAATTCTATCAGTTTTAGTCTAATAATCTAAATTATTTATATGGAATATAAAATGGTACTGACAATATCAAATGATATTCCAGTGACATTTGATTATTTTCATGAACATAGGAAAATTAGTGTATGAATATTGTGAGTTTAAGTCACATATACATGCATGAGTCTTCCCAGTTTGTGTATTATTGAGAGTTAATAAATATTTTTACTTCATAAATGTTCTAAATCATAACTAAATTCAATAGCATAACTGGATACACTGTCAAAAATCGATAGCATTTCTATATACATACAACAAACTCACTGAAAGAGAAATTAAGAAAACGCACCCTTAATAATAGTCTCCCCAAAATGAAATACTTAGGAATCTAACAAGGAAGAAAAAGATACATACATTGAAAATTGAAGTACCCTGAAAATGCAGATTGAAAAGGATATCAGAAAATGGAAAGATATCTCTTGTTCACAGATAAGAAGAACCAATATAGTGAAAAGAACAATACTCCAAAAATTGTTATATAGATTTAATGTAATCCAGATCAAAATTAACATTCCTCACAGGATGAAACAAAACAAAACAAAATCCTAAAATTCATTGCAACCAGAGGAGACCTAGACTAGCAAAAGCAATTCTGGGCAACAAAGGCAAGGCCAGAAGCATCACAATGCCTGACTTGAAACTATACTACAAAGCTACTGTGATAAAATCAGCATGATACTGAGAAAAAACAGACCTGAAGCTCCTAAAAAAGGATAAAAGAAATGATACTATGTGTATGTACCTACTCTCAATTGATTGCATGTACTATAAACATATACTGACAAAAAATAAAATGAATAAAATATTTAAAATAATATTGAGCAATATATTTGAATTTTATGTGCAATTTTAATAGCACTATTTATTTATTTTGTATTAATCATTAAAGATTAAGAACATAGCCAAACACATACACTGGAAGAAAGCCTCTTTAATAAATAGTGCTGGAAAACCTGGCTCCCTACATGCCAAAGCCTAAAGCTAGACCCATGTCTATCACTACACACTAGACTAATGTCAAAATGATCAAGTTCTAAATTTCAAAATAGAAGCACTAAATCTCCTAGAAGAAGAAGTAGGTAGAACTCTTGAAGATAGGTGTAGTCAGAGAGTTCATGAAAAAAAACTCCTGCATATGAAACACTTCAAAGAATCAACAACTGGGATCTCATATTTAAAAGCTTTTCCACATCAAAATAAATCACCAACAATGTGTAAAAACAACCCATGTGTAGGGAAAAAAATCTTAGCCAATTGTCCCTCAGACAATGGAGTACTACTCAGCTATAACGAAAGATAAACATGACTTTTACTAGGTAAATGGATGAAACTTGTGTCCATACCCTAAGTGAAATAAATCAGACTTACATGTGCAAATATCATATTGTCTCCCTAGTGTAAGAAGCTGAAAAGTAAATAAGATCCAAAGTGTACAATAGGTATTGTGAAATGGCAAGAAACTGTTCAGAAGAAAAGAGAAACTGAGATGAGGTAAAGGAGAAAAAGAAGGGAAAAAATATATACATATATATTCAAGATAGATAACATAGTTAGACTACTAATTTATATTAGTTCATTGAAAGGGGCTTGTGCATATATTTTTCATCCACTTTTAATGCCTTCAATTTGTAAACTGAGCAATTACTTTGAAAATAACAGTACACAATACATCAACCATTGTTACTCTCCCATTAGCTTTCTTGAAATTGCGTATCATCATTTTTCCCTTTAAAATTAAAAAAACAATGTTAATAGGGCTAGTGAAAACAACAAATATATATCCAATGCTTTTGCTATGAAAAAATACCTTGTACTTTTTTTCTTTTTGCTCTCACAATAATTATTTGAAAGATTGTTTATCACACCTAATTTAGACATATGGTAATTAAAAATGTGTAAATGAATGACTTTCAAGGTTCTTACCTAATTAAGAGTAGTTAAGACTCAAATAAGTGATTATGATCTCAGAATAAATAATCTAGTCTAAACCAAGTAACCTATATCATCCTTCAGAAATCAGTTTTCTACTTAACCTACCTCTTTGTTCAGTTAAAGATTTTTTAAATTATTAAAAAATGGAATGTCTATAGTACCTTCATTCATGAACACTTCATTTGCTAACAGTTTGGTTCACAGAAGCATCTGGAAAAATTCTGCCTCTGCGTGTGAGCTTCACAATGGGTGAAGCATATGACTGGCCATCTTTCAGAATCAGGGAATAAATAAGTCTGTGAGCAGAAGTACCAATGTACATGAAACTTACAGTTTTATTATTAAATTGTGAATTAATTTAGTTTATTAATTTTAATTAAAATAGGAATTCTCATTAGTACAACTATATTTTAAATGCATGTGTCACTTAAACATTTTTCATCATAAGTATGTATGTGCTTCATATGTATTAATATAGTCTGTGAACAAACACATATGTATATGTATGAATGTTTTTATTTAGATGTAGAAATACATATAACCACATAGAAATGTTCATATGATAGACATATCCACATGCATGTGGATGAGGGATACATAATTCAGCATCTTATTTGATGGGTGAGTAGACTCCTGGAATTTTATATTTATGAATGATTCAATAACTCCATGTAGACAACATGGAGGACCTTTTCTTTATTCATTTTTAAAAATTACCGAAGCCAAGCATGATGGTACACTTCTGTAATCTCAGCACTCTACAGGCTAAGGCAGGACAAGCATATTAGATCCCACCTGAGCAATGTAACAACTTGCACTTGGTTATCAAAATTTAAAAATTAATTAATTAAAAAATTAAACGATGGGCTGGAAATGTAGCCTGATGTGAAGACTCAATTTTACTGTCCAGTACTAAAAAGAAAATAAAAATACCAACATAGAATTTAACTTTTTTCTAAAAGTAAGTACTTTCTTATTCTTATTTTTTCTGTCTTTAGATTTGGAATATTACCTGTAATTTTAAAGAAAAATTGTTCATATGTTTATTAGTTTTTGAATTATAACTCAGAAACACGTAAGTTTCAGTTTAATAAGTTCTCTGCGTTACATCGAAGTTTCTTCATGCGTTCATCCTACAACCTTCATTTTCTTCCCATTGGCCCTTTCCTCTTCAATGTACACACATTTCAGAAATAAACCCATGCTGCGAGATGAAATAATAAATTAACATATTACCTTACTTTAAATATTCAAGTTTTGAGAAGGGCAAGAGTTGAACTTTAAAGTTGGCTTATTTGTTTTACATATAAAAATATCCTTTGTGTTGGTTTTAATATAAAATGTCAGCACAAATCTACAGAATTTAAGAATTCTTTTATTCTCTTACTTATGTAGCTAGAAGATATTTTTAATGCAATTTTTCAACTGTTTTCTTGAAAGTCTGTCTGGGGGTAGTGGCGGAAATCCAGTTTTACCTAATAAAGTTATTTATTTCCCGTTAAACTGATGCTTCCCCAAGAGTTTCCCTTTATCCATTTTTCGTTAGCAATCTGCTTTCAAAGTGCTAAAGCATAAACTAGTAATAGAAGGAGCAATGAAGAAAGAGTCATTCAACGCGATGCTTAATGGACTGTCAACGCATGAAGCTGATTCACACGCTGCAGCAAAATGAATTCTATGCACTACAGGAAACAGTGCGTATCGCTGCGTCCTTCCATCCCCTCTGTGATTTATCTGCCTCAGGGTGCTGTTGCAGCTCATGAGCCACAGAAACCAGAGGATACTGTGCATGTGTTCACTACAGCTGACTCTGCTAGGCGCGTGGTGAAGCCTTCTTGGCAATGGGAGAAACAGGATACAGTGAAGTGCATGGGCATTTGTTGATTGCATGAATTAATAGACGAAAGCTACTCGTATGCCATGGAGTTTCTGTAGTTGGAAATGGGCCACTGCCGATTACTAAAAGCACGTAAAACCATGTTAGCAAGGACATTTGAGTATTAAGAATTTTTCTACATTTCTATCATTTTTTTCTCTCTTTTGGAGAAATCGACAAATGGAATCTAACTTGAATCCAGTGTTTCTTCCTTTTCTCTCCCATTCCTTCTTTCCTTCTTTCTCCTTCAACCTTTTATGACTTCTCTTTTTTTTCTGTATCTTCCCTTATACCTTCACTTCTTTTTATTCTTTGCTTATTTTTCCTTCATTTTATTTTTCTTTTTCATGATGAAATTTACAAGTATCTAGTAACATCTGCTTTCTGCATCATTATAAAATGTCATCCTTATCTTATGAAACTAGTATATGTAACTGAAGTCCACAAAGTAAACGTAAAAACCTTTAATGCTTAAGGTCCTAGTCATCCTCCAGAGATTTGATCAGCACTAATACATTTTATGATATCACAGAAGTCATCCAAATAAAATGTGATTAATACTTTAAGGTACACACATATCTGGGTGCAGACTTATACACTTAATAAACAACCACCCTTTAGCCCTTAGGGCACAGTGTGGTGGCAGCATGCCACGTTACATTACAGAGATCGCTACCTGATGAGCCATCTCTGCTCAGGACCATCATGGTCTTCTGCCAGATGCCAGATCCGTGGTCTAGCTCACCTGCAGCTCCTAACACGCTCTTACACTTATTTCACCCTCTACTCTGCATCGGTCATGATCAGAGTGTGGGGTACTCTATAGCAAGCTCCAGGACATTACAAATATATCTGCTCTTCTCAAGTTATTTCACTGATGCACCATCAGTGATTTGGCCTTTGAGGACATTAGTTTAATTTTCGTTCCCAAAAATATCTTAGATAATTGGAAGAGATTTCTCCCACTTATCACAGGTGCTGAACTTGCCTGCTGTACGTGGGCTGACTCAAAACTATGGGAGCTCAGACAAGGCAACGAAAAACATATCAGGCAAAGTATGAAAGATCTCAGAAACAAGAGGGAAGGAAACACACACACACACACACACACACAACCAGTAGGAATAAAGCAAATCTCCAAGCGATAGTCTAAATTACAACAGGAATAACTAAAAAAAAATAGCATAATCAATAAATAATAGACAATGTCTTTATTTTGGAAGGCAATGATGTGTAAGGTAGAGTGCTTTAAAATACAGATTTCTCAAAAATGTAAAGACATGCATAGCTTCTATAGAAATAAGTAAATGTTAAATTCTACCAAAAAGTATGGTTAAGGAGTGGATATATTTTGAGTTTTAGTAAACACAGATATATAGTCATTTAACTCACTAAACACTATGGTATTTAAGACTTTCATAGACAAGCAGGGAATTGGAGAAATAATATATAGGCTATGACTCAGAATGCAATATTTGGAAGGAAATTCACCATGCTTTGGAGTTGAAAGAATTTCACATACATCTTAATGCAGTTCCAAAAGTAGCAATAAAGGAAGAATGAAGATGTCTTTCCACAGAAGACATAATGACAGTTTTTCAGAAATATAACTAGAATATTTTGAATCTGCATGCCATATATTGGAAAAGAAAATTAAGCCAACTACCAAATGCCTTGAGCTGATAATGCATAACATTCAGAAAAGAAAAATTAATGCTATGATAGAAAGGGCACATTTTTCTAGAAGAAATAGCAATTACACTGACAATGGATTTCTCAGGACACATAAACACTGCCAGAAAATTACACAGTGAAATCTTCAAAATTCTGCATGAACTCAAGTGGCAAGCTAGGATTTTAATCTTAGTAATCTGTTATTCAAAATTAGTGAAAAACAAGAGAATTCTCATGTAAAACAAACAGGAGGATAGTTTGAAAGCAGTAGACCAAATGTCCCTGATATAATTAACCAAAAAAATATAACTTTGCAAGAGTACAGAAGGCAGGAAAATAATCATAAGCCTCCAAAGTTTTCACAATTATCTAAATATATACATCTATACATATAGATAGATAGATAGATAGATAGATAGATAGATAGATAGAATCTGTGTTTTTCTTAGTATATGTTTACAGTACATGATAATACTACTGTGGAATTGGTACATACACATATCACACCCGGTTGATTTTTACTCCTCCTTCTCCCCCACCCTGCCCTCTCCTTTTGTCAATTCATTCAAATTTAATTAACTGAAAAATAAATGTAACACAAATTGACTTTTTTCTAAAACCTTGAAGGTAATTCAGACAAAAATAAAAATATAGCAAGTGTGTGCATACGTGTGCATGTGTCCGATGCATTCAAAAGTCAGGACTTTCTTGTTCACTTAGTAGTACTGTGCTAATTACCTATAGAGATGTTTCTTAACGTTGTGTTTAATGAAATAATATAACTTACCTATGTAAGTCAATTTTTGTCACCCAACAAGCTTCTTTACAACTTAAAGGACATTCTGTATTTTCTACTTAAGAAGTATGCATTTTTCTTAGACACTCAGGGCAGAATGCCTTATCTACTTTGTTCAAAAGTGTCTTCACCTATATTTTCTTTTTGCTTCACAATCATTTCTAGTTATATTTGAAAATCTCCTAATTTATGAAACACAATTTGGTAGCCAAGTCATCTAGGAAGCCCACGGATATAACATGGAGTCAGTAAGTACGGTGTTGAAATCTTTGGTTTTATAAGCATTTGAAAATACCTTTCCTACCCATGTGTTTACTGATCTAGCCAGTTATTCCATGCTCCCAGTGAACCACTGTTCTGTGCTGATCGGGGATACAGAAAGGAGAGAGGGAAGGAAATGAAGAGTTATTGCAAGAGTTTTCGCCAGCCTTGTTCTACATGTTTAAGAAAGGATGTTTCATTAATGTGATAGGAAATTGAAGCTCAGAAATAAAAGTTCTAAAAAACTGCTACCAGGAAGGGAAAGAGTACCATGTAAAACAAGTCCTTGAGAAGCCTCAATCAAGGAAGGAAAGACACTCACTGATGACATTGTACTCATCAAACAATATGTAAAAAATTCATTTAAATTTTGTACATCTCCTCAATAAAAGACCTAATTTCTCATGGGAGAGCTTGTCCAGAAAAAAAATGTACATTTGCAGAAATACAATCAACAGTTATTCTCTCTCAGTTACTCTCATGAATTGTCACTGCGTGAGTTTTCATATGTAGTGTAAGTTTTTGTCATTTAATCCTCTTTCTCACCCAGTAAACATGAGGGAATGTAACATAAGTGCTACTGGTAGTTTTAGCAAATGGGAAAACAATGAACAGCAAAGTGAGCATATGCTGAAGATGCGGTATGGGACCCAGTGTCTCTGTAACGGAACTGATAGCAGATGTGGAATGGTGTCCCTTAGATGTTTTTCTGACCAAGAAAGAAATTTAAATGGCAAATTTCAGATTCTATTATCTAGGCCAATCAGTACTGAGGGAATAGTATTTAACAATCTAAATGAATTAAATTTACCAGTTGTATTTATGTTTTCACTTTGACTTTGTATGGTTCCCTTCATCTTGTTTTGTTTTGTTTTTTTGGAACAGGGTCTACCTATTGGTCCATCCTGCCTGGAACTTTGTCCTGCTTCAGCTTACAGTGAGTGCTGAGATTACAGATCTGCACTACCGTGCTGGACTCTCTTTAACTCTTTTTAATAATAACTTCTCTCAAGAACAGCATTTGACTGTCTGTTGATCTGATCATCTATAAACTGAATCTTCATTTCAGTGAAGTAATACAACTTTCCAAACAGCTCCTAAAATAAGTATGTTTCCATTCTTCAAGTACCCTTAGCCTTTTTCAAACCTCCTGAGTGGCCCCTGTCGCTTCTAGCAACTAAATTTTCTGCCAAGCTTTTACTGTGAAGAGAAAGAAAAATCACAGATTCCGTTCTGGAAATTAGTGGGCGGAAGGAAGTAACAATCTTATTTCACTTATATAATCAACTACAGCATGGGTGCTCTGATTAAGGGCAATTGTGATGAAAAATAAGGGGAAAGGTCATTGAATTGTACTTTTATTATAAACACAAATACAGAAAATAACATCTTTCTAGTTATGGGACTTCAGAGCTACTGTAATTCATCTTTTTAAATTCATATTTGATATAATTATAGCCCATTTATTATTGTAAAGCAGATTGTGTTGCCATTTAATAAAACCTGAACTAAACAATATTAAATTAGTTCATTACCTAAGAGATCACATTATTGCAAAAAAAGTGTTTTAAGAATGGTTGCCCTTTAGATATTATGAAATAACTTTTATAAAATTTTTACAGATTTTTTATTTCAATCCAATAAATTATACAAAAGTTCTCTAGAAATTTCAAAATATTTTTACACAAAAATTTTGTTTGTTTTCATTTGTATATGAATGTTTAAGGACAGTTCTAGTCATGTTATCATTTTAGAGCTCCATCTTCCTTTGCAAAACTTTGCTAGATCCATTTTACTTCCAGAACAGTGTCTTCTTATTATTTTTCTTGTTTTTTTGGTCCTGAGATGGAAGCCAGAGTTACATCCTCAGTCCCCCACCCATGCTTCTTGTTAGCTCTTTGTAATCTTTTTTTTTTTTTTTAAGTTTTTGATACAGGGTTTCAGTAAGTCAGCCAAGAAAAAATTGAGTTTGCTTTAGCCTCCCAAAGGGAAGATTGTTTTAGCAAAGTAGGTCCTCAGTCTGTAAATCCATATGAAATAAATCAGAATTTGTCAATAAGTGTTTGACACGCCTTACTCAATGTAGAATCTAACACTCAGATTAATGAGTACAAAGAAGGATACTGTTAAGAACAAAATAACAAAGATAATAAAAAGACTGATAATAAAATAAAAATACAGATTTTAACACTATTAATTTCTCACTAGTGTTTTAAAATGTTGAATGTTCATGAAATTGAAGTAACTGAAAATTAATAAAAATCTGTACAGTTGATTAAAACCATGAAAAAACAGGAAAATGTTAGAAAATATTTTCAGAATTAAATTAAACATCCTAACCAATTAATAATAATAGCAACAATAACAATATTAAAGGCAAATTGCAATACTTACTGAAAATATAGTAGGCAGCACTAACATTTAAATGATAGTCAAATTCTCATAAGATATAACACTGCAACATGCATTTTATGTTAATCACTTTTCATAAAATAACTGCAATTGTTGTCCGTTTCCCTACACCTTCAGTGTTATAAACATTTGAAAGTTAAAGGCATCATTATAATCAAATCCAAGATGCCTATGTAGTTAACAAAAACTATGTTCCATGAAATTATCTTGTGGAACTATTTTCTAGATGACCAGTTTCCTGCAATTCAATTTTTGTAGCAATGTATTTTGTAAATAAGTATTTTCCTTAGTGAAGATACCCTAAGAAATAGATTCTGATACTGATACATAGAGAATAATGAATAAATTCCCCATGCACATGATGATAAGACCATTGTAAATGCAAAATTAATGTGTCAAGTTAATTTGCCTCCCTCGCCTCTGGCTAATTACCATAAATTAAATTTTATGCTAACCTGTCTGAGAAGAGACACACAATTTTTAAATTTAGAATTGTTGTTGGTTATGAGAAAATACATTCATACAATGTGATTAAAAGGGACTATAGGGATACATTCTCATCCTAGGTATTATTTTCTATTTGTACCTGTTACATTCAATGAATGCAATTAAGAGTACATACTACAGGTTTTTGAAATACGGTATAAAAGATAATCATACAGTGCCTATAATTGCAACACACTTCTTACAATTTCTTGTATGTTATGGAGTGAATCTGGATCTTTCCTTTGAAGAAATATATTGTGATACCAGTTGAACGGACTCTTTCTAGCAAACAATTGATATTAAATATTAAAAGTCATAAAACGTATTTCATTCAATTATATTTCCTCATGTACCAAAATTGCTGTGCATGTGTTTGTTATTTGGTAAAGAAAACGCTGGGTAAAGAAGACATTAAATAACCACCTTATTGTATTAAATGTACAAATCTTGGGCAAGCAAATCTCATAAGTAGAATTTTATCCCCATGGTTTCTGCTTTTTGGTGGAACTCCCATAGATGAGTTACATATGTACTTGAGCATATTTATCTGTTTAAGATGTGGAGATTTTCTTAATTTATCTGATTGTCCCAGTGTAATTATTAGAGCCCTCTCACATGAAAGGAGGCAATAACTGAGAGAGATGCTGTAGAGTGTGAAATCAATGATATTCAAATCACCAAAGGTACTAACTCACTTGAAGTGCCTTTCCTTGTCTGAAAATGATGACATAGGAATAAAATACAGGTATCTTCCAGGAGCATAGGGAGTCCCTGCAGGACAGTTACAGGAAACAGGAACATCAGTAATTACAGCCTCAAGGAACTAACAACCTGAGTGAGCTTGAAGGAGATTTTTCTGAGATTCTCCAGATAAAGGGTGAGAATCTTAGACCTTGACTCTAGCTTTCTGAAATCCTGAGCAGAAAATGTAGGCCTGGTGTACCTGACATTTGATTTATAGATCCATGAAATATTGCATGATGTTTTAGGCTGATAAATGTGCTATCGTTCTTACACAATAAGAGAAGGCATAGTAACTCAAGTCAGTATCTCAGTGAAATTTGCATGCGTGTGAGCGCTTTCTAAAGGTGAAGTGCTTAGATCAAGAAAGTAGATTTTTATGGAAAGAATCTAGAGAAGAGTACAGAAGTATCATCCAGCTAAAGGATGTCTTCCTGTGCATTGTTGAATTTCCAAGGGCAGCTTCACGATTACAAATTATTACATAAAAGTAATTCTAAGTCTCCATCACTGAATTCTAGTTTTTGTTGTCTGTAATTATTATAAGTTTTAAGATCTTTTACTGCTTAACTTCTTTGTAAAAACGTTTGAATCATTACATTTAAGAAATCTGAGAATATTAGCCTGTAATATTGTAAATAATTTTTGATAGGAATTTTCATGTGTTTGGGAACATTGATCTTATGATTCTGAGTTTCATTTACATTTAAGAAATAATATTCTGATTGAGATCATCATGATATAATTCATACAAAGCACACATAATTTTAAGGCATGAAATATAAAGACAATGGTACAAGAGTAACAGGAAAAACAATTCGGTGCTGCAAATCAGCTACCGCTATAACAAAACAGCTTCTGGTTCAGTTTGTGAACAGGAAGTCCATAAACGTGGCTGTATCAGACTAATTTCTTCTACATGATACAACTAAATATGCTAAAAATAAGCTGGGATATTAATGGTATAGCTGTGAAACAATAAAAATGGATATATTATTAGAATATCTTAAAAATAATCAATTAAGATATGATAATATTAGAGGCTAAGGACTGTGATCAAAGAATTGGGTGTATGCTTACTAATCTTGGGAATAATTTCTGATCAGAACAATTATGAGGATGTATTTACCCTTCATACTTAGTATTATATTCAGAAATGCAAATAATACTTATTTTTATTATTTGTTTCCAGTTTCTTTGTATTTCTGCCAATTTACTTAAGCTATTATCAGTGTCCACTTTTTAAAGTGAAATACTGACATTGATACAACAGTGTCTCTTAACTCTGATTTCACTATCATTTCAAATCTAAATTAATATATCTACAAACTAGATAAACAATGGAAATAAAACATTAAGAAGTGTTTTCTATGTGAAGAAATGTATATATTTTATATGCAAAAGGAACAAAATTCACCACACTATAACTGTGATTTCTATTACTAATTTTTATGGAAAAAGTGTTCTGTTTTTGTGTCAGTGTCTTATACATTTTTTTAGTTCCATAATGACTTTGCTTTTTGAAGATTGCTGACTTAAACTACATGCAATGAAGGTATACTGAGATTAATGCTAGACTTCCTCCCAAAGTATTCTACGTTCTATGATCTATAATTTTCTGCATTCTTAGTCTGTGAGGTCTGCCTTTCACAGAAACCCAGGAGTGGTAACATGCATGCATTCACCACTCCATCAAAGCAATACCTTCATCAAATTATCCGGAGAGTTATTCTTTAGTTAGAACTTTATTTTGAACTTATCATATTTCACAGTTACTAATAAAAAATCTATGTAGGCCAATGCATATAAAATATTACATTGTAATTTTCAACATCTAGTGACAGTGTCTCGTTCATATTAACAAAAAATCAATGTTTCTGTGCATGGTTTCTATCGGTATGGTTATGATGCAGAATGACTACAGACAGCCCTTACTGAGAAGTATCTAACTACCGCCTCACAGAGATCATGATAAAAGGGCAACACCAAACATGTATTTTATTGCTATTAACAAGAACATTTTATGTCCCTAGCTATATTGTATGGTTTCAAAGCACTCTGAATTGGAACATTCATTACGTTCTGCTTCCTCCCTACAAATCCAAATGTGCAGTCAGTGAGTAGAGTGTTATAAGAAGGAACTAATATTTAACTGAAAAGATGTTGCAAGTGCTCTGATAGGAATGAAAGTACAAGTCTCACATGTTCATGAGGAACACAGGAATCTTTACTAGAAAGCTGGGGAGAAAAATAAAGATAAATATGGGGAAAGAATTTTAATAAAAGATACCTAATAACATCAATATTTTATCTGCTACAGCAGCCCTTCATCATTTTAAAGGAATCTTCCTAGCAGAGTTCTGAAACTCATATGACACATGTATTACAAGTGTTGCTATCAAAAGAAGAAAGAGAAAGCATTAAAATTTAAAAATATACAAAATGCTCTTAAGGATATGAAAAATGTTTAAAAATACATAGTAGGGAGCCAGGTGTGGTGGTGCATTCCTGTAATCCCAGCACTCAGGAGACTGAGGCAGGAGGATCCTTGCAAGTTCAGACCAGCCTGGGTTACAAAGTGAGCCCAAGTCCAGCCTGCACCGCACAGAGAGACCCTATCTCAAAAAGAAAAAAAATACATAGTATGTGACAACCAAACATAAACATTTGATCTGTAATTGGAATCTGTATTAAATCAAAGCACAAAAAATTCAAAATCCCACTGAGAACTGAATTTGGATCCTGGTGATACAAGGGAAAATATATATTCTATCATTAGAACACTATATAAATATTAAATATCTGGAGTGTTTCTGTTTATGGTCACATATATGAATAGCCATGATCTTTCAGATAGATGCTGAAGAATTTAAGGATGAGTATCTTGTCCCAATTGATTCGGCCTAGACACACATGAAGATATTATACACCTACACAAGCACACATGTACAGAACAATGAGCCAAATATGCTAAAATGTTCTAGGTCAGAAAATCAGGTTAACCTAGGTAAATTAATGTTTCAAGTGTCCATTACAGTAGTTATGCAATTTTACTTGTAGTTCTAAGTTTTTGAATGGTTTGGAAAATTAATAAAATAAATATTAGATACATTTTCTGCAAATAGCATTCTAAATATTTCCCCAAAGTTTTCAAGTATTATATTAAAATATATATTAAAGGAAAAATATATTGCTTCAAACTGGTGAATTAAAGTTGGCACCAAGATTAGATAATGTAGTATTTCTAAAATTACTTTATGCCATAAAACCCTTAATTTTTCCAAGTATGTATGTATTGTGATCTTAAATTTTCACACAATTTTAGAAACATTTTTATAAGTATAGTGATTACATACTACTGTATTTTCACATAATTACTTAAACTATTTTGAGCTGCAAGTACAATAAATTAATTGTCACAGAGATAATGGCAGATTTCTGATATTTTCTTTTATTAAAAGTACAATAAGATAAACTATAAGTAGCCCAATTATAATTAATTCATCCAGGCATCATACAAATATTTAACAGTATCATTCAGTTGAAAGATGCAATTTTCAAATAATTAAATTAATATGTGACATAATTAAGCTGTACTTCAATAGTTTTATCTAATTGGGAAAATAATAAAGTTACTCAATAGTTATTACATATAAAATTCTAAGTTGACGAATTTAATTTTCTTCACATACATAAATGTATATGTAAATACAAATACACACAGAAATAATTAAATTTTCCCTTAATTTTCTCTCCTGTCCATATTTGAGATTAACACTAAAGAATTTAATATAGTAATTTTCTTCTTACATTTCTTTCACGTCTGAACTTTAAGTCTCTATAGTTTTGAAGTATTCTTAGTTCTTTGATTTAAATTTTATCTTTTTGATATGCTGTGCAATTCACTTTACATTTTGTTGTGTATTTTCATAACTATATTCATTGAGGATATTGCTCTATGTGTTTCTTTAGTGCTGCGTCCTTGAATGGCTTTGGTATCATGGTAATGTTGGTTTTACAAAGCAAGTCTGGAAGGATTCCCTCTCTTTTTGTAATTCTTTGATAGAAGAATGGATAGATGTTCTTTAAAATTTTAATAAATTGGGCCGGGGATTTAGCTCAATGGCATAAACAACTGCCTGGGAAGTGCGAGATCATGAGTTCAATCCCTGGCACCACAAAAAAAAAAAAAATTAATAAATTTCAACAGTAAAGCAATCAGTCTTGAGCTTTTCTTTGTTGGGAGACATTTTCATGATGATTTGATCCTATTACTTGCCATTAGTTTACTGGACTTTTTTTTTTTCACATCCTCAGAATTCACTTTTTATAAGTTATACTGTATTTATTTGTTCTAATGCATCCAATTTTTAAAGTACAGTTATTTATAATAGTTCCTAATGATCCATTGTATTTCCATGGTTTTGACTGTAATGTATCTTTTTTTCATCTCTAATTTTACTTAATTGGATTTTCTCTGCTTTTTCTTGGTTAGCCTAGCTAAAAATGTCTCAATTTTGTTTTATCTTTTCAAAATACCAACCGTTTGCTGTAATTATCTATTTTCTATTTCACTTAACTTCTGGTCTGGTTTTTGTCATTTCTTATATAAATTGTGACACTGGTTCATAATTTTCTTAGTCCTTCAGAAGAATCATTATATTGCTTATTTAATGTAATTTCATGCTTTAATGTAGGTGACCACTGCCATATTTTGCTCTTCACACTACCTTTACTATATCTTTAAATTGGTATGTTGTTTTCCATTTTCATTTCTTTGGGAATTTTTAAAAATTTCTCATTTGATTTCTTTGATGACTGATTATTCATTCCAAAAAATAAATCCATGTATTTATATCTTCTCTAAAGTTTATTTTGGTATTTGTTTCTATTTTCTATATTTATTTGTATTTAAAATTTTGTTCCATGTAGTCAAATATTAAATAAGACATGATGTCATTTTTTAAAATTTGCTGAGCCTTGTTAGGTGATCTAACATTATTCTAGAAAAGTATTCTAGAGAAACGCTGACTTTCTGAAGAAAAGAATATGTATTCTGCATCTATGAAATGCTCTGTAAATGTCATGTAAGCAAATGGATTTGCAGCAAAGTTTACCTCTGATGTTTCTTTGTTCATTTTTTTGAAGTATGGATGGAATTTCCTTTGAAGAAAGCAGAACACTGAACTCTCTCTTATTGTACTAGCACCTATTTCTCTTTTTTATGTTCTTTGTTCTTGCAAACTTGAATACTCCATCAGGTTCATACACATTTCAATAGTTATAACCTCTCATTCAGTTGATCCTTTGTTTTATAGTGAACTGATTTTTAAATCTCTTCTTACATCACTAGCCTTAAAGTCAAATCTGTCTATAAGTAAATTTACTTCCACTTACTTCTGGTCTTATTTCACATGGAATAACTTTTTTCCCTTTTTTTATTTTCAGTAAATACATTCTATAAAACTGTAAGACACAAATCAATGCATAAAAATAAATAGCATTTTTGTATAACATTTCTGAGAATAAAACCATGAAACCCATACAACTGACAATAGATACAGAGATAAACTAAAATGCCTCAGAATAAATTTAAATATGCATTCACAACAAAAATTACCTCTACAATGATGAAAGAAATGGAGGACACTAAAAACTAGAAAGACTTTCATTGCTCATGTTTCTCAAAGAACTAAAAACAATCTCAGATTTCTTGTGCAAGCAAAAATGGCCCTAAATAAGACAAACTTGAGCAGAAAGAACGAAGATGCAGGTACCACAGTACTTGATCTCAAGACATTCTTAAGAAACACAGTATCCAAAAGAGTATGGTGTTGGTAAAAAAAAAAGAGCAGATATATAGACCAGTGAAACACTACAGACATCCCTGAAAGACACCACATCTACACACTCCTATTACTCAACAAAGGCACCAAAAATATACGACAGGGAAAAGACGGCCTCTTCAATAAGTGGATCTGAGAAAACCAGATATTCAAAAACACAAAATTGAAATTATCCCATTCCAATCTCCCCCCAAAAAATGTAAAGAAAGAAAGAAAAGAAAGATCTAAGGTAAGTTCTAAAGCCACAAAACTATTAGAATATATATGGGACAACTTCTAAACATTGTTATAAACAAAGATTTTTTTTTTTTGCCTTTTTGGTTAAAACATCAGAAACCCTGGAAGCAAAACCAAACTTAGACAAATTGGATTTAATCAGACTCAGATGCTTCCACAGGGTAAAGAAAGCCGTTAGTAGAATTATAACAAACCTACGGAATGGGAGAAAATTATTTCCTCTCTGGACTCAGTCAACAATGGACCAATCCCTCTGACACTATGAGTAAAATTGAACTTCTCCTACTTTAAGCAATTTCAAGTATTTTGTATGGACAGTGTGACAGCTGACCAATGCAGGAATCTAAAAACAGTTGAAGGACTAAGTCCTCTTGTTCTGCAGTATAGTAAGATGACTATAATTTTAAAAAGCTAGTATAGATTTTATGGAGAACTAGAAAAAAACAACTTCATGACTCCAAACATAAATGAAAAGGATACTCTATTAGGCATGTTCCTATCACTGGGTGAAAATACCCAACACCTAACAGCTTAAAAGAGAAGTTTATTTTGGGTCACAACTTCAGTCCCTGGTCAGCTGGATCAGAAACAGAATAGGATGGCAGAGAGCTATGAGTCCTCTCAACTTGGTAAAAATCTGCTATACATTCCAAAATCCACAAAAGTAAGCAACATTTGAGTAATGTCTTGATTCTCAAATTTTAAAAAATGATTCATGCGATCTTTAAAAATTTACTTTCCAAATTTTCAGTGTTTCTTCCTCTACAATATCTAGATCTAAAACGGAAAAGGATATAAATAAATCTGACCTCACACCTGAGGTCTCTCTGTGGATATTCCATTTACTGTGCTTGTGTGATGTGAGAAGCCACACAGGTAAGAAACCTTGTGACTCTTCAGGGAAGACAGTTCGCGATAATTCCAATCAATGGAGCATACGGTGTATTCTGACAATGTTCAAAACCTACTTTCTAAGCAGAATAGCTCGAAACCTCAGCCTCCATATCAACTATAAAATTAATATGTCCATTCGGAACACATAACAGGTAGTTACTATATTAGCATTGTAAGAGAAACAAAAAAACCCATGTCAGGTAGATTGAGTCTGTAGATTTTTGGGAATATTTTTGAAAAGAGTACCTCAATAATGCCGGTAAGCAAATACACAGGCATTAAAAATGCAACACGCACGACCGAGATTCAGAGGTATAAGCGTATAAGCGCCTGCATGGCGAGTGTGAGATCGTGAGTTCGATCCCTGGTACAAAAAAAAAAAAAGCATTGCCCTAACGAGATTTCAACAAAGGTTTGATATCCAATTGCATGTTCTCTAAGGTCGTGCCCTTAAGACTCAATTGTTGAATCTGCTGTTTACAAAATATGTAGCAAATGTTTTAAATAAAATGCCACAGCTGTGTGTGGTGATCCACACTTGTGATTTCAGTTACTCAGGAAGCTGAGGCAGGAGTGTTTCAAGTTCACATCTAAATTTAATGATGAGAAATCTTGTCTTAAAATGAAAGAATGGAAGAAAGGAAAGGGAAAGAAACAAGACAGAAAAGGAAAACAAAACGAAAGAAACGGGAGGGAAAGAAAGAGAAGACAGAGAAGGAACAAGGGAAAACAGGAGGTAAGGGGGGCTAATGCTGTACCTTAATGCTCTGTGGGTTCATTCTTCGGTTTTTTTTGTTTGTTTATTTTTTGTTTGTTTTTTTGTACCAAGGATCGAACTCACAACCTCACAACCTCACGCTTGCTAGGCAGGCATGCTTATATCACTGATCTAAACCCCCAGCCATTCTTCAGTATTTTAAAAAATAAATTGAAAACATTTACAAGGTACCATAGACCTTTTATGTGTACATGAAATTTTCAAGTTAATTCTAGCTGGGAAGAGTAAATAGAGTAAAAAGACATGTATACAGCAACAGCATGAAATTATATATTGAAAGTAATAACTTACATCACCCAAGAAATCAATTTCATCAATAATAATAATGTTCTGCCTGATTCTTAAAAATAAAACCACTGGGAGCATCTATTTCCCACTGATTCATTCTGGCTTTGGATGAATTCTTATTTTTTTCAAACAAAAACATAGAATGCACATTGCCCAATACTTTTCAGACTAAATGTGGAAGAAATTCTAACATTAAATGTTAGTCAAAATAAAGTAATCAAAGGAATAGTTCCAAAGATTCTCTCACACAGGGTACTGATTTTAAAATCAGTTAGTGTCTATTGAGAATTTGCCCCTTGCTTGGAGGCTGTATTCAAGCTCTCTCTCTCTATGGCAAGATGTCCAGGGGCTTTCCCTGGGGTCCTCGCTGCACTAGATACTCCTCTCATTGCAATGCTTCACATTTGCCTGTTAGCTGTAGACTTCGTGTGTCTAGATAGCAAAAAGAAATGACTTCATTTTGAATCTTCATTGTATCTAGGAAGAGCTGGCATGCCATCAGAAGTCTGAAAACATTTCTTTCATGTATGTCAAGCAGAAGGATTGTGTTTGGGACCTAGTTCTTTCACAGAGATAAGTGGTTTTGGAAACAGAAGGAAGAAAATAGACCAGTTAGAGTACAAGAGAATTTTTATTAAATATTTTAAAGTTCTGTTTTTTGGAAGAATCTTTGGACTTTTTTTCTGTTTTAGTTCTAGAATGTTTAAATGGCACAGATCTCTCTACAGGTAGAGAGCTCCTTTTCACATCTTTAAAAGCAACAATAGAGTAACATTAACATAGAATGGATTAGATAAAGTGAGCACAGTAATTAGAATTTTTAAATTTTCAAATGAAAGAATTTCAATTCTGCTTTTATACAAATTTTGGAAATGTATACCTTTGGCACATGCAAAATGCATGAGAAATTTCTTATGCACATTGAAATTAATAGCAAGCAGAAGAACTGAACTTCTTATGTTCAGAGATTCTGAGGCGGACATACTTTTCTCTGGTCATATTGGCTCTGGGCTGACTTCAGAACTGGCAGTTATACAGGTAGAGAACATCATGTACCTTGTTAACTTGAGGCTCTTTCTACCTAAACATTCTCTATTTATACTTTCTTAACTATACATTTTTAGATGTGATCATATTTGCTTGCATGAAGTATACATATATAAAAGAAATATTCATTTATAGGATGATACTCTTAGGACCATTGGTTTTGAAGTCAGTCACTCCTAGGATTTGTTTCTATTCCTCCTACTTACATATATAGATATAAGTGTATTTTTTAAATATTAACTAACTCAGAATAATAGTATCTAATCACATTGCGGTTTTGTAAGTTTTCAAAAAAGGCAAAGTATCAAACCAGGTGCCCATAATAAATAGTAGTTGTTTGATGAATATGAAACAGGACTTTTACTGGGACCAGTTTTAAGACACTAAATATACAAATGAAAAATAGTAAACCATGTATGGCAACAGAATTCTAACTACAGTCTCTGCAACAACCTGTCAGCAAAGACGACCTCCAAAACTATGACACTCGGTCCATACAGTCAGAGCTTATCAAGGGACTTCAGATTTCCCTACTGTTTGTCTCTTTTTCCAAAACTGGTATGAGAATTCACCACTTAACCACAGCAATATAACACAACATGACTCTTTAATAAATGGAACAAGAATTTTAAAGGCATATCTAAGAAGATTTTCTTATAATACAAAAGAAAAGTCAAGATAAAGAGAAAGGTCTCAAATCATGCTGAGTAAGTTCTGAGGAAAGAAAACTGCTAGATTTTTATTTTAACACTGAAAATGAATCAACCACAATTATAGATGGCCAACGTGCTCAACTCATAGTAGATAGGAATGCCACTCTTTCTACATTAAAAACAGCCACCTTTGCCAAAATTCTTCCTACTCATAATCCTTAGGCCCATTTCAAAACAACAACAACATTATTCTTCCTTACTCTGTGATATCAGTTTTCAGTTGTTTAAGAAAAGTCTTACTCTGAAAATGGAGCTGCAACATTGCCTGAACTCTGCAGGGACTATTTGTTGAGCTTTCAGAGGAAATACCTAAGCATGATTAAGTTGTGTGCTGTGCATATGTCTTCACTGTCTCCTTTGTATCAATGCATTCTACAGATACCATACAGATCGAGAAGTGTAAATAAAGTAAATATGAAAAAGAACCCACCAAATTTCACATATCAAAGTTACCATTACTCAGGCGGGGGATTTAGCTCAGCAGCATAAGTGCCTGCCTGGCAAGCATGAGGATGTGAGTTTGACTCCCAGTACCACCCTCCAAAAAAATAAATAAATACGTTGCAAAATTATTATTACTCATGTAATTGTTTATTAGTAAATACAGCATCTGGTGTTGAATTCCTACTTTGTTTTTCACTTGCTTCTCATTTATTAAAATTTACCTCCAAGTTGTATAGATTACTGCTGCTTGACCTGCACTCATACGTGTTTGTTTCTATTGTCCTTCTCCTTTGTGATAGTTGTTTGGACAGAACATACTCATTCTAGTGTTCCCCTTAACTAGCACATGTAGTATAAAGTGCCCTCAATCATGCTGTTGGATATGGCATCTATTATCTGATTTCCATTATATAAATGGCTGGAAACATCTATGATCATCTCATGAAACCAAAACGAATTACATCCCCTGAAACCCATCCCGCTACAGAGAAGAATCAGTAATTCCAAGTGTGACTGGGATGCTTCTTCCTCAGAAAAACAACCAATTTTATAATCTATTCATCAGACCAACAACGTCTCTTAGGCATGGGCCAAATACTTGCCACACTGTAGACTCTAACAAATTTAAATATGTCACCCTCAGTACAAGGGCCTGTTTGCAGCCTTCTGCTGTGAACATCTCCCTTTTACCTTCATATTCCTCAACTCCATACCTTTTCCTTTGCAAGCAAGTCCTGTGTGCCTCAGACTCACACCTCACTCCCTTTAGAAGCAGAATTGTAAACTTGTTAATACTAGAAAGGCTGGAAGTTGAAATACAGACAAGCGAAATGAGACCACATTTGATGATGCTGTACCTGGAAGAAAAACTGAACTGCTTACGTAAGGAGAATTCCCAGTGATGGGAATTCTGCAAATAGAAAGCTTAGAAGGAATGTATTATTACTGCATGCAGATGTCATTATCAATAACCCCGGTGCCCCACTGGAACATTATTCACTTTCATGTCAAAGAAAAGCATAGGGATGTACAAAGCCACTACTCTGGATTTCCTGTTGGTTAAATCATGGTGCATTTGCACCACTGCTTTCTGTAGGTGGATTAATGAAATAGATAATACATATCACCTTAAGACAAGTCACTTGATTCTGGGATTTATCTTCAAGGTGATTGGGATTAGTTTTCTTGATCTAACTTTGATAACTGAGACCCTGATTCCAAAGCATCTTACAAGGTTATATATTCTCTGGCTCTCGATACACTGATTATGATTCTGCTTCAAGCCATTCTATGTAGAATCCTATGTTTTTCCACAAGTGCTGCCTCTTTAAATGATTGTAATGAGGATACAAAAAATTGACCAAGAAGTTCTCATGATACATTTGACTATGGGAAAGACAATATTTAGCAGTAATGATCTATTTCTCTGCTTTGGTTCACCAATTACAGAGAATGGCTAGTAGGGGCCAAGGAGACATTAAACATGCAAAAACAGAACAGTCAGACCCCACATAACAGATTTCTGGTCATCACCTCTGCAGAAAAGGGCCAGAGAAAGTACATCACAGCCTTTGCAAGCAGTCAACCTGGAACTGTCACTGACAGCTGGCTTCTCTCCCCTTTATGTGCTACTCAACACCAACCAGAAACAGTCAACTATGCTTCCAAAGCAAACACCATGTCACCCCTCTTACAGATCACCTGCCTTCATCTTTGACATGTGAAGAATATATCTGAAGATTTGCATTTTTTATTAGTTTTCTCATTTTTTTCTATATTTCTTGTGGTCTAGCTATGGTGGCATTGTTAATATTTCTTACTATCTTTGGGTAAATGAAAGAGACCTTTGCATCTTCGTCAAAAAAATGATGTCGGAAGTAATAGCTATTTTAATAAAAGCTGAAGAAATCAACTGTAGTTACTTTCACCTAGATCACCTCTGTGAATGTCTGACATAGGTTTGTATTATAAAGGTAAAATGGATACATTTAATGTGCATATATAAATATTCAATTTAACCAAGACCATTAAATGATAACTTTTTGTTCACGTTTGAGTCTCCAGTCATGAAAAAATGATTTCACTTGCCATTAAGATGAGAGAACAAATCACAGAAAAAGATCACAAGATAGATACATACTAAACAAAAAGAAGAGGAAATAAGCTTGGAAATCTGATAGAATACACAGAGACCTCATTCAAAGACTGAGTATTTTAACTTCCCTCAGAATTAACCAATCACAAAAAAGTTATCAAAAACTCATATTCTCAAATTTCACAAAAGAGCTGTTCAATATTTTATGAAGTTAGTATCTTACTGTCATAGCTTGTAACAGCTTGTAGTTAATAGACCCTCTAATGTACTAAGCATTTCTTTTTGCTTTTTGAATTCAGCTTCAACTAATTTCCCAATGGAACTTACTTTTTACAATTATTAACTACCATAATTAAGAAGTAAATATTTAAAAGCTCTTAGCATGTTTCTGTATGAAAAGTCACTTTAATTCTCTTCCTAATAAACTGCCTTATTTAGTCATCATATTCTTAGCAATGTGTCAAAGAAAAACTTTTGTCCTTTAAATGTTTTCATTTTTAATATCTTCAATATAACTTCAATGTAAAGTAGGAATTCATGCTACTAAGTATCAATGATGTTAGCGAAAAGTATATCTGAAATTCATTTTCCCATATGGATGGAGCAACTTTCATACTTAAAATTCCAAAATATTCATATAGGAGACAGTAAGAAAATAAAGCAGAGCAAATATATTTATGCTGATGTAATGATTGTGAACTTAGGCCCTCCTTTTTGGCTCTAAATTATTGGTAGTATAATAAAAAATTGAAGTATCACTTTTGTTTTAAGAGGAAAAATATCAAATGCCAAGATATACGAATTTCTTTAACAGAAAAGAAATGTGGAATATAGTCTATCTGAAGTTAAAGACCATTGTTTTGCCTTTCTGCTTTTATTTTAAAATACCTATGTGAACAATATATCATTTATTGGATGTTACAGGATGAACAGGTACTCAAATTTCTTTGATGAACCAGAAATGTCTGCATATTAGCTTTCACCACAAACAGGTGATAATTCTGAAAGTAAATATATGAAGAAAGGAAAAGTAAACTGTAATCCCTTGAAGTAAAAGCCAAACACTAGGTACTTAGTGGTGATAGACTTTTATCTAAGAAATCGAATCTTGCTGACTGCTGCCCCAGTGTGGTACAATGCTAAACATCAGAGACTCGAATAGCAGTAACAAAAACGTTTATCTACCTGACACATTTCCCGGGAATGATCCTTTAAAATATGAGAAGCAAGTTACAAAGTCAAACTTTGATGCTGCGGACCAATATAAATATTTACTATCATTTCGTATCATGGAAATGCTTTCATATAAGGGACCAGGGTCTTTCCTCAAATTATACAATATGATTTTAAAAGCAAAGTTTTTCTACCTTATGTGCAAATATTAAATATTCTTATAAGAATTAATGAGGGCATCATTACAGGACAGAAAATGTTTGCATAGAGTTTTTGGAAACTAGGATGTGAAGCCATCAAACATACATGTGAGTATCATTATTTTTAAATCATAGGCATGACTTTTATGCCTCTTAGTATTTTATGATACAATTAGTTCATCTCCACTTAGGGAAAAACTGGTTTGAAAAACTTCTTAAACACATACACAAAGGGACCACACAGGCCATCATGGCTGATGATGCATGAATGCATATTATAAACCCCATTTCCATCTATTCAGCTATTCCCTTTCCACTGCATTTCATGACACAGCTGATCTGGTATACATCTTCATATCCCTCGCTGAATCTTTCTTTTTCATCAGTGGTTAAAGTATTATCTCTTGATGCTGACAGTTAAATTTGTGCAATCTTACTTCATCTTTGTTTTTAGAAGATAGAACAAGAAATTCCTAACTATTCCCTACCAACAGTCTCTGATAAAAGCAAACAACTGAATTAATATGATATTCCTGAAAGACATTTTAATGTAGTCTGACAATTTTTGGCAAAATAGTTTCAGTATCATTTTAGTAGTGGAAACTATTTCATATGAGTTATTCTTGAATCTTGGGAATGTAGAGTATCTTTTGGGTTATGTTGAGTTACCCAATGCTTTGCATTTTTTAATGCTTATTTCAAATTTCTATCTAGGTATAGGCATGCTTATATCAGATAGATGTATGTATCTACAAATATCTTCAGATGCAAAAATGTTCTTACTATAGAATCATTTACTATAATAGTAAAGTATTTATCAATATGTAAAATTAATATTAGAAGAAATAGCAACAAAAATGATTCTAGATCTCTACTGAAAAAGGCAGAAAAAGTGTGACATAGTTTTATTTGAAATATACCTATTTATAGTGAAATATATGTATTATACCTTAGATAATTATCACAAGTATTGATAAAAATATGTCTAAAGCATAAAATTGATCATTTTTAAATTGTGTATATACCTCTAACATTACAAAGTAAATTTGCAATCTTCAGTAAATCAGGAAAGAGTGATAGAAAAATAATTTTATTTTCCTTCATAAGAAGAGACTTCTGATTTTCAAAATGTTTAAAGACCTAACCATGATCTTATAACTAGCAATTGGCAAAACCAACCAGAAGTCGTGGAGTAACAGATTAGAACTATATGTTTTTTTACTGTTTGTGTTAATTTCCTTTCACATAATGTACACGCTTTAGTAGAGCATGGCATCACCTATCAACACACCAAGAAAATCTGGCAATCATCATTCTAAAAGATGGCTTTAACATGCAAAAAATCTACCTTTATTACAACTGAATGAGAGTTGAAATTGGGTTCTTAGGTATTTGCTCTTCAGACTTTTTGCATCACTGACATAGAAAACTTTCTATAATTGCTATGCCCAAATTGTGGGTATAAGTTTGGGATAGTAGGAGGGATGAGTTACACATGTTGCCGAAGTCGGTACTGAAACTTGGCTTGGCAAGCAATGGGTTGCCATATGTCCACAAAAGATAACGTTGAAAGAGAAGGAAAAAATGGAATGCAAAAGAAGTGAATACACCATGTAATTTCTACAGTTCTTTCTCCTGTTGTTTAGGAAATGATGAATTTTGAAAATTATTTGTTCACTTTAAAACTATATTAACCTACGAAGTCCAGTAAAGTGCACTTTAAAGGGAGATGTTCATAAGCACACACCATTCATAATAATGTGGATAAAACCAGTATGTTTAAAATTCAATAAGATGAGCTTTTTGATTCAAAGAAAAGCTAAAAGAATGCAGGTTGGAAGGGCTGAACAAAGAGCAGATGGTGGATGACGGCCACTCGAAGACCAGTTAAGAATAGATGAAAAGAAGAAATATTCCTCTTAGTAAGCAATGATGTCAAGAGAAAGCAACAAAGCAACTTAGTATTATAAAGTATTTCAGCAAGGAAAATACATCAAATACAGCACTGTATAATTGAACTTAGGGTCAGAACAAACAACAGTGTGTAGGCCACTTCAGTTTGTAGGGTTTTTTGTTGTATTTCTGAAGTGGAAGAAAATCCCTAGCCACATATATCAGGAGCAAACCAGGAGTGCATGTGCATATGCTTGCATGTGTGTGTGTGTGCATGTGTGCGCGTGTGTGTGCATGTGTGTGTGTGC